>OY292518.1:13736322-14336322 GCA_958496365.1 Subacronicta megacephala
ACGGCGCCACGCGTAAAGACCGGGGCACGATCGCGGGCCCGAAGAATCCGCATCCTCGCTAACGATAAACAATACATATCAATCAAACTTAATTACAACAGCATCATTGCTAGCTTATAGAACACTGATGATGATGTCGCCATACCTTTCATAGTGATTGTTAGTGGTATGCGCGCCCCACATCGCATCGTCGAGGCTCTCTTTTATTTCAGCCAGCTTGTTCACTATTTCTGGGAATAGCGGACGTGCTTTCGGCTCGTACTGGAAAAATACAATTATATTCAGAATTAGCGGGCATCCTGGAGTTCTCATTCTGTATACCCACTCCTCCGGTGATGCTTAGAAAAGAACAACGGCGCAAAACTGGCAATCGAGGACAATTATAAAGAAACCAGCGTAACTCACGATGCAGCAGTTGAAGGTGAGCCGGAGGAAGTCGGGCACAGTGTCCTCAGCGCAGAGCTCCACGAACGCCATGTAGTTGAGGCCGAAGTTGTCCGTGCGCGGCAGCACGTCCGGGTCGGCGTCCACCTAACACAAATCATCATACACTACTACATGTTATCCACAATCACCTCACAATTGTAATTTTTACTTAATTTAAAACATTGGTAACTTCCTCAGGATATAGGTAATCTTGGTATCTCCTTGTGACAGAAAATATCAACAGACTCGTTACTCTTGCGAGATTTAGGAGTGAAATGGTAGACATAAAGTTACGTTCACATTTATGGTTTACAGGAATAGAAATATAAGATACAACTCTAGGAGAAAGATAAAGTTACAAGTTACCGATGAAGGGCGACCGTTCAAAATCAACCAGAAAACTAAATTCCGGATTCCCTAGCCCCCGATGCATGCATGCATGCATGACTCCAGAATCGACTGGTAATTGCCGCTAATTGATTATTAGCTACTTAAATACTCTCAGGGTGTGTGTAGGACTTACCCTGGCGATAAGTTGGCACAGTATGATTCCGTAGGAGAATATGTCGGAGCGGTTGTCGTACCATCGCCCGCGCAGGCACTCGGGCGACATCCACCACGGTGAGCCCACGCTGGGCAACCTGTAGCCGTTTCTAGAAACACAAAAAGTTATAGATTGAAGTTTTTTCATTATAAACGGCCCAGCCTTTGTAAGCCTACCTGATAGGATCCTTATCCATAATAGGTAGCAAAATTGCCCGTGGTCTAACTTGCATCCTAGAGAACTTTTTGAGATAAATTGTTCTCTAATAAACTGACAGATAGATAGAGTTTGCTCTATGGATAGCTTTTATAGAGTCTTTAGTTATTGGTTAATAGGATTCGCATTTTAAATGTTTAGGTACTTTCATTAGGCTGCGTTTGTCCAGAAACAAACAATTGGCGGAGTTCTTGCTTGTGCAAATGGTCCTGGTGAAAATTTTATTTAATAAGAAATTCTGAAAAGCTCGCGTCGCTATCCTCAGGTATTTCAAAAGAAATCGTGGTCAATTATTTTCATGTGCAGGAACTAGAAATACAGCCGCTAACGACGATCAATTTCCAGATGATCAGTTATTTCATTATCAATTGCCTGCATGTCTACATGCCTACATGCCAGCATGAATGGGTCGGCACGACCGGGGTAGTAATATCCTCCCACAGAATATCGACGTCAAGTATCAGTATGCTGCGTTTCCTACGGTGAATATGGAGCGCCGGAGGCCCAACTCCTCCATCAGTTCCCTTCCTTCTCCTTTTCTCCTTCCCCGCTCTTCTCTTTAGCTCGGCAACGCATCTACAACTCCTTTGGTATTGCAGATGTCCATGAGCGGCAATGACTTCTTACCATCAGATAGCTCACCTGCTCGTTTATAACCGAGTAATACCATTTTTTTTTTTATCTCGGAACGTGTCAAGGGGAACGCTGTTAGTCATTTAGGACATTGCTTACTGCGCAATTTTTATGGTAAAATTTTATAGTGAGTAATGACTCTGGTGACTATCGACCGATGTCTATTAGCACGCGAACTGGCGTGTGCGATATCGAATCGTGTACAAGACAGCATATGACAGCTTAATTGTAAAATATAGGTTCGTATTTATGATAATAACTTCATTTGTTATGAATTTAAGATTTGGTTATGTTGTGCCATTGCCAACGCCAATAAAAACAACTTTGGGCAATACTTCGGACTAGCCAAATTAGTTAATTTGGCTAGTCCGAAGTTGTCCTTAAGCGGGATTGCAGTGGTAAATTTTAATTTAAAGACTTCGTATGAATGAAGACAATTGGGCTGTAAATTCATTCAGTCATTCTTGATTTATTTCCTTAATAATTTCGTTATTTATGTATAAAAACCTAAATAAAGTGATTTTACCAGTACGGCAGTATGGAACGGCTAACTTCAGACGAGTCAAGTTATTTCAAACAAACTGTAAGCAACTTTACTGACGAACTGTTATTGGGGACTGATCGTAACTGTTCCTCGTACGTTACTATTCCAATGACCATAGCTGTATTTTAAAGTCACGTAACATCAGTATATCTACGATCACGGCAATCGATTATCTCCGGGGCTATCTACACCCGAGTTGTACCGTTAAACGCTAATGGAGTATGTTACCGTGACTGCGATTTGAAGTAAACTTTAACTAATTGCATTTGAGTCCCATGAATCCTTAAATTACTTCATTTTTGATCCACAGCTGGTATGGTATTTCATGACGTCATATCAACAGATATGACGTCATGAAATACCATAGTTCATTTTAACAATGAAACTGAGGACCTGGTATATTTTTTTCCTTGAAAAAGCCGTTGCCTCACTCTCGGATTTTATCCTCTATCGTAAGTAATTACAAACATCTCGACAGTAAAAAATAGCTGTGGGTCATACCGTTATTAATACATTTGTCCCGAGCGGGATGGAACCCACAACCCGTGGTGCAGCAGTCCACCGTTCATCCACAACGTCGAAGTGCCATCAAGTTACTAAGCCAAACGTTATCTAAGCTCTGCGACTGCGCAACACACGTTAGTGAAGCAGTGTTTCCGTTATCAAAAGGTAAGTAAAGATTGTGTAAAAAGTACCTATCTGTACTTTTTACAGTCGCGTCCGGCCGAATCTAGTATACAAGTCCGGTCTATCAGGCTTTTCAGAAGAACAAAATTCGCGCGATAATCGAAATTAATAACAGTAATAAATACACAAATTAAAGTACATTTTTTTACATAAGCGTGTCAAGCTTTCCGCACAATATGTCCCGCTAAATATGAATATAATGTCCGGCTTTTCTGTTTTTGAGCCTGACATCCCTATGGGATACTTACACAGGATGAGGTATTTTGGCTGCGAGGCCGAAGTCGGCGACCACAGCCATGTAGTCGCCTTCCCCGTACTTTCTTAACAATACATTCTGGAAATAGAAAATGGGTTGTAATGAGTGCAAAGCAAGTGGACAATATCTAATTATATATTTTTACTAGTTGGCCCGGCAAACTTCGTTCTGCCTTAGATTGGATCAGACTATCAGCGTTGTTCGTTCTAGTATCATACAACAAAACCAAAAAGTTTATTATATCTCATTATGGTCACGGGTGGAATGAGGTGTTGGTCGTCCTAATGTCAAAATTATCAACAGCTACCCTACATTTTGATAATTATTATTTGATCTGGTCACGCATGGATGCTGTAAAGGATCCGAAACGTCGTGAATTAAAAATATCAATAATAACGCGATAAAATCCGTAAAAAGTAGTTTTATTTCAATGTCTAATATTCGCGTAAGTGTGAGAATTAGAAACCAGTATATTATCTTTTGGTATTTATGGCATTAGGTGGCGCTAGTCTCTTCTTATTGATGAAGAATATCTCCAAAACAAACAGTCCAAGCATGAAGAATAATCTGCAGCTCACCTTAGTAGTGAGGTCCCGATGGAAGACACCAAGGGAGTGTAGGTACATCATGCCTTCGGCCACGTCAGCGGCTAAGGAGATCCTGAGAGCTTGGGGCAGTGGCTCCGGAGGTCGGCTGAGGATTAGCTGTTCCAGTGAACCACCCTCCATGTACTCCGTGAGGGCATGCAGCTGGCCTTCATGCACGCACACGCCCATGAATCTGTAGAATGAGAAATGTAGAATAATTCATCATCATCAACCCATTACAATGTCCCACTGTTGGGCACGGGTCTCCTCTCATAACGAGAGGTATTAGGCTATAGTCCACCACGCTAGCCTACTGCGGGTTGGCAGCCGTCAAAAAAATCTCTGAGGCATGCAGGTTTCCTCACGATGTTTTCCTTCACCGTTTAAGCGCGTGATAATTAATTATTAATACGCACGTGACTACGAAAAGTCAGAGGTGCGTGCCCTGGATTCGAACTCGAGACCTTTGACTTGGCAGCCCAATGTCCAGTCATATCACAAGGCTATCACTGCACACATAGAAGAATAATTATCAATCATAATAATAGATAATAGATCGTAGAATAATTATCTATACAAAAATATTATAAAGACTGCTTCATTAGTCTAGTTGTCCTAAGCAAGACTGCTACAACAGGTCGTGGTTTTGATCCCCAGGTCGAGCAGTGTTATTGGGTTTTTCTATGAAGTTCTCAGCTCGGAGCTCGGAGTGTGGATTTGTACCCGGTTAATGGCAATAGACTCGCCCCTATTCTATGGGACTTAAACATATCGGCGAAGTGTGGGTGTACATTAGTACACCTCTGCAGAACCCTTCGGGAATACAGGCGAGATGGTATTTTTGTTTGTAATGTATGTATTCATGTAACTATGTATCTAAGTGACAATACATAAATATCACATTAACTTTAGAATCAATCCCGCGTAAGTTTCATCGCTTAAAGAAAATGAATGTAATTGATTGTATTGATTGAAATCACTTGATAGACATAAATTATTACTGCCGATGTATGTGAAACTACATTCAATGGGGAAAGTGAATGTATTCACTCAAATACAAAAAGAGATTTGTATAGGTGATGAAAAACCGTGGAAAGCTTAGAGAATGTAACACTTAACACCAGAGAACCACCCATAGATGAGCACCAGTAATGAACTGACGATTGATTGCACCATTGTTATGATTACAAACGAGGGCATTACAACAAATGATGTTGCATTAATTATACACTTCATTCAAGGCCTCTAGATTAATGCATGACTTGCCTTTTAACCCGATGTGTAATCTAGTTTTAATTTTGTAATCAAAATATAAGATGCATTCCGTTAATACTCTCCCACGCGAAATATCAAGGTCGATGCACACAGATGATTAGATATCCGATTATGATAATAATGTGTGTACACAATGAGAGGCGCACAAGTATGGTCTCGAAAGTAATTGGGAAGAGATTGCTGATGCCACAGTAATGATTCTACGTGATGCGACCACAATAGATGGCCCCAATGGCGCTAGCGATCAACCTGTTATACATATAGCTGAACAAATAGAAGTGATCTCATTTGAAATTGTCCGCACAAATATGGTAGATGTGATGTGATTGTAGACGAGACACTTGAACTTGGGACATTGTTGAAATATATTCATGAGCACGACAGCCACAACAAATTTTTCCTCAGCTCACATGTACACATCATTATTATGCTGATTGTGTATTACATTAACAGAGTGACGTGACCGGCGGTGATATGTTACCAGACAAAAATACTAATCAAAATGCAGAGACATGCTCATCATGTGTTCCAACTATTATCTGTTTTCCTTTGACTGTGACGTCAATTACGAAACAAGACAACCTAACAACGCAAAGAAATATAAAAGACAGTTGCGAAACAAAAAAAACAAAAATCTCACTGTTGCAAAGCGATTATCTTATTGATCACGCAATGAGACAGATGTCAAGGCTCCACTGAGTAATCATCTTTTAATCAATGCAAATTGCCAATTAAAAACTTGACGTGCAGATATATCAAAGGGGACTCAATTATAATGAAACTCCCATTGATAATAGGATAACGTCAAAAAACAACAACAATCTGGGAGAAAGCTAGTCTATTATTCCTAGGAAGTGGTGTTTGTAGGCACGCAATAAGAACACAAGAGTTAAGGTTAATTGACACTTTTAGTTTGTTTAATGTTGGTTATCGTCGTAAATTATGGATGATCATCGTGGACGCGGTCGCGGGCCACGTTGCACAACCATTAATCATGTGGCTTTTAATGCTTTCGTATAATTCGACGTTTGTATCTTCTTTAGAAATTTCTTCATACGCGTACTTGGTTTTGTAAACTATATTTTAATATGTAAATGTGTTCGTTTCTGAATGTAACTATGCTACAGCAGATAAAAGACTAAAAAACTGTCCGAAAACAGAGCTGCGCTAGATGGATGAGAAAAAATGAAAGACAAACAATCGGAACAGTGCAAGCATTGTTTTTATTTCCGAAGATAAGCGAGCAGGAAATGGGCGAAATGGGGGACAGTGGGTGCCATTGTTTGGTTCATCGTTTCCATTTCGTAATGTATTATGCAAACCGAATTCAGGGTAAGAACAAATATAAAAGATGTCGTTTTGGAATTGTGGCATAAAAACAATGAGAACCAACAAAACTGGCCGCAGACGATATATACGAGATATCAGGAAGTGACAATGTACGTGTGAATTAAATGTATTGTATGAATTCTGAAAATAAATCGTGTTTGACTTACAAATAGTCGAATCAAGTTGATTATCAGATTCTTGAAGAACAACATTTTTTTATTTAAAGTAAAACATTTTCCTTGAAGCATTAATTGTGAGTTGGATGGAATATCCCTTTTCGAGGAAGTAAAGCCAGTAAAAAAGGTTAATTTTCAAATATTTTAAAAAGATTTGAATCATCTACAACTGTGAAAATGGTGTGTATTTCTATGGGTACTTAATATACAAGCAATAGCTAGGATTCTTGTCATTAAATTGAAACGCACATTTTGATTTTCCAAAATAAGGAGAAATACTATTGTTCGCCAATATCATATTTGATTTATGTCCCATGCTATTTGAGTAGGAAAATAAAAAATCAACATCATTTTTCAATTTTATTTATGCCAATAAAGACTTGTGTAAACACAATAAAACTTGGTGCTCCCTGTAGGTGACGTAACGCACAATGTTCAGAACCGGCCCTGGTTGTTTGGTCAACAAACATTGGAACAAAGGGTCGACAAACGAATTTGTGTGGCGACGACGACGATGACGACCCAGGCGCGGGGTTTTCGCACGGTACATAAACAAAACTTAATGTTATTTGTCCATTCATAAAAAAAATATTGTTGAAGCTCTCAGATTTTGGATTGCATGCATTAGTCACGCTAGACACTTGTGGGGGTAGTAGATAGGGCAAGCGCGCCTTGGAAAACGCAATTGCAGTGTTTTGGTAAGCTGACAAATTCAAAGAAATCTTGAGTCCTGACAAAGTTAGCTGGAGACGAGACAGACCACGTAGGAGATGACGGGACGAACTGGATATTTTCCTTAAATATTTAAGGCAGGTACTTAAGATTAAAAGAAGAAAGCAGAGCGACATAGAGTAAAGTAGCAAAAAATGGAAGACACTTTTACTCCAAAAAGGATTCATAAATCAATACCTTCACGCGTCTTTCGCTAGAAATGGGCGAAGTACGAGTATAATGATCTTTTCGACGATAATTTCTGTAATCAAAGTTTCGTTGGGTACATAGAAAATTGACATCTACACAAGCAGACTATTGGGTTCCTTCTCCTCGTTCCCGCTAAGTTGTAAAATAAAACCATTGGCGCCAAACTGCAAATATTCTCTTATGTGCGTGACAGTTAATGCAAATATAATAAACAAAATAACACATGTTGCAGACGACCTCAACTGTACATAAAGCTTTGTTGACTTTTCAAGCAATATTTTCGCCATGATTCACTGTTCACACTTAAGAGAAGAATATTTTATGTGCCATAATTCCCTCAATAGGTTGTTTAATGCAATTCACACTTGTAAAGATGTCTCGATAGTGTGCCAACCGCAATACGGTATCTGGCATTAAAAACATTTATGTTACATACATACATACACTCACGCCTTTTTCCCATAGGGGTAGGCAGAAACTACAGACCGCCATCTGCTACGATTCTTGCATACCTCTTTTGCTTCGTCCACATTCATACATCTTGTCATACACATGCGCCGGTTGCGGGTACTACGCACCTGACCTTTCTGAAGGATCTCACCAATAAGGTCGTGGTATGTCTTTCTAGGGCGTCCCCTCCCGGCGACTCCACTGACATTCGCTTTATAAATCCCTTTCGTCAATCGCCTTTCATCCATTCTCTCGACATGTCCAAACCATCTCAGCATACCCCTTTCAATGCGTGTCACTATATCATCTTTTAAACCGCAACGCTCCCTTATCACACTATTTCTCAATCTATCATTCCGAGTAACACCGCACATACTTCGCAAGGAACGCATCTCCACAGCATTAATTCTACTTTCATGTTTCTTCTGCCATACCCAACATTCACTTCCGTACATAAGTGTGGGTACCAGCACGCCATTGTGGATAGCCAGCCGTGCCTTTTTTGACACGGACTGGTTAGCCACAACCACATGTATAGCACCATTCACTCTATTTCCCGCATTCACTCTCCTTTCCACATCTGCATCAATCTTGCCATCTCTTGTAAACATACTTCCCAAATAAACAAACTCATTCACTTGTTCAACCTTCTGACCTTCTATCTCTATATTACACACACATACATTTTCATCTCTTTCGAAAACCATAACTTTCGTCTTGCTTACATTTATTTTCATGCCCTTCAACTTATATGCTTCATTCATGATTGTTACCATGCCTTGCAACTCTTCTGCCGACGATGCAAGTAAAACCTGATCATCAGCATAGAGGAGACATTTGACAGGTAACTCATTCATTCTCAGTCCACAATCATTTCCTTTCAAATCTGCCAAACAGCTATCCATGTATAGGTTGAACAGCCAAGGTGACGCTACACATCCCTGCCTGACACCTCTGGAAATGCCAAACCAGTCCGTATAGGCTCCATTTAACCTAACACAAGCACTAGAATCCCTATACAGAGATTTCAGAGCCTGCATCAAGTGACTGTCCACTCCATACATACATAGTGTCGACCACAATTCTTCCCTCCACACACTATCATAGGCCTTCTCCAAGTCAATGAAAGCACAATAGACTCTCTTGTGCATTGCCAGATGTTTTTCGGCTATGCACCTTAAGGAGAAGGTCTGGTCCGTACATCCCATTCCCGCTCTAAATCCTGCCTGAACATCCCATATTTTCTCATCTGTTATTCTTATCACTCTATTAATCAAAACCTTTGCATAAAGTTTACCGACAACACTCAAGAGGCTAATGCCGCGGTAATTTTTGCACTCCTGTTGTGAACCTTTTCCCTTATATAGTGGAACAATAACAGCTTTGCACCAGTCACCCGGTACTCGGCCATATCTCCAACACATATTAAAGATTCGGTACAACAGGCATGCTACCACCCCGTCACCACCCCTTAGCATTTCGACAGACACTCTATCATAACCTGCCGCTTTGCCAACTTTCATACAATTAAGCGCTTTTACTATTTCATCCATTCCAATTTCATTTATGTTCACAAACTGTATATTGGTATTTCTATTTCAAATTAAATTTTCTTGTAATGGATATACATGAATCTTCAGACTGAGCTATTTAATTCTATTTAGATATGTCATAAAAGCTTATTTTTGTGTATGTAGACGATCGCTTAATTATCTACGAAGGTTACTTTCATACAAGTTGCGATGTTTACGCTTTTAAAGTCATTGGTTAAGATCAAAAGTCATGCCATGCACAGGCGTTTCTTCCTTGCAATCATCCTTTATCGCGGCTGCACGTCCACCATATACAAATCCAGTTTATGCTGTCCTCTTATTATATGGAGAGCCTATACAATGCGAGATCATTTAAATTATACTTATTATGCATTTCAAAGACGTATTGTGCAGACCCCAATTAAATTGGTATAAGGGCGGGAGGATGATGATGTTACTTAACTATAGTAATAGATTTGTCAAATAATAAAATTTCAACTACTGCCGTAACATGTCAAGCAGCGTTATTGGGTCTTTCTTTGAAGTTTTCTGAGTAGCAGCTCAGTTTGAATTTGTGCCCGGTTAATATGCATACTGTCTAGTATATCCGACCTAAAACATATTACCGAACTGAGGGTTTAGGTACATCAGTGCACAATATTAAGTTATATAGTGGTGATGGTTTGTTATGTTATGAAAGAAGTAGGACGCAAGTTCGTCCGACCCGGGGTCAAAATTTTTAACGAGAATGATACTGTAAATACCTAATGTGTAATAAGAGGTAAACACTTGGAGGAGGTCGTCTGAAGGTCGAATACGGCCTCAAAAAATAATAATCAAGTTTGTAGTGAGCAACAAAAACTAATTAAATTAATGTTCATCTTAAAACATATTATACTAAAAACAACACACTGAGTTTGCTCAGAAAACAAAACTGTTAAATCCAAGTAATTAAAGAGCCACAGTGTAAGAATATTTTGGCAAACGAGAAACGAGTTTGTCTTAAGAAAATAATCGTAAACAGTCTTGATAGCTGTGGTTACAAAGTGGTATACAAAAACACGGTTGCCACAAAAGATTCACACTTATTAACGTTTTCGTTTCCTTGCCAGAATGCTTAAAATCAAGGTGATCCGCCTTTAACTGTCTGGACGTGCGATTGCAATTTACGCCATTTTGTTTATCTTATATCTAAAGATTATATCTTTCTTGGCGGGCCAGTGTCACTTGACAGCTAGGTGATTCCTGCTACCGGGTAGGATCTGTGGAGCTGTTTGCGATATTCATGTTGCCCAATTTTTATAATCAGACAGTCTCCAAATCTTAGTTTAGCTGGGTATACTATCACTCGCCTTCGTCCGTCATCGTCTGCCAATTTATTTTGTCAGTTTATTAAGGTGGTACCACCGAATTGCCAAATATTCAGCTGCTAAGACTTTAAACATTTTTAGGTGGCAGTGGCAATGTGGCAAATTACTTGAGATATGAGACTTGTTCTCAAGATGACAACACGTTAGTGATACGTACTATTGTTGTTGTCTTTAGGCTGTTGTTGCTGCTATCTATTAGGCAACAATAAGTAGTAACACCATCACTCCTGTATTATCTGAAGGGTTAAAAGCAGCGATAGACTAATCCTCCCGCAGTTCGAAGTTACGTTTAAGTTCAATGAAATACAATGCGACTTATATTATTTAAATAAAAGCAAAACACAATAGTAGTTTGCTCGGAATGGGATTTCGAATCAGTATCTCTCACTCAGCAGTCGCGTTTTGACCACTTCAACTATTTCTTTTTAGGCATATATTAAAGCGAAATACCACTAACTCATTTAATAATCATCAATAAGCTGAAATGACAAGGCTTCGTAACTTACAATTTAGCACATTTGGTTCTTTATAGGGTCTAGACATCAGCTGAGAAAGGAATTTGGGAAGTCCTAACAGGAAATACGAAACCAACGCGAGTGACTTCGCGGGGCACACTAGTGGTAATATGATGATACATTTCTTTTGAAATATCTACATCGGAGAGAAATACTTTCAACGTGTTGTGTACAAAACAATTTCCTTGTATTTCTCAGCTGAATGAAGTTAGACATAACTTGCATGATATTATAAACAGCTGATGTATATGTTTCACGCATTCCCAGACGGCACGACTTCAACGAATGTATGAAACTAATAAGCATATGCAGAGATCTTTGCGTAGTACTAGCTATGCGTGAAAAGGTGCATGAATGTAGAAGCAAAAGGAGTAGTAAAGGCTTATTTAGACTGGTTATTGCCTTTTAATGCAATAAATTAATAAAAAATTAAACAGAAGTTGAGAAGAATGAAGAAGAATGTTCTAAATGTGACCTGTATTTCCCGAAGGGACTGGCAGAGGTTTACTGATGTACACCCACAATTCATCGATATGTTTAGGTCTCATGCAAAACGGGCGAACCTGGTCGCCATCTAGTTGAAAAAAAAAAGAAAACAAAATCGACTTGTAAAAGTGCCTTTAAAAGATCTATTTAAAGTTTTTTTTTCTAAAGTAAAAGCTTACTAGCGATGTGGGTCGCACATTACTAGTATTCTTGTTAACCCCTCGTACTAAGCTAAATGCTTGTATTACGAGTGGGTTCACGTCGGTAGTGCAATGGGTGAGTTTCGAACCGGCAACCACATGATCGCAAGTCCAACGCCCTAGCCATTAGGCTACCGCCGCTTGGAAATAAATATGATTTCATTTCATTCCACTTAACAGTAAGGTAATGAAATCGCTTTGTAAGAAGACTTTAAATGATTTAAATCAGATGTTAAGTAAGTACATACATACAATTAAAGGCAGTAAAGTGTTCTACCTTACTGCCTTGCTTACATAATATACTGTCGTGTTTACATAATATACAAAAAAAAAGGCGTGACGTACGGTACGGGCTCGAGTATTCTAATAAGAATTTATGAACACAACCAAGATAATAGGAGAAAATATTAAAGAGAAAATGTTAGAGTAGGCTAGCCAACGCCACCCATAGTCATTTGCAATAACAAAGGAGTTGCACATGCCTTGCCGAGCCTATGTAAGTAAGGGGAAGGAGAATAGGAGAAGGAAAGAGACTGAGGAAGGAATTGGGCCTCCGGCGCTTCTTCGGTTTAAAAACATCTCCATGTAAATGTGCCTTTATGTTGTAAACACGTGGTATTTCGTTCAGACTTCAATCGCCTACTTACATGGGAAGGCGTGACGTATATGCGACGGACAAAGAGAGCATACCATACAATAGTCCCCCAGTTGAATCAGTTAAATATATCCGCGTCTCAATAATCCTGTAGGCAGACACATGAGCTCTTGACGTCATACATATAATTAGTTACAATAACGTGTCTTGTTCTGTACATACGTCATTAAGATCGGTCTGAGGTTTGGGTTAAGCCTTGGTACAAGTTTGGTCATATATATACACTAGTGGTTATCGGTGGTTTCACTTGCATCTCCAAAAAACTTATAGAGACAGGTTGCCTATGTCCTTTCTCAGAATACAATAGTCTTGTCTATTTTATCAAAATCTGTTCAGTGGTTTAAACAAGAGGACCAGTTTTTTATTTAGGTTTACCTACAGCTTGTGCATACAATATGCACATGTAACTAGTAGATCCGACAGACGTTGTCGTGTCCAAACTCGATAGCAGCGCCATCTACGAGGGTCCAATTTTTATATATTTTTCTCACAGTCGAAACAAAACATATTTTTTTTTACAAAAAATATAACTAAAGAAAGAGTTATAATAATATAAATATTCAAAATATTTATAATAATAAGGATGACCTATTAACCGGGCCAAACTAAGAGATACTATACTACTGAGAATTTGGCGAAATGAAATGATGAAATGATCTTTATTTGCCTGAAGTACGAATGCGATTTTTATTCCGAATGCGACATACACTGTAGGTAGCAACGATGCATGAGTATTTTCCGAGCCCGAAAAAAAGGGACATAATCATAATTTAAGATCTCTGTCCGTGACATTGCATTTTTTTATCATAGATAAGCTTGCGCTTGACCACAACTCGCCTGATGTTAATGCTTTAACAGTAATTCATTACCCATCTTATAGTGACATGAAATCACAAAATATAATTAAGATTACTTGCATTTTCTTAATTTAAATGTTTACGTATTCATTTTCTGTAATATCAAAATTAATATCCTCCTTCATTATTTATGAGAACGTCATTGTATTTTTTACAAAATTATATAGATATAATCTACTGTTTCTTTAATTTTGTTGGATTTTAACATTGAAGTTAATTTAAAGGTTGGTCAGTCAGTGGTGATACTATCGCTTGTGATCGAATTATATGAATGTTTTTTTTTTAAATATTTCCCTACATGATCTAGAAAAACAACACCGAAATATTTGCTATCAGTACAGAGGTCGGTTTTAACGAAGGTTCATTCCTAATACCGACTTAGTAGACGCTAATGATGTATTTAATGATCAATGATCTTTTCGACCTTGCTCCATCTGCATTGTACTTGATGCTATTAACCTTTACAGATATATGGTAATGTAAGTCTTGTATTAGTACTGGTGTCTTGTTTACGAAATCGTAATAGTAAATCGATATGAACAGCGAATTACTACGTGAAAGCTTTTAAGGATGTATTCAAGAGGTAAGGCAAAAGATCGGCTTTGTATAAGAAAATTATGGTCAAAAGGGGAGCTGACAGCTTTTAGAGATGTATGGACTGCGCCAATCTTAAGAATAGGGGCATAAGTACCTATGTTAATATTTTTTAAGGTGGATAATTACTAAACATGCTGATCAATCGAACGGCAAGATTATGAAGACCTTTCTGCGGTAAGGTTAGTTGGATCGGTGACTATTCTTCGTACATCGTGACCTTTTCATGTCCTGAAGTTTGTAAAGCCGTTGGTCCCAGTTGTCATGTCACAGTCCGAATACTGAAAAGCCCAGAATCCAGTTTATCCCTAAGATATCTATCGTTGTTTATCGGTCTTCAAAGTCCTGTAGCTAACATGACGCCATGAATTGATTTTGCCGTCCATTATAATGTGCCGAGACAATTAGTTAAAACGAGATAATGTGACGACAAAATTTCGTCGCAGTTTAGTCATTGGTAGAGCTGACCAAAAAGAACGAAAAAAAAAAGGTCAGGACGATTCAAAATCTTTCGATATGTTATTTTTACTCGAAACCTTGAAGCCACGTGTCACAACTGCGTAGTATTATAACGGAACATTAAAACATATTAATTAAATTAATACAAGCCAACATATTTTATCGTTATCATTTTCGCTCGATTTCATTCAAACCTTAATGTAGTCAGTGTAATAAATCACTTGGATGTTAGGTATACTAGTCTCGTTATCTGGTTGCGCTTTATATATATATATATATATATATATATATATATATATAAATGTAGGTATATACAGGTTTGATCTTTCGGAGCAGTTTATTGGACGATGATTTATAGATAGAGCTAAGAGGATTTCTTAATTGGAACGTATTAGATACGCACATGTAGTAGTACTCGTAGTGGTATTCAAATCGAAATTAAGAAGTAAATTTCAATGTAAGGAACGCGGGAGCTTTGCGAAAAGATAATGCCGTATTAACTGGAAGTTTACATATTCGCTTTCTACAACAAGTTACAGAACTGTATACTCCCCATAGTGCGTTCCAATAATGGCACGCGTGCCATTATGACAAAATATTTTGGGCACGGCACCTAGGGCTGTAGGTACGGTCGCCGGCACATCAGGTTACCACAAAGTGTCAAATTTTGTCAGTGGAGTTTGAACTAAAGTATCAACATTTTA
This sequence comes from Subacronicta megacephala, assembly GCA_958496365.1. Taxonomy (NCBI): domain Eukaryota; kingdom Metazoa; phylum Arthropoda; class Insecta; order Lepidoptera; family Noctuidae; genus Subacronicta; species Subacronicta megacephala. The sequence continues at coordinate 13,751,739 of OY292518.1, forward strand.
AGGATTAAAATCATTTGGAGACATTTTTGTATAACCTGATTGCTTGCGACTGTACGTACTTACCTAGTCGAACCGCCATCCCTATGATCTTTCTTTTAATGACGGAGTTTTGATCAAAATAACGTAAGATAGCCTGCACCTAATGGTCTTGTATCACCAAAACACAATAATAACTATCCGTTGTCAATGTATTTCAGAAGAACTGCTTTACTCACGCATTTAATTAAAGGATTACGATTTGGGCTGCGTAACGTCCCTCCAAATACCTACCTATAAATTTTCAAACTCCCATTTTATTCAGAAAAGGACTACAGTAGTGATTGTCCCAACTTTGTCACGATCAAGAGAAACACCGAAAGTCCAACAACTCCTAAAAATCACCGACAAGGTGTTTCTTTTTTCTAAAAAGTCACAGATTGTTTTTATTAACTGTCGCTCTCAAAAAATACTATTTGATTTTATGTTTCTTGTTGTGCTGCACATTTGAATAAAACATGAATTTGAAGCATTTATTACACAAATAATTTTACTAACATATTCCGTTGGCTTCGCTCCGCTGCCTGCCACCCTCCTGTCTGTCACCTTTTATATTCTTTAGAAGCCCAAATATTTGTCAGAAGTCTCTTGTTACTAAACTGATGTTTTAAGAATAAACATACGAAGACTTTTATAACATTGTATCATATTTTTATTATATCTTTTTTTTTCAATTTAACATCTTCGTCTGATTTATGTTCCGAATGTTTCCGGTGGCATACTGTAATTAAGAGTTTTTTAACACAAATGCCAATTCCAATAGATTTTTTGATCCAAAAGACCACTTGACGGCCTTGAATTTTCGAAGCGACGTTTGAGAATTTCGAACCAGATTAATATATTTCCTCATTTCTGTTAAAATTAATTGGCGTTACTCAAATTTATCCATGAATTCAACGGTTTGAATGAGGTGCCTGCGACTTAGCAATGGTTATTTATTCACGTGAAAGAGAACTACGCGATCCTTCTCTAATAACGAACATTACCCCAACCAGTATCTACCAATGCAATGCTATTTTCGCTCCTTAACAGCAAATTCCAGGACAATACTTTATTTGTATAATATCAAACTTGTGCCAACCGCCTACCCAACATCAGGTGATACAAAAGTCAGTTGTTTAAATGCCTCCTTCGGAGTGCGAAAAATCCTTACGGATCGTCTGTGCCGTCGGTGGGAGGGCAGTAGGGTATGTCGGACTCATACTGATAAAAAAAAAATCCTAGCCCTATAGCTAAGGCCATTGTTGTAACGGGTTTCGGGAGATTCATCACAACCATGTCAGGTTCCACTCACGGTAGAAAGGCTGAGTTGTTTTAATGCATATAGTTGCCAGCATCCCTAAGCTGTCAAAGTGTAAGCAAATATTTTTCAAGACCTGGACTCGATTCTGAGTTTATAGTCTGGCATTTACAAATGAAACTTGTCTTAAATCACCGTCTCACCGAGCTTATCGGCGAGGTCCTCCAAAAAAGTCAGGTGCGCAGTACTCGCAACCGGCGCGTGTGTATGAAAAGATGTATGAATGTGGAATAAGCGAAAGATATGTACAAGAGTCGTAGCAAGTGGCGGTCTATAGTTTCTGCCTACCCCTGTGGGAAAAAGGCGTGCGTCTGTATGTACCTGTCTTAAACTGTATTCACATTTACGCAAACTTGTAATTGTTTGTGATCATGACTCCGGTGCTTCTTGTACTAACAATCTTGATAGGTCAACGTATGAGGTATGTATGACTTACCCGAGTATGTTAGGATGTTTGAGTTTGTTCATGAGCTGCACTTCGCGTAACATGTTGGGCCGGTTGGCGCGCTGCTGGTTCATCTTGAGCACCATCACTTTGCCGGAGGTTTTGTTTGTCACCTGAAACAATAGAATAACTGTAAGAATAATTTAAAAAAGTAATGTTTACCACGTGGCTAAACTCCGTCCTTTTTGTTAAAATATTCTAAAAAAATATCTCCTAATTTAATAAGTAGATTATGGAAGGTAACATCGTAAGCTCCTTGATGTTTAAGAGCCGAATCCATTAAGTACTTTTCATCAAAAATCCATCTAAAACACAAGACGCTAGCAACAGCACATAAAATCCGTATCTTCCGTAAAACGGGAGCTTATTTATGTCGTCATAACATCTTCCGCCAATTAACCTGCTAGACATCGACTATATAACAAGGTTTACGAAAATCCATCAAATCACTCAAGTAAAGCGCCTATTCGAGTTAATGCCCCTTTACATAATATCCTCTATTTGCCTACTGGAGCTACCATGAACTGCAAAACTGTCGGTAGGTTTATTTAGAATCTTTCAAAAAATCATAAGGGATAGGCAGAAGTGTACTACACGTATACACAGGTTGCCGTCATAGGGTGCGATCCTATTGCCATTAACCGGGCACAAATCCGAACACTTAGTCTACTGAGAATTTCATAGAAAACCTATCAACATTTTGCTCGACTTGGGAAATCTTACTTACGACCAGTTTGCCAATGAGGCAATTTGGGGAATCGTGCACAAATAAAATATCCAATTTGTGATGACAACTGCCACTATCATCGTTTCACTTCGCAATTCTGTAACACTGTGTCTTATGTGTTTAATCTACTATGTCTTAAATAATGTTAACAGCATCGGTTTCTGTATTCATCGTAAACAATGCAAGTGTTTCCAAGTAGGCTACGTAGGCCGCTTCGTGCTCCAGACTAGATTTCTAGTTTTCTAGATTGCCGTTCGAATTAACTGTAACGTGTGCGTTACTATGCCATCTGGTTAAGAATAAGCTTCTCTATTTATATCTATTTGTTCATGTACGACGCCTCTTTTTTGTTGTTTACGGGAAAATGATCTTGAATGATGACCTTCGGATATACGACGGGGCAGTGTGGGACTTAAACCACTTAAACCACGCAGACCTCTAGCGAATCAGTCGCTCTTGGGACCACTAGACTAATGATGGCGTTTTTTCTTTTAACATCCTTACAAGAAAAAGCACCATATTTTTTTATTCCTATTCTTGTTAACGTCTCTTTTTCCTGCAATTAGCTAGGATATGTGGAGACAGTGCGTATAATTTAAACAAAATTCCTTGAAAAGACCTTGAAAATGAACTAACATTCTTCTTCTTATGTTATGACTCGGATTCAACTTTCTTTTTTTTTATAATTCACCGTGACAGACGAACAAGCGGCACAACTGATGGTAGTAGCAAACCAAGCTGCTGCTTACCGTTAAGAAAAAGGGAGGGAAAGGAGAAGGACAGTCCCCTTTCTTCTAAAGATGTGGTTTTCTGAAAAATGCTAAGACCGTTCTCGTGTTAAATCACAATATAACGTTTTGAATTAAGAAGATCATACATTGTAAATTTATCTTAATTAGCAACTAAGGAAGTAGCTGTTTTTAATTGCATTTAGTATTTAGTTTCTTCAGTATATGTAAATGACAAATTATTTTAGCAAACAGTAACTAATTATCTCTGTACCCACGCTAATCTAGATAACAGTCGCACGTTTGTCAATATAAGACGTTGGTTCTACAAATATGAAATAATCACAAGAGGGAAGATAATTGATAACCTTGCAAATGTTTAAAAAAGTTAATTAAAGTTTATCAGGTTTGATCTTAGAACACATATGAAATGGGGTTCTTGATCAAGCGTGCTCATTCATGAGATATAGGTCAGGATCTTATCTAGGCACTGGACTCTGCCGATACTCTCCTAAGACCTGCTCCTCTCATCAATTTATAAATGAACTGCTGCGCCAGTGTCATTGGTTAAAATATTCCTGCAACCATACCTGAAAAGTTTAGCTGTAAGGTAGACCTTCTTCAACCAACTGACGTCATGCGTAAATCGCACAGTTTATGCTTTTATTAATATTCTTGAATTAGGTATTTCGAAACAGACAGTAAATTATGTATGATGAAAATTTTTCTTCCACTGCAAATATAAATCTGGTCTATAAGTACTAGATTTTATTTAGTGGCACTAAATGTACAGAGAATCCTAGTGTCTACGAATCAAAAAGTTCAAGATAAAACCTAGATGTGAACTCAAGGTGACGTGACACCGTCATACTGCGGAGTTAATAAGCGAATAATTATGTTTACTAAGAACAAAACATTATTTTTTAATGAAGGAAAATTACTGAATCATTGTACTGAAAAAACATATAATTTTTATGTTGAAACTGTTACCTACCTAAACTTTGAGATGACCTACAAATAATACTTCATACCAGCCGGTTTAATAATCATTATCATCAACCCATTACGTCGTCCCACTGCTGGTCACGGGTTTCCTCATAGTGTGAGAGGGATAAGTACACCACGCTAGCCTACTGCGGGTGGGCAGACGCCGATAACAAATCTCTCAGGCATGCAGGTTTCCTCACGATATTTTCCTTACCATTTAAGCGCATGTTAAATAATTAATAATACGCACATGATTCCGAAATGTCAGAGGTGCCTGCCTTAGATTCGAATTCGAGACCTTTGACTTGGCAGTCCAGTGGTCATTACACAAGGTTATCACTGCACTCTTTTAATAATATGTGATACATTTTTTTTGTATCAGCGATTGTAGCAGTGATAGCCTAGTGATATGACCATTGGACTGCCAAGTCAAAGGTCTCGAGTTCGAATCCAAGGCACGCACCTCTAACTTTTCGAAGTTATGTGCGTATTAATAATTAATTATCACGCGCTTAAACGGTGAAGGAAAACATCGTGAGGAAACCTGCATGCCTGAGAGATTTTCTTGACGGCATGTGAAGTCTGCCAACCCGCAGTAGGCTAGCGTGGCGGACTATAGCCTAATCCCTCTCGCATTGAGAGGAGACCCGTGCCCAGCAGTGGGACAATGTAATGGGTTGATGATGACATTTTTTTTGATAGCGATACTAATACCCAGGGTGTTCTGGACGATTAAGGCTCTTTAAATGCATAATTTTATAATTCTATGATCAGCAACGAAAGTCACTGAACCCCGTCATCACTTTTCATTGGATTCTAATTTAGATAAAAGGCAAAACTGTCCGCGCACACCACGCCCCGATAAACTATGCATATGACAACGAGATTGACAGACGACCTGGTAAAGGTCGCTGGAAGTCTTTGGATGCAGGCGGCATATAATGATGATATGATGATGAGCGTTTTGAAGATTGCATCACCAATTGTAATCTGATTTGAAAGTAAAACAGCATCTCAATAATTTTATCAAGGTTTTAGGTTCACCGGTGTACGAAAACAGATTTCGAAAACCGGAATAGGTGATGTAAGCTACGAATGAGATATTTGAGATGTGAAAAGAGATGATAAAATTAGACTTAATTGTTGTAGTGTAAAGGATACCGCTGATTATTATAATTATAATCGTAACATGAGTGTATTTGTAATAACTCACGTGTGTTGCAAATATATCTCTCTTTGCACAAAGAAATGCTCCATACTCCCTCTTATTATGGGTTAAAAAAATATTTCCAACAAGCGACGTGTGTTTTCCAAGAATAGTTTCTCAAGCCACCTCTCTCCCCACGTAAGGTGAAGTTTCCGCCACATTTTCACGTAGCCAGAAAGCGCACCATCACTCAGGTCCCCTTCAATTATGGGGAGTCGTAAGACGCATTAAATAGCCATTTATAACGCGTCAACTGTATAGACGATATACGTGTTTATTTCCTGCCCGTTTAGATATTTATGATTGGATTTGGAAGGAACGAGCTAGGGGCTAATAGATGTTAGGTTAGGATTTGGCAGACCAATTAACGTTTTATTTTTCTAATATAAAAAATTTAAAGAACTTAGTTCTAGCTGAACGAATTTTGATGAATTTTGACGAATCCTGTTATAGAGATAGATTGGAGAAGGAGATAGGCTATCTTTTGTCTCGAAAAGTACCTACTTTGAGATGGACTGAAATCGCATTCTGGTAATTATATATTTTTTCTCGTCAGGCTAAGAATATAAAATCACTTTACACCCTGGCAAGAGACTCATCTTGTTGCTTTATGGTTGAAAATGTGACTATAATGTAATTATTAAATCTAACGCCATTCCACTAATAATATTAGTTAATGGGTAATAATCTTACAAAATTTATAATGATGTTAGATAATTGTAATCGTGAGATTTCTAGGAAAATTAACGTTAATTATATAGGTACTATGGTAGATAACGTCTCTAAGTCTTTAATTGCTTACATCTGGATTTACGGCAGATTTAATTAAATTTCTCTGAATTCCTGGCTTGGTAGTTTAGGTGTCGTAGACGCGACTACGACGTTAGTGGTCCTGGTACTTCGATTCCCAAATTATTGAGCTTATCTATGAAATTATCAGCAGCTCAATATGGACATGACAATAAGCCGCAGCCTTATGCATGGGATGGAAACATACCAGCGAACTAGTTTAAAAAAATGTAAAACATTGACTTTTAAGTGTCTTTAATATCTATTTACGGAAACAAAACGTTAGCTTAACATTAGTACACCTCTAACCACTCACGCCAATACAGGCGTGATGGTATGTTCATCATCATCATCATATCAGCCTATTGCCGTCCACTGCTGAATGTAGGCCTCCCCCACAGAACGCCAACCATCTTGGTCTTGGGCAGCTCGCATCCATGGTATGTTACGTTCTTTGAATTTCTTTTTGAACTACATACGTAGTTGCTTGGTAAAAATTTGATGATTCCCGAAAATGGCAATAATCTATACGAATCATACCAGATATTTTTTTTATGTGCTCAATAGGCTTGACCTTTTCTTACCTCACAGCCGAGCTGTCCCAATTAATGGCAGACGATAACGCGGCAGGCCCAGGCGGAGATGGCGGGATGAGCTGGACTTATATAAAAAAGATTGGTCCTCTACGGCAACAGACAGAGAGAAGTGAAAGAAGAGTGGGGAGGCCTTTGCCCTGCAGTGGGACACTACAGGCTCATAATAATAATAATAATATACTGATTGCCTCATTGGTCAAAAGAATCTTATCCCTTTTGGGGGATACAGGCGTGATATGTTATGGATTATGTTGATTATTCCAAAATACCTACCACAATAATTTTGAAATTTCTATGCAATTCTTAGAAGCTGGGAGTCCGGATTTGTGCTCCGTTAATGGCCATAGGTTCGCTCCCTATTACATGGCACCTCATCATACCGGCAAAGTGTGGGTACATTCATACACCTCTGACACTACCCTTCAGGGTATACAGGCGTGATGGTATGTTATGTTATGTTTAGGAGATGACTTTGTTAACCAATGTCCAGGAAATGTAGTGGGGGGTGAGTCGACGTTGAAAAGACTCAGCCGGAAAACTCGGAACGTGGATTCTATTTCCGGATCCGGAAAACGTCTGAGTGGTGACGCCGCTACGAAACGTTTACTTAGTAATCGGGTTTAGTCTGTGTATGAGGTTGTAGTAATATTGAGTAGTTAGAGTAATATAAACTACTATTTTGGTGTTCAAAGTAAAACCAATCCAATACCTTTTAGTTTGTAATTGTAACATTATACAAGTCATAGGTTCCATTATGCTGGTCGGTATGTAAGTTTAGCGAAATATAAAATAAGAGTACTTTTCCGATGGATCTTGTATATTTTTCTTTTAATCTACGTACTCCAAGGTATTCACGTAATCAACCTCAACCTTATATAACGTTCATTGGATATGATTTCGTAATAAACACATTCAAAAGATCGCAAAGCAATAAAGAATTTTGTTGATAGCGAGATAGCCCTATATTTCGACTCCCACGGCACCATAAACCAAAGCAAATACCTGTCTAATAAGAAGTATCAATAATATTTTTTCCTTCCCGAGTGGCAACCACTAACAGTACTCGACACCCACTCGTGTTGATACAGTCAGCAATACTCATGCCCCATAAAGCGAAGAAAGGCTCGTTGAATTTTCAACCATACATCTCTGATGACAAGGGTGAAAATTATGTGGAAATTTGAAAAGGAATAAGATCAATTTGTGCGGTTGTCCGTTAATGGTCTCATCGGGAAACTTGACACAGACTCGCTAACGAACTGATGATGAGGCTTTACGAGTAACAATTTTAAGGGGATAACTAGCGTTACCATGAACTTGAACACTTTTCCAACTTAACGAAAGCAGAAGTTAAAAGGACTGTTGAATTTAAAATTCACACAGTTGATCACAAAAAGCTCATAGATGACGCCTCGATTGTATATCTTGTATATGTAGTGTGTAAAACTAATTGAAAGAGAGGAATAATTAATTTCAAAAAGAACAAGACCAGCAGATGGTTGAATTGTGGAACAAGTACGAATGATTGCGTATTAGAGAATGTCCTATCAAAGCCAAGAACCACAAAGTATTCAGTCCATCTATCGGCGCATCGTTTACAATAATATCTAAACGGTAAGCAATGCCAGTAAGAGGTAGTTGTGACATACAACTGTCCACTACGTTGAGATGCAATAGCGCATAAGTAGGTAATGATACTTAATATAATGGGTGCTTATAAACGGTTCAATCAATTTTAATGATCACTCCACAATGGATTCAAATATAGCTGCTCATGCAAGAGATTCCACGTGATCCATACTTATTTGCGCATCTAATTGATGGAAAAGAATTTTAAATTTAAATTCTATCTTAGATACCCTTAAAATATACGAACGAAACCCAGTGATGGAACATCGCGCACAAATTACGAAAACAGAATAAAAAGCTTCGTCTTTATTACATGACTCGAGATAACACGTAATCCTGGCACGAAAGAATGTTGAAAATTCTTCGTGGAACACGCCCGTTGCATCGCACAAGTAAAACATGCAATGAAAAAGAAGAAGTAAAGGCAAAGGCATGTGCGTATAGCCGGTTATAAAAATAAAGTTATTATGCCAGTGATATCGAAGCGATGGGAAACGGGATCGAGGCGTCAGTTCTGATACGGTGTTACAAGCAATAACTGTTGTCCAAACATGTACATAATTTTATAGCTACGAATATTGATGATGAGAAAATAAAATTCATACAGATTAAAGCCAAGGTATGTTGTGTAACAAACTATTAGTGCAGAATAAAATCCTCTATAGACGCCAATTAATGTATCAGACTGTTTAATCAACGGTATTTCAAAGACAAAGGTCTAAAGTACTAATACGAGAAATTATTTTATAGACTTCGGAAAGAGTAAGTAATGTAATGGACAGTAAATATTTCCAAGCAAAAGCAAAAAGGCCGATTTGCGTTTATGAGAACTATTTTTACGAGTAAAGCAACCGGTATACTAAATTAAAATCTCGACATGTTTGTCTGTTCGGCGGCTTTTTTCCAACAGCAATGCAGTGAGTACACAACACGACATTAAGCCATTGTTTGCAAGCATGATAAGATAAAAATCCGCAATGCACGACGTCAAACTATATGTCATATGGGCGACTAAAAATAAGCTTATCGAACAATAAGAGACTGCGCCGCTACCGAGGATGAATTTGTAAAATGTAAATGTAACCATATTGGAAATGTACATAATAACGCAATAATATGAATTATACGTTTTAAGTTGGGTGCTAATTGTACGCAATGTTAGTAAAAGTTTTAATACAATTTGACAATATTCTTTCTATTGTAAAGTATGCTCGTGCTGCTCCTTTACTAATGATTCTGTAAACTGATGGCGATGGCTAGACAAACATCCAACCAGTCAGTAATAATCTTGCTTAGCTGGATGACTTCATCAGACGGTAGGTAACACTTCCATAGTATTATTCTTATAGAGAGCTCAGAGAAAGAATTTCAAAACATGCAATCACCTTGACCATAAATATTAAATCATAATTGGAGTAGAATAACTATACGTCGGACTATACACATGTATATGCAAGGCAAACAATAGTTTCTTAGCCGTGTTTACGAATTCCAACACCTAAAAAGGGTTTGGTATTTTTACGCCTAACTTGTCGCGGGAACAAGCTTTCGTTGAAAATCGAAACCTCTTTTATACTCTCTACATGTTCACTTAAGATAAACCTACCGATGTATTTGTTGGGATGCTGAGTTTTGGTTAATATTCAATCCAATAGCATTAAATTTGCTTCGTTGACTTCAATTAAAATAAACAAAATATGAACAAGTCTATTAGTTTGCAAATAATGGAACGATTTTATTGCAAAAAAACAATTCTTCCCATTTAAAATTCCACTAGCTATTTCAGATAAAGATAATTCAAACAAGTGTTTAAAAAATAATAAACTTGAGAGATTCCGAAAACTTGTATGATTATCACTGTTTTACGGAATTGGAATATATTTGAAGGCCTCAATTTGCAGACAACAACGTGTGCAGCAAATCTTGTCTTGTAAGGACTTAGAGCGTGACTATGCATTATAAAATGTGTTCTAGATTTTTTTACATTTCCAACACGATGAGAGTGGATTTTTCTTGATGAGCTTTAAATCTCAAAATCCACAGAGCAGTTAGGTAGTTCTAGTTTACATTGTTTAACTAATTATGATTCTGCTATCCAATATTTTCGTAACCGTTCTTATGAAGTATGATTGACTGACAATAATTCTCTCCCACCCGAACCTTCTTTTGTTAAAATCTTTTATGTTGACGTTGTCTGCGTAAACAATTTCTGCAGCAACGAATTGGAAATGTTCCAATAAACTTCATAATGCTACTGCATTTTGTAATAGACGCATCGAGATTTGGGGCCAATAAATACATGTGATGTGCTCCAGTTAGATTTAGCTGGTCTGAATATCTGAACAATTACAGATAGAACTGGTTTAATGGGTTATTTGTGTTAAGATTTATTGGAACACTTAACCTGATTCAAAGTAATTTAAATTTTCATGTTAATTGGAGATAAAATGGAAAGCATCATCTGATCGAAATGTCGAGTTTGCGTAATAAATAAAAGAGAAAACGAATGAAAAATTTAATTCTAATATCGGTTGGCTCTGTGCCACTACTGCAATCTGTGTTGAAATATTAATCTGTTATTGCTGTAAAAACTTGAACTGAATCCGAACAAATTATGTTAGGACCGAATAAAGATTTATGTACGGTGGCCAGCACATCAAGTTACCACAAAATGTCAATTTTTCTCAGTTGATTTTGAACTTCATCTTCAACAATTTAAGGTTTAAAATCATTTGGAGAAATTTGACAGTTTTGTATACCTTGACCTGCTGGCGACTGTACTTTTGCAGACATGCAGAACATTAATGTCTAAGAGGTGCTACGGTACGGTAAATAAATTAAATTTGCACATAACTTGCCAACTAAATGTACAGAACATTTCCCACTATCCCGAACTACAAAAGCGTCTGAAAGCATATTTAATCCGACCACGTTTCGAGAGAAAATTTCCATAATTGCGACCGCTTGAAAAGCAACAAGCTAGTGCTGTACATAATAAGGGTTCACTTTGACCCCAAACTGGCCGGGCCCTGCACAAATATGGACAATAGAGATTCTATCTGGTGTTTCGCACGGTCGAGTATCAAGCACGGATTTACAGCTGCAATTTGAGGAGTCCTCTCAAATTGGACATGTTGCTAGTAGATATGTTTTGAAATCGTTTGCTTCACAACGTTCAATTGCTTGTGTGAAAATTATTCGCGCATAGATATCGAAAATTATGAGAACAAATTTGGCGTTTGCGCGAAGGTTATCTGTTGATGTTAAGATGTATTTTATTGGATTGGTTTCACGAACTTGGATTACAATCAGCTTAATTAAGTAATTGGCGTTGTAACAGTTCCCATGTTCCCAACTTGCCTCTGGCGTTTAAATATTCAGTTTATGGTTAGGGTAGGAAACTTATACAAAAATGGTTTGTATTTTTTGGGAACAATGTGTAGTAATGCGGCTCACGGCTATGGGTAGACACGTTTCGGATGTTTGAACAACGCAGTCGTGACGGACGTCTTGACAGATACTTTGCTTCTATCCGCGGCCGCGGACAGCCATTGTTTTCGTTTGTCTTTTACACTTATCGTTGAAGTTTTATAGTCGTATAGTGACGGCACTTGCACGATAGTGTTATCTGTATTGAAACATTTTAATTGCATTTCTACGAAGCCGATACAAACTGGCACATTGGACTTACAATTTTCTCTGTTGTTTGAATAAACGGAGATTTATGGCACTCTTTTGCGGAGATTTCTTTAGAAATAAATTGCGAGTGAGTCATAGTTTTAACACGAACAGGAAGATATAATAAGCGGTGGTCTTGAAGATACTTATGCACGTTCGTTGCAGGCATGTCGCATCCGTATAAGGAGGCAGATGAACTCCAGATTTGCACGCCTGGATCATTACCATATATTACTCAACTGATAGGACCCTATGGACTATTTACATGCGAGGGCTTTTTATGTTGCCGTTAAGCTCTGAATGTCTGGTGTTTTTTCTAGTCCAGTTCTTTCCGCTGACTATTATGAGCTTTCCCATTTCACGGGTAACTGTATAAAAATAAGTAATCGAGGAATTCATTTCGATGTTCAAACACTAAAAGGCACGGCGAACTGTAAAGCTTGTATGACCGTAAATTCTTTCGGTTAAATAAATTTAATTTAAACTTATCGCTTTAGTGTATTTTTAACATGCATGTTTCAGAAAAAATAAGTTTAAAATAAGTTTTGTGAACCTTCAACCTTGTGATAACAGCCTACAAACACGAATTGATTCGAGTTTACTAATTTAACTTTTTAACCAAGTTGTTAGGTGATTAAAATGAATGTATTGCATCATCTTCGTATAATTATTTCAAATCGTATTCACTAATCATTTTGAATGTTTGATAATTCATTTTGAAAATATTTCAATGATTAAGTGCGTCGGATAATCAGGTCATGAAGAGCTAGTTTACAAAATGATTATCAACCACGCTGGTCGTATAAAAACGTGGGTACTTAAATAAATTGTTGGATTACATAAATCGCCATATCCTATCCACAAGGTTTAGCCAGACCGTCACAGGTTCTCCGGAGCCAATATCTGATCGCAGTTGCTGTAGGTTAAAATGGTTTTCTGAAATCTATTACACAATATACAATGTTTCGTCAGAATTCCTGAAAAAAAATTGATAAATTACTTAAAGTTACTTCTTCAACTTCAACCCTTTTCTACAACTTTTAAGAAAATTTGTTTCTGTCAAAGATATCGAATGTGTACAAACATTATTAAGGTTAAAAGTTCAAGTTCACGAGTAAAATCAAATAATTTTAGATAAAACTCCTCTTTGCACCCTTCCTCATTGAACACCATTCCCGGTATTCCAATCGAGCGTTGGACAAAGCCTGATGCGCGATAACGCTTCCCCTCACAATTTACGAGAGCGGATTTTTCGGAAACATACCGAGGTTGTGCATTGAAAAATTACCCTGGAACCCACGGGATTCGTGTCAGTCTTGTTTCCGTCTCGAGAATATAAATCGTAAATCCAGAAGAAGAATGGCAATGAGAGAGGAATATGTTGGATGACACAGTTGAATGAGTTCAGATTGAATGAGAAATTAGAGCTTAAATGTAGTAGTAATCGATAAATTTATAATTATCCAAATTTTTGTGACGATTAATTAAGTAGACAAACTTATCTATCAATTTTGTCTTGGATATGAAATCTGGGAAGATTTCTTATCCGACCATGGAAAGGAGTCTGACCACGACATTTGATAAGTATAATTCATAGCAATCAATTAATTTTGGACATTTAAAGAATTTTATATATTTTAACATTTTGTAATGTCCATGGCAAATAACTTTCGATTATATTATCTTAATACCATAAATATTGACATTTAGACGAATTACGAAATGATAAAAGATCAGTTGACAAAATAACGACTTTAACGAAATTGTTACATTATGTTTTAAATATTTAGATATTAAATGAAAGGCAACGCCATCAATCATCATCAGTAATATTTGCACACAAATTCTACACCAGCCTTATCTAGTTTCTAGTTGTGTATCTAGTTTTTCCAATCTTGTGGGAAATACCCAAGAATCTTTCTTACCCATGGTGTGTGCAAGCTACATGCCAAATTTAAAAGTTGTAGGTTTAATAGTTTTCAAGATTTCGTGATTAATTAGTAGGTTAGTGGTATTTTTTTTATACCACTCAGGTGGCAAACAGGCCTTGTTTGACTCTTGGACTTATGGACTCTTGTAACACCAGGAGTAACGCTCGCGTGTTGCTAACCCTGTAAGGGAAATGGATTGGTAGGAGAAAAGGGGAAGGAAGGGACTGAGGGAGGAATTGGGACTCCGGCGCTGGTATTTCTCATAGATGATTTCTACATATTTGTTCAAGTAAGTTTTCTGAAACACATAATTTGAGCAAAGAATAATATATCATAATTTTAACGCGAAAAGAGCAATATGAAACTACCAGCTTTTCTGAACCACATAAATAGAAAAAACTAATCAATGTTCATAACTTTCCCGCACACTGGACATCATAAATATGAAGTAGTCCAGGATCTCCGAAATAGAATCTCTTCCCGCTTTTATTTTGAGTGGGTACCCTTCCGCCGATTATAAAGGCGATTCGAATGCGTTGGGCGCGACACACATCTATTTGTGGCCAGCTAAAAATAATGGTGGACGGCTTAGCGCCGACATGAATGCAGTTTTTATGCACCGTGCTAAACGATGAGGGCTTGAGGGGGATTGTGTGCGTTTTGCAGCGAATTTTTGTTTTTATATGAGGCTTTTGCCTATTTTCCATATTGTTTCTTTATTTATTTTTTTTTGGTCTGCAACATTGCTTTCTAAGAATTTATTGGAAGGAGCTTGACTATAAACTGTTTGACTATTCAAGCATCTAATCTAAGACGTCGAAATTGCCGTCTTGCTTTTCTGGAGCATATTCGAATTAGAATGGAAAATGTGAATTTTCATTACACATTTTATAGTTTACAAATTTTTGTAGTTTACAAAACTATTGAAAGTTTTACTATTTCTAACGGGGACCATGTAACAAAATATGAATTGCCAACAATACTTCCTAAAAATTTACCTCATTGTTACTGAATTCGTGCCGTATCACTGAATTTTCTTTACCCAATATGATTTCGAAATCTCACACTTGACCGAAGGCCGAAGGAGAAGTAAACGGCACACATGTAGTGTATGTTATTTATCCTACGAAATGGTATTTAAAAATTTGCAATGCTGCTTTAGTGTGGCCTAGAAATCTCACATTCAATACAACGCTCGGATTTTGTGGTTCGTGATTGAAGACTTAACTTGATCATCGTGGTTTCATCACACCGACAATATTTGAGGTAAGCAGTGGTTAATTGAGTGTCAGTAATTGCTTTGGAATTCTAAAATACATGTACAGGACAGTTGTCTCCGGCATATTTTTGATAGTTAGTTGTTTTCTTTTCTTAGATATTTCGGTCATCGATATTTAATTGTGTTTTTGTACAAGTAAGATAGTAAGTAAAGATTGGATTATGTAGACATGAAAGTTTTATGAAATCTGCTTCTAGTGTAGTGCTATCGTATATTCTCAACTTAATCGATACATATTGAAGTGAAGCTTTAATTTGAAGATATCTTGATGCATCTCGTTATGCCAGTCTCGTGCAGTTACATAAAAGAGAAAGAACTATAAATACATTGCTTTGCGAGTTTATTGCATTGGCGATAGTGTTTCTAAATGTTGCGTAGCCCCCGCATTGGGGCGTGTCGTGACATGTTCAATCTTAATACTCATTATTAAAATAAGCTTTAAGATCTACTTCACTCAACACGTTCTGTCGATAAATAAAAAATATAGCTATTGTGACAACTCCGCCAAGGTTGACAAGCGACGAAAGTCGACGAATAGCCGACGAAAGTAGCTAGCTAACTAAGTTAGTCCTACACCTCAATGGATCATTTACTTTAGGAAATGCGATTTCCTTATTACGCTTTCTTTTAGTATCAAAACGGTGGCTATTCAGATTTGGAACTGCGTATGCACCTGAACCTCGAAAACTACCCAAAATCAGGCTACGAACTACCACTAGGTTTCCACTGTACTGTAAAGAAAAGAATAGTATAGTAATTTACTTAAGACAAGTAATTTCGAGATAGATTTACATGAAGTCTGTGAGTGAAAACTGGTAATGAACTTAAGCCAACGCATGTTAGGAGACCATAATTGTATGAACTACATTTGGAACTTTCTCCAGATTTAATAAAAGTCACGTATTATCACGCAACTCTTAAAGGCGGTGACCGAAAAAAAAATAACCGTAACCCAAGGCAGGCCCTTCGAAATCACTTGGCTAAGTCTAACAAGGCATTGGGAAACAATTCAATTTCAGAACAAACGAAGTAAAATAAACCGTATTGGAGATTGGTTCTCATTGAGATACCGTTGTACAATCACAATTCAGGTGGCACGCGACCCGCCGTCAATAGACTCGCATTCCGTCTTAAGAGGGAAGCGTGTGCGCATCGTACGTAATCCATTCGTCTTGCTGCAAATTGTGAATGTATACTAGACATGCTTGCAGATTCCGCTCGTGATTTTATATTCAATTTTCTTCGAGAGATTATTCATGAATTTGAACTTTGGTATAAATTAGGTAGTTGAGGACCTTTTACTTAATAGTGTTGATAGATAAATAATGGTGTGACAGTTTTGCAGAGAGATCTCAGAGAAGATTCTACTGAAATTCAATGTAGGGAGGATAAGAAAATCGGAAAAAGTTCTTTCTTCCCACGTACTAGTGTAAAGGTATGTTATACATCTACAGTCTACACACAAGAAGTTAAAGACAAGACAGACACTTCAACCTTATTTATTGAGAGATGTATTTCCTATTCGTCGAGTACCTAAACAGAAATTCTCCGGTTTAACAGATACGTTATACGAACATCTAATGTGACAGTTGGAATTTAGATAATTCAAGTAACCGCTAGATTATTACCTCCCTGTCTCTCGTAGGCAATGGAAAAGGAAACGCAGCTATCAAATGGACTTAGTGAAATATTGATGGCGTAAGACGTGTAAAATATGAGCAGTAAAATATTCTGGACCCTAATACCAATAATCTTGATATTATTTTGAAATGAAAAAATTACATACATAAATAATAATCATTAATTGATAATTTTTAGTAGAGGCGAAGTCACGTTAAAATTCTCGGCGTTATTATGGATTCAATGCAAATGTTACAATGTAGTATAATGGTTAAGCGGTTCGGAAGAAAGGGCCATAGTATTTTCGAGTTAACCTGTCTCAATTGACGGCACGCATACATTAGTCAGTGCAGAGACATAGTGAGTGATAGAGTGCAGTGGTATCCTAGTGATATGACCATTGAACTGTCAAGTCAAAGGTCTCGAGTTCGAATCCAAGGCACTAACCTGTGACTTTTTGAAGCCATGTGCGTGTTATAATTAATGATCACGCGCTTAAACTGTGAAGGGAGACATCGTCAGGAAACCTGCATGCCTGATAGATTTTATTGATGGCGTGTGAAGTCTGCCAACCCACAGTAGACTAGAACTACCTATAGCCTAATCCCTC
Source organism: Subacronicta megacephala (assembly GCA_958496365.1). NCBI lineage: Eukaryota > Metazoa > Arthropoda > Insecta > Lepidoptera > Noctuidae > Subacronicta > Subacronicta megacephala. The sequence goes on from OY292518.1 coordinate 13,769,301, forward strand.
TCGTTTTGAGAGGAAACCCATGCCCAGCAGTGATGATGATGTTGATGCATTAGTCAAATTGTTGTTTGTGCTCAAATTATTTAGGGAGATCAACAAAGATGGAGCGGTTCCAGGGATGCCTAATAGACTACCAATACTGCAACTGAAACGGTCAACATTGTGGGAAGGGGGGGACAATTTTAAGAGCTTAAAGATTTCAGCTAAATTGTGAATTGTAAACTACCTAATAATTTCTGAATCCGTCATTAGGATAACTAATGAGTTAAAGTTTCATGTCAAATAGTCATACTGATACTACATACGGATACTGGTGTTGTTGCTATGTTCAATAACTTTTAAAAAGTGTTAGCAATCTGAATTACAGTTTAATGATGCGTAAAGATAATTAGTCGAGTTATTTACGAGGCGTGGTTAACGCACGTCGCATCGAGAAATACAAACGCGATCATCCAACTACACAAATGCAGCGTCCGTTAGTCGCATTGAGTCGCAAGTGCACATCCACGACTAATTTCAGCAGAAACGGTAAGACGACAGTTTAATAGAGAACGTGCGGTAACACTAACTGTCCCGGAATCTGTACCAAGGCCGATCGTTTCCAGATAAACGTCAATATATACGTAAAATTAGGTTCGCAACACATGGTACGACGTGGGTGCTGACAGTATCAATGTCGGATCGAATTTGGCGAAACATATGGAATAAGAGGTGGGCCAGTCACCCTAAGCGACTTAAAACATACTCCATGTCGAATATACACTGTAAATGGCTTGTTATAAGGTCCGTAACAGTTACAAGTTTTGAAAAGAATTTTCGCGTATTGCACTTCAACATGACAATTGTTATTTTTACCATATGGATCGAGACATGGGTGGGAATTTTGCTTCACGGAGAACTAATCAAAATAAAGCACACAGGTTAACAAGATGTAAAGTTCAAAAATCTAAATCAGTTTCTCATGGGAGAATTCCAACACAACAAACATAGAAAGCGAACAAACATACCTTAATGATCGAAACACAATTTTTGGCAACAATATAGTCACGAAAAACGTCATGACATTTTGAATCATTAAGCATGTCAGCTGGGTCTAAAAGTACATTTTCGAAAGTGGGTTAACAATGACAAATAGATGACAGGAGGTACTTTAGATGTTTTTAAATGCTGTCTGGTTAAAATAAAAATGTACAACTGCTACATACCATGTACAAGTAGGCGTGGATGTATTGGATTCGTTTCAAACTAATTTTATGTACATTTTATAGAGACTTGAACTAAATACCTGAGGATCTTATAAACTAAGTGCTGAACTAGAATCCAAAGTGAAGTGAATGTAAAAAAGATTGATAGAATTGAATGTTATTTCATTGCAAGACCAGCTGCTGTTGGCGCAAAGGAAAGGCAAACAAATGGTTGGAAAGCAGAGTCAATACCTGTTCCTCATTCATAACTTAACTGATGAAACGATGATTCGCTACAATCGATCAATTATCGAAGAATTCGATGACATCACTAGTTTTATAACCGTGCCGATCATTCAATATTGAGCCTTCAAACAAAACGTCAGTTGTTTCGAAGAGGACGATTTCCTATTGTAAATATTATCATGTTGTTTATTGAGACCCCCGTCGGATTGTAAACAATGCCCGCAAACAATATCTGTATTGACTGATTTGAGAATGCTCTTGGCTTAGCGTAGGATTATTGATGTCTGCTAAGTGCTTCTTGATAGCGGTGCATTGAAAGATTTGTTACGTAAAGTTTTGCGTGAAAAGGAAACGTTTTTATTTATGTAATGAGTTCAATCAATAGTTCGTTTGTAGCCCGTCGTGGGAGACTGAATGATTTACAATTATAGACATTGACTGTTCCGTGACTTACAATAATTTTTTTTAGGTTGTCATTGTATAAGCAATCTCCGCGTTTGTTTCTATAATATCCTCGTTAGTCGGAAGACGTCTACTGTTGAACACTGCTCTCTTATGCTTACATCTTTATAACAACGGCGGCCAAAACATAATCTGTATCTTATTGTATTCCTACTGTTTCTAACTCAATTCAGTTTAGCCAAAGGAAACTGATTCTTCGCTTATATTCGAGTATCTTTATTCGTGATATTTATTGACGGAAACGACTTACGTCTTCGAGCTATAACAAATAATGGTTAACAAGCTATTAAGCAGAATCATAGAATATGTTTAGTATTCTTAAATCGTATGTGGATTTTAGAAACCAGGTAATGTTTTTTTTTATTCGCAAACGTTTTATTTATTAAATAAAAAATATCTTTGTAGAATTATTTGTCTACTATTTGTATTGTTGTTGAGATTTTGATTGTAGTCTACGATAAAAGGGGAGTTTTGAATAAAAGAAGAATGTTTAAGATAAAAAAAAAACAGTTTGAATTTGCTTGAAAAAATAACTTTGCTCTAAATTGGATTGAAATATTTGAAAGTCGTTCCTATCCGTAAGCCTCACTAAGGCTCGTTTGTTCCATAAAGTCATGTCAAATGTACGAAAGTAAGGAAGTAGATCTGTAGAAGCGAATAATTTAATATATCACATTTTGCAAGAGTAGATCTGATCGAAATTTGTGTTTGAGCAATTTGTTATAATTTTATAAAATAAGATGCTGATCAACATCATATTATATATGGTATATTTCTGTATCAAATGACATTTGGTCAACCGTAATGAGATCTGTAAACAGCCTTTTATTCACTTGTTAAATATACGATTTAACTAAATAGCGTGAATAGCCGTTCTATCAATATCATTGGAACAATGAATGACTCGCTACCACACAAGTGACGGAGTCATAAGACTGAAGAAATTGCACACGAATTGCAATTGCAAAACTCCAGTGCGAAATTCTCTAGAACATTTAGACATGTGAGTACCAAAATAAATAGGACCAAGTGCCAACTGAATATCACACGTAGTCTAAATACCGGAGGGCTTATGTTATAAATACGATGCCACATAACCGTGGTGCAGGCGTGTGAAGTGGAACGAATTGAACTGATTCGTCAGAGCATCCGCGTCCAGGACTCTCGTCCTTCGTTTGGTAATCGACGGTTATAATTAGACACATTTTGTTGCTGTGGAATTTAAGTTTCTTTATGGTAGTGGAAGTCAGCGGGTTTGATAATTTATAGAATGAAGGTAAACAATGCAAGGAGAGAATATGTAAATTTATATGAGGATAACATGAATGACAAATTTAATAACTCTTCATTGTTTTCCATATAAAAATATTACTTACTGACTCTCCTCAATTTCACAGTAGGTATGAATCAGCACTTACCTGAAAAATAAAACAAATCGACATAAAATAAATGTAAAATAGAGAAGCACAACATCTAACTTTTACAGCTGCAGCTTACGCAAAAGTCAATACGAAAGTTATTAAAACTACAATTGCAAAACATCAAACGTCTCAAATGGGTTTTAGTAGAGAACAATTACTTGATAGAACAATAGCTCCTGGCCTAACAGCGTATGAATAAAAAGTGCCACTCGTTGGCTCGAACCTTTTTGCAAGCAAAAAGTCAACGAAGGGCCAATCGTGGCGAGGTCCGAAGTATTCCGAAGTACTCCGAACTGGGACAATACGTGGGCAATGCTTGGAAGGTGCTGTTGATGCAACTTCCTTTGCGCCTACTTGACGAAAGAATACTTCGTAAACTGTTGTAACTCTTTTGATCGTTATTTATGAAGGTATGTGGGTGGAAGTGAGTAGGTTTGATATGTCACTTATTGGTAAAAAAAACTCACGAAAATGGTTTGGGACGTTCTTTTGTTACTTTTGCTGCATATTTATAATATTTTCCATCGTTAAGTAATTGGTTTCAAGTAGTAACATGAGACTGAAGATGTTAAATGAAACGTATTACCACTGAGGTTACGTGATTCGCCCGTTGTTTACAAACAACATTAATATACTTTAAAGTTCCACTGCAATGGATATATTCCGCGGTAATCTAGTATTATCTTATCCAAGAGAACACTGCTAACCATTAATCCTGAAAGACTAAGACAAACAAAATTGGAGCCAGGCCAAAGATAGTTGCTTCTTTCAAGACAGGTATAATTCTAGCAAGTCACTTAATAACTAGGAAGTGCATTCGAACGATTACTTATAAAAACATTGTCTTCATCTTAGCAGGAAAGTTAATAACGCTCTGAGTATCGACGTATGCGATTTTACTTTCAACAAGTGCAATTACAGTGTAATTGAATCTCAGCAATGCTTTTTCTCGTTGCAAACGATCAATAGAGCATTTCATTTAAGTATCGCGGAGCGGATTAACATTGATACGCGATGAAATTCGAGATGCCTTGTTACATCAAACATGCAACTCTCAGACTTACATGGACTAGTAATTTGCTTTGTTTACTTGTTTGGATCGATAGACTAGATTTCACAGATCAAAGATTCGTTATTTGTCGTGAGTTGAAAGAATTCAGTACTTCCGCAAATAGTTTCGTAACATTATAGGTAAAGGAAAAGGAGGAAACATTTAAATCGATAGGTATCGAAATTGTTAACGTGGAATTCAAAGTGATGTAATACTTTATCGTGAATGACAGTTACTAACGTTGAAATGTTAGTCGTTGACACATTAAGGAATTAGATCACGCCTTAGATCACACATAAATTAATGTACATAATATATTTTTTTCGATGCTCGTATCCTAGCGATTTGACAATGAACAGGTAAGTCATACTTGGTCTCGAGTTTAAGGCACGTATCTCTGACTTTTCGTTTCAATTTGTTTATTAACAATTTATAATTATCACTATCATAAACAGAGAAGGATAACAAAATGAGGAACCCGAGAGATACTTCAAGTAGTGTGAAGTCTGCTGACTCACTAGAACACCATGGTAGATTTAAGCCTAACCCCCATAATTCTAAGGAGAGATTCCCGCCTAGCAGTGGGCTAGTAAATGGGTTAATTATGATGACCGCAATAATTGTTTTAAAGTCTGGATCATCTCTATGTTCGTGTTGTTAATATCTGTAACAGTTTGTTGACTCATTATTCTGTCTGTAAAACGTATCAATTTTGTCATAGAATTATCTACTAGTTTCTATTTCAGCAGCCCACCTTTTGATTTTCGAAATAACACGCTAAAAGAAATATTACTCAAACGTTAAAAATAAACATCTAAAATTCGGTCCAATTATTTTGAGTGCTAGTTCTTCTAAAGAAATTGTATAATCAAATTCAGTGTATTACTAAATCAGTTTTCTCACAAGAATTACTGAAGAATAGTGACTAACGAAATGTTTTATCGTTCTGGGTGACTTTTCTCAAGATATAAGATGCATAGGACACGGTAAATTAATAGTAAGAGTAAGGATTGGGACAGACTTAGGATATCTATCTATCTGATTTGAAGGATTTTGACTTTTTACTACAGTAGACGATAGCCCAAAAATTTTAGGAAAGACCCTAAAAAAAGCTTGTAAATATGAATGAGACATTTAAGTGTTCATTAATTGAGTAAACTTTTCCAATGTTTTGTAATTTATAAACACAATCTATTTGACTGCCTCATTAGTCTAGTGGTCCTAAGCGCGACTGCTACGCTAGAGGTCCTGGGTTCGATCCCCAAGTCGAGCAAAGTGTTATTGGGTTTTTCTATGAAATTCCCAGTAGCAGCTCGGAGTCTGGATGTGTGCTGGAAATGGATATAGGCTCGCCCCCTATTACCTGGGACCTAAACATACCGGCGAAATGTGGGTGTAGTTATATATATTAGTACACCTCTGCCTATCCCTTCAGGGAATACAGGCGTGATGGTATGTTACAAACTATTTGTCTTGGTACTTGGCCCAAAAAGGAATGTTGTTGAATTTTTATAAAACGGAAAAAAGACAAATTCTTGTATTTCCCGAAGGGTCAAGATAGCCTTTAAGGGGTGGCATAGTTGAGTGTGTAAATATTTCAGCTTTATTCTATTAAATTAATTTTGCCGTATATAGCCTCGAACAAATAGAAAAATATTTCAGAGGGCTCCTTGTGGCTCCAAACTACTTGTTTATCATGGCGTGTTTATTTCCCTATTGTTTAATATTTAAAACATAAATGTTTTGTTATTTGGCACACTTGTATATTGTTTACATTCCACTATTTATTATTACAGCATCGTTTACGAAATTGATCTCGTAATTGATGTAATATTTTTTGTTTATAAATCGCATTGATAATAAAATAACATTTTATGATAGCTTTAATTGTATTATCACGATGGCTGATCTTGACTACTAGTTTTATGGATTAACCGGTAAGGTTATGCAACGAACTTGAAAAGCACTGATAAATATTTCTAATCACGCACTTACAATCTCCAGTGACAATGAATACAAATTGGAAACGCTCAGTGAACAGGGAAAAATCAACGAGAAATCAATTGAAATCTAAAGAATTGGTTTTGTTAAACAATCTTGAATGAGACAAAAAAAATATTATATTATACAGTAATGATGTTAAGCTCTCGATAAAAGCTCGCTTAGACATCGTGAAGGGTATTGACAATGATGTAGACATCGAAACTTGGGTAAGTAAATTGAACAAGCCCCTTGTGGATTTTAGTAGTAACTAATATAATAATGTTCGAGTTCTCAGTTTGTAGACATTCACTGTTAAAACTTCGGATAATAATTGAGAGGTAAATTGAGATTCCAATTTCCATATTATTATTTCAGTTATACCAAATAACCACACAGCCAGAAGGATGACAAATGTTTCTCGATATTAAATAACTGTCCTCTGAACATGTGTAATAACCTCTAGATGTCTCCCGATTGTCAAGAATACTAAGCCAACATCATAAAAACTAAGTCTAAAACGAGCAACACTAATCATCTCATCAAACAAGACCAGAATATAATATGTAAGACGTTGCGACAATGTTATTACTGTGATATAACTGTCTCCTGAGATAAACGCGAGCATTTCACACGACTATCTGGCACGCCGAGGTAATTATGAAATAATACTACATAGGACGACCAATTATTACGCTAGATATATTTAGAACTCAGAGAGATGAAACAGTCATCTGGATATGTCATTTTAAAAGATTACGGTATTGGATTAGCAGAAGCTTTCCTGAGGTGTTGGAGATCCTGTTTCGCCCGTTTATTTTTTTCGCCCGTTTATTTTTTATAACAATTTTTATATATGTCAAGCGATTCGGTGTATGCTTTTACTGACGATTTAAGAAGCATTTGTAGAAATGCGCTACCAAGATCTTCCTCTGTATTCGTTACCCGAATAAATGAAACGAAAATATGTAAATGTTGTTATATAATTCAGATGAATGAATTCGAATGTTCTGGATAATACGTTGCCACGAGAATTTCGACCTTTACCCAGCTCGGCCGAATGGTGCCAATGCACTCGTATGCAGTTGGAATTCTGCCCAACTTCACGTGGGAAATTAGCGTGAAGATATGTCCGAATATTCTGCGCATTCGAACGTCATGTATCATGTGAAACGTAAATATTGCAAACGAGAGACAGGTGCGTCAGCGCATAAAATTTCGTTAACATCTGCCATCAAATTAGACGAGTCTAAAATTATCCTAAAACTTTCCAGGTGTATTTGGTATTTTGAATAAAACGTGGGTGGAAAACAACACATATACATTTGAGTTTATCGGCAATGGTTGGATATATGTGGAAACATAAATAACAGAATTGATGTGCACGGAATATTGGATGGATCTGGACTTAAGAAATTATATTCTTTTCTTGGAACCAAATTTTGTTGCTTTTAGTTTTGATTTGATTTGATCTATGTAACTATCATATGGATAACATACACTACCATAAAGTATTTCTAAGGTTTGCCATTTTGGAGTTTTGTCCTATGCCTTTAACTTTGTGTGAAGTACTGAACTGTAAAATATTTAGTGTGTGTGCGTAGCATTCGTGGATAAGTATACAAACCATAATATAGAGTTAAGAAAGCAGTTAACCCCGTAATAGTTAATGCACAGCTTAATAAATATGTGTTTGAATGCTTCATTAGAAGAATGAAGCATTAAAATGAAATGAATGTGGATTGAAAAAATAGAAAGCTGCAGTCAAGGTTACAGAAATTACGCTCACGTAATGATCCCACCAAAAATATTTATGTTTTGAGGACCAAAAACAGATCTAATCACTCACATCTCGTGGAAAATCAAAAGATATGAAATGATGAAAATATTATTATTATGAACTGCACAACAGCCGATAACGAAACGTATTAGTAAAACCATAATATTCAAACACGATTCGACAACCTTTCTTATGCATCATACATTACCGTTTCAAACTGTAAGCAACAAAAATTCAAAGAACAAAACCGTCGATGAGTTTGTGGCCAATTTGGGAGAGTCGATACAATTGTTTTGATAGTCAGTGGATAATAAAAAGTTGTAGAAAGTGCCAGAGAAGTCATCGGCACTTGGTGTTGGGCCAAACTGTGGCAAGGTCATTGGCTGTTTGATAATAGACATTATGAAGTAATAGATTGTTTGTTTACTTTTTTTTCGATGATGCACTGCCGATCGGCTTGAATTCATTGTCTCGTAGTCTTTTACTAAAAAATATAAGTGCAATTTCATAGTATGTCAAAAAAACTTATACACTGGAATCCTTTATATTTACTTAGCACCTATTTCTCGTTAGGATTTTCAATAATTTCACTGAGTGTGATATTCGTTGTTAGAATAATACAACTTATTTTGAGACATTCATGAATATACTCGTATGTGTTCGGATCGCGACCCAAGTGGTAATGACTGCTAAGATAGCTATTAAAACGATCGGATTCATTTGCTAAAAAAAGTTATTTCGATACCGAAAGCTTAGCTAAAAGATGATAAATGTAAATGAAAAGCGAATGCACTCGGTTGCTGTCCAAATATGCACTGTCGTCGGCACGCACGCTACGCGGCCTTATTGATTAGCTAGATCAGCAAAGGGGTGTTCGTGTAAATCGAACAATATGATTATTCTGAATAAAATTCTTGGCTATTTCACAAGCAAAATTAGTTCTGTTTCCTTCGTTACGATCGAATTACTCGATTTTGTCGACAAAAACATAATAATTGCGTAGATCCGCCTTTGTTTTGTTCCTTGATTTGTTAATTTGCTAAACTGTATCTTCCGTCGCTGTTATTAGTAAAATGATAGGCATTACAAATCGATTTCGGATCGATTGCAATTTTGGTTTTTAGGTTTATGTTTATATTAATGTTGTATAACTTCATTAAACATATCGATTTCTATGTAGGTTTTGGGTTCCAAATTTGCTTTTAAAATCTTGTGATTGTATTTCTTGTTGAAACACACAAACATGGTGTCATGGACAATTTGAATTTACCTTCACGTCTGAACATATATTTACTTAGCACCAAAATCTGGAATAGCTACATTCACTTGTTTACGTACCATTTGAAATATGTACATAATATGCGCATACGCAACGCACATTCGCATACCGATATCGATACAGATAAGTTTGAGTGTTCGTTACAGATTCCATTGCGTTCGCGATTAGTTCCACGCTGCGGGCTCGAGGACACAGCGACGACACTGATGTGATAATATTACTTTGTTGTGCATTCATTACCTGTTTTGCATTAAACTTTTTGTTTCATTTGCGAGCCTAAACTGCAATGCACAAGAAACATGTTTTTTTTTTGTATTTGCAGGACCTTGTATTTCTTGAAACCATGTATTCGTTCTGAGTACTATTGAGTGTAGTATCTAATGGAACAGAAAGATTGTCGTTTACCTTTGTCGTATAAATTGAAGTTTTGTAATTTTTTTGTATAAAAATTTCAGTGTGAACAGTTTCAAGACATAGGATTGAGGAGAATTGTTAGGATCTCACAAGGACTTATAAGGACTTTTTTAAAATTATTGCGCTTTTGAATTTTAGTGACCCATTATATAAAAGCCTGAAAAATATGTTTGAAGAAATGACTTATTAAAGAATCCACCTACTTGTTATTTCAGCGATTCGTTATATTCGGAGGGAAACAAATGTCACCAATCGTACTATAATAAAGAGAACATAAAAGAAATAATAACAGTCATGCTGAGTTTTACAAAATAGTATCTATATAATAAATAATATAAATTCAACTACGTAATAATATGAAAGTTATTGTGTACTGTAATGAAGAAACCAACTGAGCATAAATAATGTTCATCTCAGTTTAATGTATTTTGTCAACGCAGCAAAGTCTGTGTAAAGTTTCAACTTCTGTCTTTGATTCTAAAAGGTTTATTGAGATTTTTTGCATCGTCCTGGCAAAGAGCCACTTGAGCGAATCTCCTTTGATCAAAGTGATACATGCTCCTCAGACGAACGTTAGAGGCCAATCGTGATTACCTTTCTACATTCTTCCATGGCCACGTACAGTTAATCTAATTGACGTAAACAATTTCATGGACACCTTGCCGGATCAAAGTCAGTGGCGATAGTGAAATGCGTATTTAAATCATGATCTTTTCAATTGGTCGACATAATACTTTCACGTTTATGTAATCACGCGCCTCTTGGCTTGCCCATCCGTCATACTGCTTGCTTGTTATCTCGATCTTAACTATGAAAGTGAAATATCTACTCTTCTTTGTAACACGGAGATAAGGGGCCCCTGGCCCAATGAGATTGCGTTTTCACGTTTTTCTCTTTGATATTTTAATGTGCATAACGCTTCGTGCGAAGGTTATTGTTATCAGGAACACAATAATAATTGTGTATATGGAATAACAAAACATTATTGCAGTACATCGCACTTGACATTGTAGAAATCTGTGTTCAAGAAATAATGTCTATTTCCTCAATAAATATGATTAAGCATGCGGATGGTGAAAGATCAGAGTTTGCAAGACCTCGGAAGTCAAGAAGTGAACGTGACTTGTAAAATAGATCACAGAAGGAAAAAGAACCGAAGAAAATTAAGGAGCTGTCAATTATGGAACTATCATCAAAATGTGCGTATAACCTTGATGGAGGACAAACCTTAAGATAGTACGTGAGATTCGTATGCAGGAAAACAACAATATAAATCACAGGAAACAAATTCAATGTTACATTTTTGCCATCGTTCGGATCTTAGGGCGAGATCTTATAGATTCTGACTCCGAGCAATGTGATGTCTTATAAAAACTTATCCAATAAAACGATACAAAATCTCTTCCAATCGGATTACGTTGTATTGTGAAACCTTAGTAGTGGCTTGTCGTGACAAAGCGTAACTTTTCACCCGTGGCTAATCTTATTCTGAAATACGTATAGTATTCTGAAAAACAATCTTAATACAATTGAATATATTTCGGACCAAACCCTATATTTCACAGATGTGATAGTAAAATGTAGATGAAACAAAAAATAAACGTTGTTGTTTTTTTTTAATTTCTTTCTTTATCAAAGAATTGTCTTAGTCTGCCACATACAGCCTCGAGTATTTTCTAGGCTAACCTCTAATTGGCATTGCGAAATGTCCATTGCCAATTGTCAGTCATGAAAAAATTATGAGTTTTTTAACATTTATGCCTTCGGTTAACGTGCATAATAAATCGGTAATGTATCTTTATATGCTGTTTTCTTGTAGAATCGATTAAATAAATTCGTTGTGTCTATCTAATCTCTCTATTCACGATTTTGCTTCGTCTTATAGTTGTCTAGAGTTATCAATTTTGGTATAACTCTGAGAAAAACTAAGTTTACAAAAAATATATTAAGTTAGACCTTCTGGCTGCCTTTTGAGGTTTTAAAGGAATTTTAAAGGTCACCCTCCTAATATTGCTATAAGCTTTGTATTTTTTCTGCTAATGGATTTTCAATTTATTTAGATGTCTTACTTTAAATGTACTATAGTTTATGCTTTGTTTATAGCTTTTATGATCGTTAAAACCTTACTTTCGAAAAAAATAACCCACTATTATAAACTTAGATCATAAAATTATCATTGTCTTATTCGTCATCTATCTGCGTGCATCAATCAAAAATACAGGACGGATTTTTATGGGCCTTTCACTGAACATTTTGAGGTTATCGTGATCGAATAGAGCGAAATAATTATAACGCTAGTAATAACTAACGTATATTTCAAGAAAGCTTCAAGAAAACACGTTTCTAAAGACAGATTTAGACAATTGACGGCATTGACCCAATTATAAAATCAGAGTAATTTAAAACAAACAAAACTTTAATAATGAATATTGATATGTCCTTAGGGTCACTTTAAATAACTAATGTAAAGATTCAATTTAAGTCCTGTGTCGTAAATTAGCGTCATTGCCTTATAAATAAATCGGTGACGCTAATATCAGACGTCTGAATGGCGCCTTCTGACGTTTTTAATGCTTACTAATGATAGATTCGGTTGTTTCGATAAATAAGTGTCACTATTGTGTCTGTAGGCTTCGTTGAACATATCATAACATATCAGTCTTGAGTCTCATACTAAATTCTAACGTCTACAGTCGCCAAAAGAGAATTAAAGTCAGAAACGTTTAAGGACTCAGATTCAAGTGACTTAAGATCTGTTTATTTTTAACATTAGCTACACGGGATGGTGTCAAGACCATGTATTTTCAGATGCCTTCCATGCATCGGTGGTAAATTTAGTCTACAAGGATTTCATTTGAATACAATTTAATCATTTTTATTGTCTTCTAAGTTGTTTGTTTGTTTGCACATAAGGAAAGTCGTTATATGCGTAACTCGGAAAATCTTCTCACGTCAACAACTAGTCATTTGCGTTATTCATACACATTATAACGTTTGTGCACAAATAACAACGTATATAATTACCTGCCTCCTACGTTAATGGGAATATTATATTGTCGTTGCGTTTTCTATCTTCAGCTTAGACTTTTTCAAATTTATTCCTAGGTTCCGCATGGTTAACAATACTGGATGTATGCGCCAAGATCATGCTGTCATCAATTCCTTCAGTTAATATTGTCTTTATACTCGTAAGCCGAGCCTTTTTTTGTGCTTGAATCGGCATCCAGTGTAATCATCTGTTGCGAGCCGATTGTTCTTTGATTTCGGGAAACTTCCATATTCTGACCTTGGTACTTGGCAAATTTAAAACATAGGTAATATACCATCACGCCTATATTCCCCGAAAGATGATTACCTAAGTGTTCACATTCTTACACTTTGTATTATATATTACACAGTGTACGGTGGCCAGCACATCAAGTTACCACAAAATGTCAAATTTTCTCAGTTGATTTTGAACTTTATCTTCAAAAATTTAAGGTTTAAACTCATTTGGAGAAATTTGACAGTTTTGTACACCTTGAGCTGCTGGCGTTTGTACATTATTACGCCTCTTTCTACGAGGTATTAAGATACTATGTAATAGGTAGGATTTACAAATTTAACTCGAAACCTTCGCAGAGCAGGTGAGCCTCTTTCTTGTGAAAAATAGTAAGAAGTAATGGTATACTAAAAAGGATTAGGCTGCTTATTTTTTATTATTTTTTAGCATTAAATATTGCGAAATTTTCACAAAGAACTGAATTTTCTAATTAAAGAAAATTTCTAGTGAAAGAAAAATTCGATCTCAGGCAGGGTTTGAACCCGATCGATCGAATTTTTCTTTCACTAGAAATTTTCTTTAATTAGAAAATTCAGTTCTTTGTGAAGGATTAGGCTGTTCATAAAAAAGACAACAAAAAAGATGAACTTCCCGCAAGTATTTTGCCAATCCTTACTAAAACTCAGTTCCATAAGTACTTTGAAGGCAGCTCGAACCAGATTAGGCATTTTCAAAGCCACGGTTGAATGCCACTCAATGTCAAACGCTACTTCCCGACAATACTGTGGCATGAGTCATCCTAAAATCAATCGCACCTTCCATAGGTCGATATTTATCCTATTGTGGATGCTGTATGAGTGGCATCGATGTTTTGATATATCTTATTGATAAAAAAGATATCTTATAAATGCTGCTATCTGATTTGAAAATAATAATTATTTTCAAATCTCTGAAGATGACTGCATCAACTATAGCTGTTTTATATAAAGTGACATGGTTAACTAGTAAACATATTAAAACTTATATCTTTGAAAAGAAATCAAGTTCTATAAGAATTTCAATAACTTCACAGATGGCAACCATTGCGAGAGCAACTGGGCCAACGAGTTGATAGGTATCCATGCCAATAATCTGAGCAAGGTAACACCGAAATCTGTGTCTAATTCTTGTGCCGCTAGCCATAACATTAGAATTTGTACTGTAATCTTTCTAAACATCATAAAAGGTCATAGAACTTTGTAGATTATCAGTAAAGAACTTCTCTCAATAGACGGGGGTTTATCGCGCGATTTGACAAATGACACACTGAAAAATTTGCGCGTTTGAATAGATTCATTTCGAATTTGTGCCGCGCTATAACTAGTTCAATGTGCTTTTTATACACGCTGTTAGTTCAATGCGCTAATATTTTGATGGATTGGTCTGACGTGATTTCTAAAGAATCACCGTATCTAAAATATACATACAACATACCTAGTGTTGTATTACTAAAACGATAAATGAAACTAGGAGGGGAGTGTCATATTTTTTCAATAGGTTGGTTATTGTTCCGCTTTCCTGGGCTAATTAGATTAGAGTCTAGGTCATTTAATAAGTAGGTTTTGTGCGTTAAAGCCAAGTTCAGCGCAAAGATGTAAGGGTAATTAAAAAAGAAGTTCTTTCTTTTTTAATTACCCTTACATCTTTGCGCTGCTAGCTAGCTTGCTACGAATCAAAATTTGCAAGGAATTTATTTAAGTTTTAGATACAATTAATATTAATGAAATGTTGTTCTTAGATGATAGAAGGTGGTGGAATCTTAAGACGCCAAATAATATTATTTCTATTTTTAAAAATAATATTAAAAGTATTAAATAAATATTCCTAGCAAAAGGCTTGCAGTGGACAACTATAAAGATAAAATACATATCTCGTTAGAATCCTTGTAGCTTTGTAGCATTGATCTACCCTTAGCTGATAAAACATCTAGGTATAAGTTCTATTTGCATCGACTACTTTTCTACCTTTATGTAAAATCTATGTACGCAAAACCTATTATTACTAGGGACGACAAACATCAAATAGACCCATTCTTCATTCTCTCATCTTCATTCCAAGATCATCATAGCAACATTTCGACGGACCTTAAATAATTCGAGTCATAAAATCAGCCGTGCGAATCCTCCGGGCTTAATGGACTGTGGTCGCTACCGTAATTGATATACTACACTGTAAAAATTCAATTTCGTCTTTCATTACGAACATTCATGCGGTTTAGGCTTTCCGAAAAGAAATTTTCTTTACAACTTGTTTTCGCTTCGCTGACTTTTATATTTTGATCATCGATTAATTTGAATGCCATAGTTTTCTTGTTGCCCGTTTTTAGTACGAATAGGACCTAGAGTGGCGTGAATTCCTATTGCTTTAAATTTTCCATTTAAATCTTCTTTTTCTAATAAATCATAATTGACGTTATTCCTATCACTGGTTGCATTAGCATTAAAATCGTTGTTTTACGACTTACAACTTCATTCACTGTTTCCACAATTTTCTCCGCATTCTTGCCATGATGTGTTTGATAAAAATCTCTATAAGCTTCGCATGAGCGTGGAAATTGAAATACGCACTTCGAAATCTACAAACGGGTGTAAACGATACAATGAATGTTGCTTTGCTTCCAACACTTTAAGATGTTCATAGAATATCTAAGCTACTAAGATTATCATCATCACTATCTAAATCTCTCCAAGATATTTATGAAAATGAGTACCACTCTCAGCGATATAACAGTGATAAGAGACAGTAAACAGGTGCATGGCTTTCCCGTTATCAAGTATGATAAAGTGACTCTTGTTGAGTTGCGAAACAATTCAGAGTTTACCAACTTTATAGGGCATCTCATAACATGATTATGAAATTCGCTATTTCTGTTGAAAATTGGCAGCTACCGACAGGTTATTCTTAAATCTTCCTCATAAACAACATTTTGGGACCGCTAGAAAATTTTGTTGATTACTGACCTACTCGTTGCTTGGAAAGTTTAGAAAGAGCTACCCGCAGTTAGGCTAAGGTGCTAGAACCTGTAGAAGACATGAAATAAAATGATATTTATTTCTGTAAATAGATCTTTTAAGACACTTTTACAATTCGCTTTTTTTTAATTTTTTTTAACTAGATGGCGTCGACGTTTCCTATCTGACGACCTCTGAGAAGAAACGTCGAAACAAACTCAGAATCTCATGGTCTCTTTTAAAGTCCAGACAATAGTGATATTATTAGATATGCGAGTTTTACAATGTAGGGCAAAATCTGAACAGGCCTTTTGAAGAAAGAGACATAGCAGCTTTGAGTTGACCTGTCCTAACTGACGGCACGCATACATCAGTCATCGTGTAGCTCAACCATTTTATATGCTTGTGAGGACTACACTTTTGACATTGTTGACTGTTGTTGCTACAAATAAATGTTTTCAGACAACATGTCCATGATTCTGAAATTCTTTGCTAGGAACACCACGTAATTAAAATTGTGAGTTACACAAAAAGAGGTTTTAATATTCATTTGTATACCTTCAAATTGCTATCTAATTTTCAAAGTTAGACTATCAATTTTCCAACATCCATTATGAACTTGAAGGTTATTGTCTAGCCTACGTAGGCGTGGATATTCCTGGAGATACCTACATCAATTACTTCGCATAAAGGAGCACATCAAATCCAATTTGTATCAACATTGTTTGCAAAGTTATAACGAGTCTATTTTAAGGGTTTTAAGAGGCTTACTGATTTAGATTTAGCTTGTTAATTTAATTAATACGAAGCCAGAATGTAGACTGGATTACTAATTATCTGATTTGTTAAGCATTTAATCCGCAACAAGTCTATTTGCCTACAACATTATGTCTGGATGTTTGGTTATATAGGATTCTCTCATTTCACATATCAATACATATGGTGTTTATATAACACCTTGTTCCCTGACAATCGTAAACTATACACAAAACGCATTTAGTAGCAATCTGTCCGGTCGTATCGCATGTGTGAATTCTAGTTACCCTTTGTTCAGCAGAAGACTTCCCTTAATATGATGAAGAGATTATCCTAATTTTTATTTTAGTCATTTTAACAATTCTATAATAAGGCTTTACAAAATAGGGGTAAAGTATCTACGTTACTGGACTCAATATTTGAATTAGACATTTTTTATTATCCTTAGAGAATCTAACCTGTTTTGCGCGGTACGCCTTACAAGATTTACGTAGAATCGACCATCTTGGTACCTGACTTCGATATTTCACCCCTTATTATTAAAAACATAAGGTTGTAAAATCAACCGCAACTTACTTCACCTTATAGGTTTTTTTTTCTAAATCCTGTCTTTAAATTTTTTAAATGCCTTCCCAGTTGTTATTTCATACCTTTGTGAGCTTTTGAATTGAATATAGCTTTGATATAGGGCAAATAATCCACAAAATAAAACTAGCTTTAAAAAATTTCAAGGCCTTTATCAATAGTCGGTTCGTATTTTTGTTTCATAATGTAAGTGTGCTATTCATAAATAAGCAGTTTTATTCATATCATATAAGATACGAGTAAGACTTACTAAAGCTATTCTTAAGCTTAATTTTATACACGACAGAAAATCTCAATGAATACTCAGGTAACAAAGTACCAACAACAATAAAAATAAGGCACCGCATTTCGTAAAATATTGTTATCCCATGTTGGGTGCCAATTATAGTCTCATCCATATCTGAAAGTTTATAAGAGTACGCTGACTTGTGTTGACTTTACCGATATATTCGAAAAGAACCTGTGTCATGTTATCCTTGCTCGTGCTGGTACTTACTTAATCAGGCACTTTATACGTTCATTCGAGTCCATTCGCACTATAGGAATTTGTGACAAATAGCATCTTAATTAATTGAACTGATATGAACAAATGGGCGTCGATTCATCCTTATTACAAGCCCGTGTCTTTTATATTTGCTGTACCCGACTTCAGAAAAGGTGGTGGTTCTCATGTTGGAATCGATTTGGAAAATTACTTATTTTGTTTGGATGATATACCTTCATTCCGTTAGTTCCCATTTAAATTTGTTGAAGCTGTGACCACCCAGGATTAAGAAAACAACAATAACATAGGTAGGTATACCGTGAAAAACAACGATGTCGTCAACATAGGTAAAAATCTTGTACTTGAAACTACTATCTACTTGCCACACAAAATTAGGTATTTAGGAATCAATTATCGGTGGCAAAAACAAAAGACCCAACCAAATTAAAGGCACTGACTTCCGAAACTGTTTTGAAGATAACATTATTTTATTATGCCTTGAAGGCGGTTTTACTTTTTGTTAAAAGATAATTTATTAAACACCCGCTATTGTAATATGTTAATCGTCGAATTAAGTAATCATACAAACGAGTGTTATTATAGTGAGTGCACACGATCAAAGATGTTTCACGTAGGTATGAACGTAAACAACCTACACGCGTGAAACTGACACCCGTTGTAAAAACTCGGCCTCAATCGTGCAGTTGAGTTGTGGGCTGAGTGTAAGCGTTTATGCAGTTTGAGAATAATATTGAGGAGCTAACTGACCGCTGACCTCAAGAAGCGTGGAAGATATGGCAATATGATATTGTAAACAGCTTTGTTACTTGTATTGGTTTACCTATTGCAAGTCGCATTTATTTTATTGCTTCAAGGGCTAATTTATTATCTGATCAAGACTTTAAATCTATTTCCGTTCGTCATGATTCACATTGCCAATAACGTGTTTACTTATCATCGGTACTTTATCAGTCTGAAGGACAATAAAAACGATACGACAATCTCTGATATAATTTCATACTAAAAATATTTAATTCAGTGACGTCCGTAACAATAGATGTTGAATTTTGTCTATATTAAGAAACTTGAAGGGTTTAACATGTGATACGTACTTAAATATTCTTATCAGAAATAGACAAAGCTCATATATTTTGTGAATATAATAAAGATAGCGTAATTGGAATTTGATTGAGCTAAATAATGTTGATACAATATTGTCCTTAATATATGTGTTTACTATTTCTGCAGTTATTTAGTTATCGACCACAGGGGTTTGGTGTATATTTAGTACAGATTGAGATAATGATAATATTTTAAAGAGTTAGAAAAAATATTTTCATAATTGTGTCAATACATTGTCAATCAGTTTTAAGTCTTCGCAAAATAAAGTGAAAAGCTTCGAGAAATTAATTACAACCAAAGTGAAACACTCAAAAACAAACTTCGCAATATTCATGCTTGGGAAATAGGCGGTCACGGGTACTCAGCATGTGACCATAATTTCAATAAAAAGTTTCATAAAGAGTCAAAACGAGTGAAGCCTCGTGTTTGCCCGACTGTTGCTGAAGTCTTATTTGTTAAATTTTCCACGGTATTATTTCCATATCAAGTTTAAATTTCAAATCTACAATTTTAATTTAAAAATGAATCTAATTCTACTTAACCTTTTCAAGAAGATTTGAGGGGCGAATGTTGGTATAGTGTGTCTATTTAAAATTCTTGATTGTTGCTTTTACTTTTTATTGTATGTTTTTATAATACCTACATATATATATTTTTTTTCTTATTGATGGCGCCACCTCGCTGTTAGTATCGCCTTACAATTATACTAGTATTATAAGTACACGCGTGTCGTTGGCGCCGTGTGGGCGAGCGTGCCATCTGTCGCGTTGAGAAACTGCTGCTTACCTGTCCACGAAACTAGGCAGGACCATCAGAATGGAAGCAAATTGAATGTTTAGCAATAAACGTTTGCATTATGACTTTACCATAAATACATCTTTCCAATACAGTCAAATATAACCAGAGAAAGTGAGTAAATTTAAACAATCTCATAAACTGATATTAATACAAATTAAAATAATAAATAACCATACCATTAATTTGAAGAATCCATTCTTAGTTAAAGCTGCGGATAGTTCCGAATTCCGCGCAATATGAAGTGTTATAATATCCTTTAAACAAAAACAAAGACGATCGGAATCTCTTTGGAATGAAAACAGAGAACTCCTGAGTTTTGTAGGTCAACTGACTAGAATAAACAGGAATCTAAATGCGTGTTTATGTCGTGTGCTAGAAATACAGACAGGCCAACTATGTTTAAAATAGTTGAGCTTACTTGAGGTGACTTGAGCGGAGCTTCCATTGTTCAAAGAATATTTTGGGAGTACGTGATGAGTAACAGGTCGTTGATATGTCAGCACTATAACTAGGTAGTTAAAAATAATGTGCTTATTATACTGTGAATGATGGGTACAATTTTGGAACTTATTGTATGCTTAAAAAAATCCCATCCTTAAAAAAAATCTCAACTAAAATGTTAACCATAATAATATTCACAATGTTCGAAAATAGGAGTTCGAATTTTCAATATTAAACTTCAAAGCCGGTCTTACAAAGACCTATTTAACTTATACAAGACTCAAAAATATTGTGTAGTATCAGCTGTTAAACATCTGTCGTAAGATTTAAGAGTGTGCAGACGAACGAGTTGCTAAGGTCGTTTACTACAAGCAACAACTATCGCGTACTACAGACGCAACTTGACACTACTTTTACATAAATTACATGATTTTTTGACAAACGTTAAAGCTGACTTTTGACAAAAAAAAACCCCTATCCAGGCTAAATAAACTGATGAACCATTGACCGAACAATTGAATAGTTCATTCGTTGTTTATTATACTTAATTTAATACTAACACTAGGCTAAGTTATATTACTACTAACATTATATGGATTTGTATCCGAAATATTTCGAATTCGAATTTGAATAGAAAACCATAATTGAAACCAAAACCACCGGTTATGTATGAGGAGGTTAATGAACGTAGATGAAGCAAAAGTGGTGTGCCGGGATTGAAGCAAGCGGAAATCTATCTAACTCCACGTATCTGCCTAACTCCACGGCAGACAGCCGTAAAAATATGCATTGAAATGAATCTTTATTAAGTTATTTTAGTGAAGGAAAAATACGACGCCGGCAGGATTCGAACCTGCGTCTTCTGGTTAAGTACACCAGACGCTATGTCTGCTAAGCCACCGCAACTCCGCCATGTCGAAATTTGCCTTCACATTTTTAATTTAAGTCTTTGAGGCGATGTCAGTGACATCTGTTGAAAATTTTTGCTTCTCAACCGACATGACATGCTTTACAGCAAGTACGATGTCGCACGATGCCACCTTACCTTTTAACTATCTTTTTATATTTTTTAGGCATTTTCCAAGCATGAATCTTTATTTATTAAACAACTTATACTAGTTTACACTACACATACAAGTTATCGATGTCGGTCAATCCTCTCATCCAGGAATATAAAATTAAGTTTTAAGCCTGAATAGGTGAATAGGTTTTTTCCGGGCAAGCATGCACCATTGTTGAATGCACTATTGGTTACCAACAGGCACGCGGACACCCAATAGAAACGCAACTCCGAAAAAAAATAAAGATAACCTACTATAAAAATATTACACAGATCAAAACGACCAAAAAAGGCCGCTTCTGATAACAATACTGGCATCAGCTAAGGACATACGAAATCCGGAAATTAATAGATATCCGATTTATTCCATGCTGTGGTCTGTTCTGTCCTTCTAATAGAATATTGATCGTCCCCTTTCGACAATAAAAAAAACCAGAAGCTTCAATAACACTTCATCGGATGGCACTACAAAACAATTCAACAGCAAACGCCGAAGAAATTCAATGGTAGAGCCTAGAGACATTTCCTAAACACGCCATTCTATTGACCTTGGCGGCCCATCGGTACCGCACAGCTTAGCGGAAGGGCAAGGCAGTTAAGTGACATTGAGAATGCGGCCACTGCTACAAAACCTAGAAAGCGGTCATACCTCCGACATAACCTGTTCGTATAAACCTCTGGATTTCATTTAATTGACTTGTTGGCGATGCAAGTTGGTTGCTATCTAATTAGTATTCATAAATTTATTAGTTCGGATGTTGTTAAATGATCGAGAAATGGGCAAAATTATAGTGATTTATTTCATTCATAAATATGCGATTGGATAAGAAGAACCAAAGATCAGAATTTCAGGGCATTTACTGGAGGAGGAATGCGTGCTGGTTATGATGATGATGATTTTTCTTTTAACGTATTACGGAGTCGTATTGTTAAAACACTCTTATCATCATCAATCTAATATGTTGTACCACTGCTGGGTACAGGTCTCCTCTCAGAATGAGAAGAGTTAAGTCCACCACGCTGTTCTAATACGGGTTGGCAGACCACACGCAGTCGAGAAAATCTCTCAGGCATGCAGGTTTCCTCCGCTGTTTTATTGCAGCGTTTCAGCGCGCGTTGAATGAAGTATGACGAACATGCACTGGATTCAAACTTTTAAGTTGGCAGTTCTTTATTTATGCTTATGTTAAGGCGTCCTTATGCTATCTGGAAATTCAATGTCAGTTCTATCTATATAACATCATCAATATCTTAAGCCATTTCTATAATAGCTGCTATCAGAACAGGTCGATAAATGGAAGCAAATCTTATAAGCGAATGAAAGCTAGAAACGCAATCATTGCTTTTCATGTAAATAAACATGTTTTTATTTAATGAATTAATTTGTGGCGCCCAGGCATACCTTTGCTGAAAGTCGGGCTCTCTTATAATCATAATATAATTATGTTACATTAAAGCCCAAAGGCGTACCGACTTATCCATAATCATAAGGACACTTAGTGGAATGAAATGGACACTGCCGATCTAATGTCATACCGGTACATATCTAGTTACAGAACGTCCAATATATGCTGAAACTTTATGGGATCGCTGCACGTGAAGACTAGAAGCAAGATCATGTACACATGCATGTAGTTCCATATTTTTCCACGTGTAATGTATACTGGGTGAGTCATAAGGGCTCCATCGGTAGTATATGGGCGATTACCACGCGATGGGTGGCCTGTTCTCACTAAAAGCTATGCAGGTATTAAATTCTTTAGATTTTTGATACATGTTTGCTCATTAGTCATGGTTTACTGAATAAATTGCATCGGCAGTCCCTTCGTAGGAGTACAGAGAAGCAATGATGTGTGAATATTCTCTTTTTATGATCAGTACTATGCAATACTTGCAGATTTTGGTGATAATTTGTATCTCAGGAATCAAATCGCATCTTTAGAGTATTTACATCTCTCACACTCGGTTTTTTGACTTGAGGGAAACAAAGCCTCTATACATCTTCTTATGATGCCTTTTTTAGAGATAGTGTCTAAAGGATTCCATTGAAAGGTACTACATACCTACTAGGGTTATGTAATAGATATTAATTTACATAACCCTAGTTTTTCATATCACAACTCCGTGGACGGAAGCTAGTACTCATAATAAAAACGTCATCGAAACAAGCCCTTCCGTGGCTCGTTTGTTTAATAAAAGTCACCTAACGATCATTACTTACGGCACGCGACGTCGATGGTGGCGGCACTCCCACACCTGCCGCGCCATATGATGTGCGCTCACGCCGGACGGAACAGTCGCACTGTGGGAGTGTGACGTGACCTTCAAACTTTTTAATTTATACTCTTTGCTAGGGGTTAGTTCACTGCCTTTTACGATTTTAAAGTTGCATTTGCAAGCTGCAGAATCGAAATAATTTATCGATGTGACCTTTTTAAAGTTTACCTTAAAATGAGAATTATAATACCATTGATATTTCTAGATCTCATGACATTTAGTATCAATAACTAAATTAGTTTAATTATCAAAGAATTAATTAGCCTTGATATTCATTTTTGTTCTGCAATATAAATGGAAATGATACATTCATATATTTAGAATGCATATTTTACAATAACAGCGAACAAAGCTATTTTGAAACATAATACTATGACACTTGTATACCCAAAGTGTAAGGCAGAGGTGTACAGCTTGTCGGTATATTTTTAGGTCCCATGTAGTACGGGGTGAGCCTATCGCCATTGACCGGGCACGGCTTGGGTATTGCAATGGCATACTTAGTAACAAAATATATATTGCCAAATTATGCAAACAAATAAATAATACATAACATCTAAACTAGGTTAAAGTCAACTAAATATATCGCTCATAAAGTATGACAGTGGATCTCCGAAATACCACATTCCTTTCGAGTTATTTATGTTGCTATTAAGTAATAATATATAACAGTTTGATGCCCATATTATATAACAATGTATTCAATCGTAATACGAAATGGTGTCGGTGTGCAATTCAGGGAAATTAAAATTATACTAAATTGCGCGATCTGGGGGAGTGGGACGCATATTATTAACAGATCGGTCACTGGTTAGTTCTTCCGACTTCATCTAAATAAGTATTTTATTCGTGATGATAAATCTGTAATGATTGTAGATAGCGTGGTTAATGTTTTTCCTTAGTGGGAGGGAGGGGGTGTGATCATATGAACTATTGAAGCAAATAAACAGTAAAGTAATTCTTTAACACTCGATTGTTTCTAGCGTAGGTAAAGAGGTTTGTTTTGTGTGCGTTGCCAACTTGATCCAGTGATAAGGAAAAACCGAAACATACCATCACGCTTGTATTCCCCGAAGGGTTAGACAGATACTAATATACACCCACAGTTCTACTGTATCCTGATATACCGGCGAACTGTGGATGTATATTTTTTTATTTCAGGTTTTTAGTCCCATGTAATGGGACAACAGACCTAGAGATTAACCATAATATTTAATAGAGTTTATCCGTTTATTTAAATTATCACATAAAAATTATACTTGAAAGGATACCTACTTTGAAAGTAGGTACTCTTTCAAGTATAATTTTCATCTCGGAAAGTGGATAATTTTTCGAGGAACTCGTATTAATTGCACCTTAAGAATTATTACAGAAGACCTTTAAAAAAAAAGACGAACGTATGTTTCAATGTTTTACCCAAGAACTAGACCCCCGACGCAAAAGATACAGGCGGAACTAGTATGTAAATTAAAATGAAGATGAGTTATACCAGTGATTAATGCCATCAGTCGTGTTGTGCGACCTACTGACAAAGTAATTTGGCGATTAGTGAATTCAAAGATCAAAAATGTTTTCAAGAAAACAGTCACCGACAAAAGTGTTTGAAGATGTTTTTCTAGAGCATTACTTACGGGTTTGGGGCTATGTTCTGAAATTAGGCCTTCCGAAATTAGTTAAGCCAAAAGTTTTGCACGAAGAATGGAAGGAGGGTAGAGGCCTTTGCCCTGGAATGGGTCAACAACGCCTGAATAATAACTTATAGGCTAAAAGTCTACTAACTTATTTTTCATAACAGAACATTTTTTCCTAGAAAACCGACTGTACTCCTGTTTAAAACACTATCCTTTTCAACCAGACATACATACATACATAATCAGCCTATAATGTTCCCCCTGCTGGGAAACAGGCCTCCTCTCGGTGAGAGGGAGTGGGCCTTAATCCACCACGGGGGCCCAGTGCAGGTTCGTAGATGTCACATGTCTCCGAATTTTAGGTTCTAAGACATGCCGTTTTCCTCACGATGTTTTCCTTCACCGTTTTGGGAGCAGTGGTGATGAAATAATTTATACACAGTAAAACACCTGACTGTGTTCGAACCTATGACCTTCAACTCGTAAGTCGCGGTCTGTTATAGGTTACCCTACTTCCTTATACTGCGACCCTATCCACTTATTTCGCTAACTCAGCATCTCTATCCTAAGAGCTACGCATCTGTCATCTCAGTCGTCCCACCTTTCCTCAGTCCGATTCCATCGTCCACAGTGCACGGTTCTTAATTGCCAATTTCATTAATAAATAATTTTAAATATCCAAAGGTCTTTTTTAAAAAGACCTTGACGACGTCCTGTATAACAGGTCGTTACCACTGGGCCACCACCGCTCCCACCTTAAACCAAACGCGCACAACTAATTCATCATAATCTCATCATCTTCCTTTTCCCAATTATGTGAGTTGGTTTCTAGTCTAACAAGATGCGCCTGAATATCAGTACCTATCTTATTAGGTCTTGATGTGTTCACGTTATGATCATGGTGAATGTCGCGAGTCCCATGGCCCTGACTATAGGGCAGCTGAAGAGAAGTTCGGTTTCTAGTAGGTACGAGTCCGACATACCCTGCCGCCTTCACATCGAAACCTTTTTTAATCGTCGTTAAATAATAATAAAATTTAAAAAACCCCCGACAATTTCAATATATCACGATCGATTTTCATCAAACATAGGTAAGAACACTCTAGACTAATTCACATTTCAAACAAAAAAACTAAATCGAAATCGGTTCATCCGTTCGGGAGCTACGATGCCACAGACAGACACACACACAGACACATCAAACTTATAACACCCCGTAGTTTTTGCGTCGGGGTTTAAAAAATGTCTGTCAGTATGTGCCCAATGGTCACCCATCCACAGACTGATCGCGGCATTCGTAGCTTAACCTTGCAGATCTGCTGATCAACGCATTTATAACTTACCTACGAGCCCCAAAAATTCATTATAATCTAAGTTGGTGTTTATACAATACACTTACATTTAAATATTTGAATGACAATGTAAGTACGCCTTACCATCCCAAGGGAAACATTAAGCTGTCTCTGAAATTACGTCGTAATTAATCTGTACACGTTATTACTTAGGTGATTATTAATGCAAATTACAAACATGTTAATTTTAGTAGGGGAGGTTACCGTCGGTTCCCTAGAGCTTAAGACTGTAAATACGTCAGTTAGTCTAAAATGCGCTCCACGAAAGTTGATTCATATTTCAATGCTGAAGCTATGAATAGAATCGAAATAGTTATCAACGTCATTATAGTAAAACAAAATTTAAAAAAAAAAAGTTTTATCCTTTTGTATGTTTAATGGATTTTCCATGCTAATATAAAGTTATTTTAGTGCAGAAAAGATTCGACTGCGGACAGGATTCGAGCTTACGTCTTCTGGTTAGATATACCAGACGCTATGACCACTTAGCCATTGCCAGCCCCGATCGCCAGATCGAAATTTGACTTCACATTTTTAAATTTACATCTGTTGAAGGAAGAAGCAAACAGACGTCACCTCAAAGACGCAATGCAAAGCAATAAATGAATTAATGTACGATTCGCCGGTGATTTGGTATGATATAATAGACAACCTAATCCCAGTTATCAGATGCCCGGTAGGCGAAACTGATACTTTAATGGTTATTTGTAGTAGTCCACAGACTGCGCTACTAAAATAGTACAACTCTAAAGCGCCATGTAAATAAACACAAGCTTTGACACATTCCAATGTAAAGCCGTACACACACCAAATCCACAGCATCATTATATTTCATAGTACACACGGCTACACATCAAGCTATACAAATCCAGTTTAGACTGACCTCCCATTGTAATAGTTTCGCGCACGATTCAAGACCAGCCTATACTGGTTTTGTATTGCTTGATGTGTTGTCGTACACAACTGTTCAACTGTATCGTGTGACATAACATTTATTATAAACTATTTCGTGCGGCGGAAGCTGGTTCATCGTGCGCGCGTTGACATGGATCTAGGAAGCGTTGAACTCGCCGAGCATTGCACTGTTTTGCAGAATAAGTGCACGTCGAGTAGTGTTTAAATGTTTAGTGTTTATTTTTTAGCGTTGTAAATGTTTACTATTGATATCAATGCGGAAATAGCTCACAGATTAATTTTATTTTTATTTTTCATGCACACAATTGTTGCATTTGTTTTTTTTAAAGGTCAAATACTAGCAATGTGGGTCGCACTTTACTAGTATTTTTGTTAACCTCTCGTACTAAGCTAAATGCTTGTATTACGGGTGGGTTTCGAAACGGCAACCACATGCTATCAAGTCGCTGGCCATTAGGCTACCGACCCTTCATTGCTTTAAGACTATTTTCTATAAACGTTTTGTTATTCAATCTATTTAAATGTTAATATTAAACCAATACATAAACATCATCTTCAGTTCCGCAAGTAAAAAGTTTATAATTATAATGTAACGAAGTTTTATCAGGATGTTAATCAACGTATATTAATAGAAAACTTTCACATGAATACTTTTATTTATATGCGTTATACGAACCATCATTAAGAAAACATTAAACATATCATTAACATCGGTAAAGTGAATGAAAAATAATATCTCTTTGAAGATTTTTTTACTTGGATAGATTCCAATGATAGCAAAAGATCACTGGGTTGAAGGAAGCAATTCGGGAACCAATTTTAAGAATGAATTTTTTAATATGCACTACGAGTCAGAGGTTCGAACCTAAACAGGCGCTTTATTTTCTGTAAATTATTTCATCACCCCACTGCTCCCAAAACGGTGAAGGAAAACATCGTGAGGAAACCGGCATGTCTTAGGACCAAAAATTCGAAGACATATGATCTACCAACCCGCATTTGGGCTCGCCTGGTGGATTACGGCTCACTCCCTTTAACCGAACGGTGTCTTTGTCCCAGCAGTGGAAAAAATATAGGCCGATTATGCTATGCTATAGTAATAATTAGATATATGAGTCAACGATAATGATTCACGCCTACTAGGAATACCTGCCGTTGATTACATAAACAAACCACACACAAGATTGACCTTACCACCATTTCAATTTAGAATAGGCAAACAAATATAATATGTCCTCACTTGCCGGGAATCGGTCACCGCAAAAAAGACAGTTTCGTCTATTCGGAGCAATCTAAAGCTTTTTTGCATACCACTGACTCACTAACTAATAAAAATATTTGGCGCTCAAAGCGCGACACTTTGATTTTAAATTTTCTTAAAACTATAACGTCAATAGAATGTAAAGTGTCTAAGCTCAGTATTATTATCGGCATAACAACCACATCCAAATATTCGCAGTCCTGCCGGCCGGCCGGTAGCGACGTTCTATTTTAGCTGGATGTTAACCCACATTCGCGGCAACACTACAAATTAACTAACTGATTAGTCGTTGAAAATTTAAACGAGAATGTTACATGCTAAGCTATTGGGGACAGTGTTGTGCGAATTGCGAAGTGATTGGAATGTATGTCGTATGCTCATCAGTTAATTTTTGACGACGACTGTACTTTATTTAAGTAGGTATGAGAGGTTTTTTCATGTTTTACGCTTTTCATGCTTTAACAGTCGTTATACTAATTTGAGCTATGGCTTCAGGTAACCAATCATTCCAACACAGTTGAGTCATTTTTTGATCATATCGATTTTATTCAAAAAGGGAAAAGATACTTAATAAATTTTAAAATAATCTTCTAAACTCACAAACATTTTTCAACTAAAATGGGTTATTGTCTATCTTTCACAAAGTAAACAGAGCTATCATGTAGATCTTTTACAAAGTAAACAGAGTTATCTCAAAGTTGTCTCATCCAAGTCATCAGATATAATCAGTGACACGATATTATGATATAAACGTACATCTACAGCCAAAAAATTTTTCACGTTTTCAGATAAATTATACAATAAGCGTGTGTATTGTAAGATCCCGGCTTAAAACTGTTTTATTACGAATTTCACCATCTTCCTACAACACACATTTGACTACGTAATTTTATATTCTTACGCATTATAAAAGTACACTTTCATTTAGATAATTTATAAACACCTGTCATTATAAAAGTATGTAAACTATTTGCAAAGTCTATTAATGTTCTAATGTAGTTTTTTTCTGTATCTAGAACCAATGCGTAAGTATGATTTTAATTAACATTCATTTCAAGTTGGAAAATAAAAAAAGAATTTCTGAATTTAGTGTCTTCATTAGCTGTACAGCAGTTAAGGTTATGTAAGAATACACTTATCGTAATTTCCAATCAAGATAGTATTCAAATTTCCAATGGCATGTTGGAGATTTAAAAAACCTTCATGATCATCCATTCATTGATACTAATACAAGCCCTCTAAGTGAGAATATCGGATTGCGAATTTCTGATGGTGAACAAGTGAGCGTCAATCTATCTTTTCTAAAAATATTTTTTGAAGATATCCCTACTGTCTTCTGTCGCACTGACTTTTTTATACGGAGATGTATTTAACCCATTTTTTTCCAAATGATTTGACACGTCAGGATTTAAATAATATAAAACAAGTAAGTACAAAGCAGTTTTATTTGAACCATAAAGCGTCATAAGAAACAGAATTGAGTACTTTATACAATCGGTTTACTTACATAAATATGAGGAACTGTCGTGTTTAATTCGATCATTTATGTCAATAAGTTTCCAATATGAAAGTGGAATCACCACCAGGCATTTATGTTGCATAATGTAATATGCATAAAGATTTTTAAGGCGAAATTGGGCAATTTTAATGCATGTATTACTGAAAGTGTGCCAAGTTACGAATGGTTTTAAAATCCTAAATTCTTATGGTAAGTAGACGACTGTGTAAGTCAATTGTATGACCGCACAACAACAAGTGCCTGGTGCCTCTTAGCTTATGTCTTGTAAGCACCTATCGCTACAAAACCTACCAAATCCAAAACATTAATATATTTTATTAAAACGAATTACTACTTGTGAAAGCCTAGTGATATGACCTTTTAATTCAGAAAAGTTCGTTTCGATCCCCGGTGTATAGAACAGTAGTATTCGCATTTTTCTGGAAAGGTTACTTACTTAGCTAAAATAATGACCTTTCAATCATGCCGTTAGTAAAATCGAGCATATTATTAAAACGGCAACATAAAGAAAAAAAACGGTCGGAAACATTGCGTGCATAGCTTCACTATTGGAATGATGATAAAGACAGTTACACTACATCCAGTTCCCGTCTTGCGGTGTTTCCGAGCGTTGCGCAAGCGCGTCCCATCTGCGCACGCGACTACAACACCGGAAATTCTTTTTTTAAATGCTTTTTTATATAATTCTTTGACCGTTAAATTGGAAGCGTACTTCGGTCATGTCGTGATTCTAAAGTTTTTGTTGAGGCTTTTATAAATAAATGAGAGATTCCACTGATCTGATTTTTGAACACCTTTCTTTTGTGTTTTTCAACGATATGAAACTGTTGACAGTGTTGACTTCTAAATCGGCGAATCTGTTTATTGATAGTGCAATCGATTTTGCTTTTCACGAACACGATGCAGTCAGACACTTGTCGATAAAAATAGATTTTTGTAAAATAGAAAGTGCAGTTGTCAATAAAATATTTTTTCGATAAGGAAAAATATTTGCTAAAGTTTAGCAGTTTTATCGGAGGTAGTGCTCAAAGAACACTAGAAACTTAATTAATGCTGCGCGTTTTATGAAATCTTTTAAGATATTTTAATAGCGAAGCTCCCGAGGAGCAATGAGGAAGGATGCACTGGACGACGACGGGCGTCATTTCATTAATTATTGTTAGAAAAAAAAAATAGGTTAATTATTGTTACAATTGTATATAGAACAGGATAAATAAAAATGGAACAGAATTTGTATGAAATTAACTGCCAATAGTTGAAGTGACAGAATTTGTTCAGAAGTTAATATAAAGAAAAAGCTAACAGTACCAGTCGGTATTTAGGACACGTCGAATAAGGAATATAATTTTAAGAGGCATGACCTCAAGGACGATAACATAATAATAAAATTATAATCGGCGATACATCGACGCGCCACCGCCAACACTATTTAAACAATGCCATTATCAGAAGATAAAAATAGAAAACAATGTTGTTCAAGTGTTTCCTCATTGCTCTTATCAAGTCCTTTACATGTTTTACTTACACAAGTGGGTCGCAAGAGTCAGCCGAGTCGAACGCGTTACGTTTTTACACTTGCAGCCCAGTTAAGCATTTTGTTCTTGCGACATCCAATACGGTGCAAATACTTCATATCTGTTGATTAGGAACTGGTCTTCACAGCTTGATTCGTATTTGGAACACTAATTAACTTTTTTTATTTTATTTATAGCTTCACGTGCGGGAACTGTGGCAGTGATACTAATTATAATTCGTTACACTCAAAGCCACGATTAGTAGTGACGGCCGAGATTAGACAAAAATAGACAACAGTGCCCCACACAAGCACTATAACGATAGTTCTTAATTGTGCTAGAAGTATAACAAATCGTGTTATCTTCATCTTATATTATTATGTACTAGTATTTTTTTAATCTGTATCCATTGGACTGTGGCAATGTCAAGTGTCTTGAATAAGCATAATGATTATTTAACTGCCTCATCGGCCGTGACAGCGTGAGTTTCTATGTTTGATTCCCAGGTCGAGCACTGTTTTGTGAGTTTCCTATATTAGCAGTAGCGATTCAGAGTTTGAATTCATGCCCAGATGATAGGCTCGGTACCTATCACACACGGTAACCTAAAGACACATGTAACTGTAGAAAGTATGTGCGGTTTTTTACCCTTATGAATGATATTTTATTTGTTTGACAACTTTAAACTTTTTTTAATAAATAAATGTTTCATTCACGTCCCAGTGTGGCGTGTTGCACTTTCGTCAAACGTCAGTCTGGTCTGTTATTTATGCGACGGTACGTGTTAACGACGAGGAAATTGTCAGTAATTGTTACCTACTTCGTTGATCGATTGGTGGGTTTTTACTGTTAACTGCGATACCTTCTGGCGTGCATCAAAATTTGCATATATGGGTTCCGAGTTTTTGTGGCCCGAAGTGGGTTACAGTTAAGTGGCTCAGTAAGTCAGCATGATTATATTTCCTTATAGTACATCGGCCAGGTACAGCATTTTTAAAGGCTCTATATCACCAAGCTATACTCCACAAAACACACCTTAAATTTGGATATACCCAAAGACATTTTGCTGCTAACATGAAGTCGAACTGGGCTGGACACGTCTACCGCATATCAAACGAGGTGTGGGCTAAAAAAAATTACGAGTGGATCCCACAAAACGGCAGACGACATGGCGGTAGGCCAAGACGAAGAGGGTGGGATGAGCTGGACTTCTGGAAGGATTGACCCAAAATATCCGGAGGCCTTTGCCCTGCAGTGAGATGAAAATGGCGAGACATCACAAACAAAATCTTGATCAATTACTTCTCCTAGTTGGAAATAAATCGCTCTGTCTAAGTCACTCTGACTCTTATCATAATTATGTCAGCATGACAAAGAGAGAAAACAAAATCAAGATCAAAATTGTTGGATGACTATGTTCCCAATTTTCGTTATACTATAGCCCTTTTATTCTCTTTTTTCTTTCCGATAT
This sequence comes from Subacronicta megacephala, assembly GCA_958496365.1. NCBI lineage: Eukaryota > Metazoa > Arthropoda > Insecta > Lepidoptera > Noctuidae > Subacronicta > Subacronicta megacephala. Next base: position 13,802,553 of record OY292518.1, read on the forward strand.
AATGGACACTCTCTTTCTTTTCGCTAAAATGGACAAACTTTTGAGGTTCATAAAGATTTATATTAAGTACCTACTTGCTGTTGCCCGTGGTTTCACTCGCCATTTATCAAGAAGAAACATACACCAGATTTCAAGTTAGATCTCCAGCAATACAACGGCGAAATTCGCATCATTTTCAGACACACAGACAAAAATTCAAACATAATATTGTTTTTGCTTCTATTGCCCTCATATAGACCGCAATTTATTTTTTAATGTCTCCCATGTACACACATCGCCAGTTATAATTTTATTATATTAGTATGATTTTAGATTCACATTAAAAGGAAGTAATACTCTTTTCGGGCTATAGGTAACTGATGCTGTAATATACTCAAATCTATTATAAAACTCGGTTGTATAAGATGCAATTCATGCAATTTCTGAAACTGAGTGTGTACATCTACTCTTATAATATTACGAAAAACTTGCTCAAGGATAGAATCTAAGTAGTATGACGGCTTACGATGCACCTGCCGACTAGAACGTATCTATTATTTTTATCTGGATTCTAGTTCTCGATTTTTGTTTGCAAGTAGAACTATGTTGGTTTAAAATATATTGCATTATTTAATATTGGTGTTAATGTGTTAAAGTATGCCAGTTTATTGGATCGTAAAACGAAAAGTCCCCGACTTAATTTAATAATAGATTTGTGGTGGAATTTATTTCATTTGAGCATGTAAATCTTTGATGTTTTAGAAGAATGGTCAGAGGGCCGAGTACAAACTATTTTTTACAAAATATAACATTATAAAAATTTTGATTAGTAAATGTAAGTACAATGCATAGAAATCTGTGACAGCAATATGTCATAATTCATGCAATAGCAATGTTTAATTTTAGATTATACTTATATATTTACGTTTGTTACGTCAAAAAAAATGTAGGACCAAGGAGGACGTCCGCTGGCCAGGTAAACTGGATGAAAAGAGCTGAAGATCGGGCTCTATAGCGTTCACTTAAAGAGGCCTACGTCAAGCAGTAGCCGAATACGGGCTGATGTACGTCAAATTAATTCGTTTTTATAATAGGTCTTCATGTTTTAGATGTATCTATAAACGCATTAACCTAATCATCATCCGACACCATTAAACGAATGCGTATTAACTTAGATCATAATTAATCCTTAATTGTCCAAGTCGTTGAAACGTTATCATCATTCAAAGACTATTTGTTACGGAATCGGAACAATCGTTTAAAACCCATCTCAGATCATTGACGCCACGTTAAACTGCGGTGCAGAATAATTGACCAATTACATTTTATCTATTTTGAGATATCTCTGTCTGTTGCTCGATAGTCGAACGCAGCTCTATATCGTAGTATAAAAGATAAGACAAAGGCGATAACCTCTGACCGTTAGGATGACTAATATGTTATTGCGAATGATTCGATTACAATCTAAGCGAGAGCTCTCCTGGGGTATAAAAATATTTAAGATTATGTCTCACTGGTTGAGACTCTTCACTAAGATGCTGATCCCGTTCTGTTGGCCTACAAAACAATTTATTATTTTTGCTATAGGTATACTCTTTGCGTTTTTTCTTCAATATCGACGAAACTGCGTGTAGATCTAGTCAATACCATAAGCGTTTTCAATTTTCTTAAACGTTCGCTACGCCAATCTAAACGCTCTCGTAACAGAACAGTTGCATAGCGTGTCGCCAAGTTATTACACACTGTATGGGGATTCTACAGTAGAAAGCGCCCGAGTAATTGGTGATATCAATTAACATACAGTGTAATGGCGCGACCTGTAAATTTTATAGCGACTTGCACTTTCTACGTGTTTCGAGCACGATACTTCCCGAGTTGATTTCCTTAACTTAAATTCTTGCCGTACGACCTTGTGGGTTATATTACGACAGATGACGTTTCACTGTGGTCCTTTTCGCGTGGCATGAATTGTAATGTGTGATTCATACGTGACCGATTAACTTGCAGTGATTCATTAATTCGATGTTATCTTTGAATATTTAACTTACCCAGCCTTAGTGGCGTTCGTTTGTTTATGTGGACGTTCGTACATGTTGTGGTCGCGTTTTACTATGATTTCATTAATGGCGGTTTATGAGTCGACTTTTAAAGCGAATGCATTCACTGGGAAACGATATACCTAGACGTGAGTGTCATCGGCAATTGAATTCACAAGGCACCCTAGTGTAGGGTAATGTAGAGTTATTGTAGGGTCAGAGAAAGTGGAACGAATCCATATCATATTAGGTCAACAATTCATCCACTGACCGCAATACACTTGCTTCACAACACTGATGAATATTCAAGATAATTCTCCAGTAATTATCATATTTCACGTAACGATTAAAAAACGAGAACAATTCGTGACAAACGAAGAATTATCGTATCTATTGCGACCAATTACTACTAACATATTCATAGTAAAGTAAACCGTTGTCCAATTTACTGGGAAATCTATAATGAGTAATTGTAGAGTTTTTTGATGATTAAGTGTTTATTTATCGTTAATTTAACACCAACATGATCTGTTATTGGATTAAAATGCAATTTGTAATTGCATTATTTAAAATGCAAATACCCAATTAATGAGTTACTTTGCTTTAACAATTATTATAACCGCTGTAACTGTAATAAGCATTTTTTTCAATCAATCACAATTATGTGTTTTTTAAACTAATTTGACCTCTATATGCACGTATAATACTGATTTTCATTTCTCTAAGTTCATTAACCTAAACAAAAGTAGGAACACTTTCGGTTTTCTCAATTAAAAAAAAATATTACTCGTGCTCACTATAAAACTTGTGGTGAAGGGCCATTACCTAACTGCGCCCACACACGGAATTTTTACATTTAATTGTTGTTACTTTTTTATGCATTACGAAAGTTGAAATAATATTTCCGTGGTGATCTTAATTTCAAAAGTTTGACCGTTTTGGTTATTAATCAGATGCTTATAGATTGTTTTGTAGTAATTATTATGTATACATAAGTACAGCTCTGCTTAATCCTTCGGGGAATATGGGCGTTATGATGGTATGGAAAACCTTTACTGAATAATTATCATTGATCTTCTAGGTTAAATTGTATTGAGCTATATTTTATTCAACTGTTCCTCTTGGCTTATCGAAACATAATAAATCCACAAAACGCGTTCAACTAAATAAGGTCAAATCGTGGGAGCCATACAGTCTCATTTGGACATCACGTGTATGCAAATCTACTTTTAGTATTAAATTCACGTGAGCTATCAGATTACCGCGGAACAAAGCCGATAAACTGACAAAATTAGATTAGTAATTACTTTTGTTGGTCTAATTATACCTTATTTGTATTGACATGGCCTTGGAATAATGAGAATTACCTAATCAAGGAAATTTATAGTCAGAGAATTAGCATTGTCATCCAACTAAACGAAAAGCTAAGCTTCTGGTTACTCTTGTAGCTGATAGCGATGCGAAGCTTTTGGAAGCCCGTTTAAATTTAGTTTTTTTCCACATTTGAAAAGTCCCAAAAACCTACATTAAAAAATTACATACATACCATCACGCCTGTGTTTTCCAGGTTAAGCAGAGGTGTAGGTACTCATGTACACTCACAGTTCGCCTGAATGTTTAGGTTCCATTTTATAGGAAGCCTATTCTCATTAACGGAACACATTTTGAGCTGTAAGGTGCTACGAGACTGCTATATAATAAGTAAGTAAATATTACCCGGTATATAGTACACTCTAACGGGACTATACATAAGGTCCAGTACATTTCTGAACCAAAGGACCAATTAAATATATGCCTGGTCCTTCGGGTCGAGACCTCAGCAAGGCTTTGCGCTATAAACACCTTACTGCTAGAGTTCAAAGAAAACAGAAATCGACCAGAAAGTCCATGTTTTTATTGTTATTATTACAAAGTCCGAAAACTAACAGACTATGGAATGTTATTTTTTGTACAACCACGTACTTACGGAGAAAAGTCCGAAAACTAACAGACTATGAAATGCTATTTTATTTACAACCACGTACTTACGGTGAAAATCTGATTGTTGAGCGAAATTAACATTTGTATGTATTACATAAGTTCTTGTAGATGGAGATCTAAGAGTAAGCATTGTTTACAACTTGTTACATACTACCAAAATGACAGGAAATTAGTGGTTTACTCATTACACCAGTTTGAGACCCAGTTTTTTTTTAAAATTGTATTCGGCGTTAACACATGCATTGCATCCATTCTATACATATAAATAAAATTGAAGTGTCTGTTTGTAATGTCAAAATAACAGCTTTATGCATATGAAACTATATACCTGTAACAAAAAAAAATACAATATTCGCGAGATCCTTGAAAAAGGTCAGCGGCGTGTGTATGAAAACATGTATGTATGTGGAAGAATCGAAAGAGGAATGCAAGTCGTAGCAAGTGGCGGCTGTAGTTACTCCCCCTTTATGTTGGAAAAAGTCGTTAAGTATATGTTTTTTGTCTGTCTGTTTAATCCGACAAATCTCCGAAACGATTGATTGAATTTTAACAGGACTTGCACTGGTACCATCAATCCTCGACCCGTAGGAGCCAAGTAGAAAGAAAAACATTAAAAAATGGCGGGGGAAACTTCGGAGCACGGCTAGTTTTCAAAATCAATTTAAAGACTGCAGAGGGTTTTGGTAAATGATACATGCTAGTTTGTTACCTACTATTGATCTATTTAATTTAACACAAAGAAAAGCAACGGTACAATCGAAATTCAAAACTACTTCCGACTTCATTGCTAACATGATTCTCACACAGATTGAAATAGGCAACACTGCATTTAAAAACTAAATCGTCGGCAAAACTTCACAGACGTAGGTATCTTTTTCAATCACATTAATCCTATAAAAATGGCCTGAATGCAGGTCATTCAACAGTTATATGACACCCAGCATTTACTAAGACTCGGAAACCAAGTTTAATAATACCAGGTCGGGTGTGAAAAGTTAAACCTCGTTACGTTTGTGGTTACAAAATTTAAACACCTCATTCATACTGCGTTTGTTGTTAACATTTACGTAATTACGTATAAGAATTAACGGCCATTGTGTTAATTGTATAAGAGAAGTTGAAAATGTGTAACAAATTATACAATCAACGCCCCTTCCTTTTTCGGCTGGTTCGTTTTATAAGCTTGCTGTAAAATCAGTAATGATGTTGACATCAATTCAATTACTTTCATTTCTGATATTCTACTTGTGTTCAGGTTTGAGTTTGCCTTAAAAACATATTTCTGAAGTAACGCGGAAGCTAGAAGTATCATAACAGGAATCTACGAAGTCTTGCTAAGTGATAAAATAAGATCAAACTATTTCATAATAAAAATATTCGTCTAACATTTTTCCCCTTGGCTCTCCAGAAAAATATCCATTCATCACGCTTATACGTGCAACGGGAGGAATGAATTCATAACAGTCATCTATCAAATTATGTCAAATAGGCCGAACAGCTTCGTTGCTAAAATGCGCGAAACTTGATTAACCTGTTGTGCAAGACATACGTAAGATTTAAGTGCACGTGCGTTTCAGGTCATATTATCTGAATATGGTATCGTTTAGACTTAATATTGGGAATAATGCTGTCTAAATATAGCAGTAATGTGCAATTTATAATATATTATGACTTCGCTACATCATATGAGTCCATTTAAGTCAACTTCTAAACAGGCCTCGACCTGAAAGGAGTTGTTGAAAGGAAAGGACCAAAGTTAGGTTTGATGTTCATACTGGGATCAAGACTACTCTAACTCGCTGATATATTCGCAAAGTACTCTTAAAAAGCAATACCACGGGCCTATTGTGAGAGAATTAGACCACAAATCAAATGCTCCTATGCTTCATAAACTTAAACATATCAATTCCCATGCCTGGCGCTCAATATACGCCGAAGAAAAAACTCCAAATGCAAATGCCTAAAAAAAGTTAACGGAACATCACCCACATTTATACCCAAATCTTCAAGACCCAAGTATTATTGCGGCCATAAAAGTTGATCCATAACTCACGTCGTCCGGAAAACTTCCCGATTTCAACACTCGAGATATTTCACTAGGGAAATATGTTGTTCGATATTTGAATTCGTTTGGCTTGGTGAATCATAATATGAACTCGAAGCAATAGACATAAGACAGGTTTAGTATCCATTTATAAACATTAAGTATGAAGTAAAATAATTCTTTTGGTAGGCTCAACTCGAAAGAATTGTTTGCAGTGCAAGTTATAAGAACGGAATAAAAACAACTAGAATTTAGCTTTTATTAAAACCCTTAATTTCTCTTGCTCCTGTGCCTGGCAGTTGAGATAATATCGTAGTCATCAACGGAACATAAACCTTTTCCAAAGGAAAGCAATGTTCATGAATAGCGACACTGGATTACCGATTTCTTTGAGAGGAGTCTCATAAGCGAAAGATTTATAGAGCGTTTCAAGAAATGTGGGCTTATATAGCATGAGACTAGACTAGATTCACGTTGTTTTATTTTCTTATTAGTTGTATAAAATATATTCTAGCTACATATCGCAAGCCTCATTGAACTTAAAAACATCTATTTCATATTTAGATAACCAGTTGTTTGCGAATGGACTTGTACTCGTTTGTCTCTGCACACTTGTCTCTTGAACTGACAGTTGTCAACTTGGGAGTCGATAACCAACCGTCACATACATCAATGTTCAATATGGAAATTAATATAGTTACCATCTTTCTCTTTAGGTATTGCGTCATCGTGGCTCTTGACGTAGATGTTGTGACAGAAGTTGGTACAGAGCAATGTTAAATTGTCCAGCGGAGCATATTTATGGGCAGTTTATTATATTTGTGTAGTATTTGTATGTTTGTGGTTATCCATGGTTCTTATTGCACCATCTTCATTTAACCTGTGAGATTTACAGTCGTTTCTAATGGTCCCATGCCAGAAACCATCATGATTACCAACTGAACCTGAGGGTATCTGCGAGATTTTCCACTATCTAATTTAAGGAACTCAATTAGCCAATACTAATCCAGAGTAGGAAACTACGGTCCATTATCTTGAATCCCACATTCACCACCTCGTCGCCAACGCGATAGATTCCGGTAATCCCACTCGCTAACGAGTATTGAGTGTCGAGTAACGATTGCGTACGAGTCGACTCTCGATTTCGTCGCGAGAGGAATGTCGCCGGGGGAGTCGGTCGACCCGTGTTACCTGGCTGAGCTGTTACATGCTGCGATGCAAGTGGTGAGAGATTGCGATGGGATGCTGCGTTTTCGTTCTACATACATCTTATTCGAGAGATACTTTGAAAAGCTAAATAACAGCAACTTGGTCAAACCACACCCAATGATATGTCTTCACTAATAGATTCAGAACAGACTAATAAAATAAAAGTGAGAAAAAAAGATAAACCATTATCAATATCACCTTTCAGTGAACTGCTGTAAGAACGAAGATAAGTATTTGGTTCTTATAACAATCGTTTTAAAAATACTCAACACTATGGTGATCAAAATTTGGAGTTCACTAATAGGTATTGTTTAGGCTTAGGTTTACATTATGATCAAGGCACGCATCAAACAATTAACAATAGTGTATCTGATCTTAAATCAATGACAAAATGTTCTCATTCATAATTTTAGAATACAAGTAATGACAATCGATTATAAGTTTAGGTTGTGAGGGTGGATCTTAGATCAGGATCATATTAGGAAGAGGTATGTATTTATGTAGGTGGTAAATAATTATCCGATGAACAAATTTCAAATATATGCACAACTTATAAAAATATAGAAGGTAGATTGTATGGCCAACGGTACCTTCGTCGATGCGTAGCGCAATAAAGTGAAAATAAGCTTATTTTATTAAAACTCCTTACCCCGCTCGGCCAATAAGAGTATTGCTACCCACACGCACTCCACTGTACCATTATGGTCATACTATTTCATAAAATTTGTCTGCTTATTTAGTATTTCCACGAAACGAGACAAAACATTTATTAGTAAGGCGATAATTCGGTTAAAACGACTACTGTAATTGAATAAAATGCAAAAGAACTCTGTTTTAACAATTTAAGATTATTCTGGCACAAGGCCAGCCAAGGCAGAAGAAAGTTAACGTGGCCCACACATTCATATGTAAAATGAGAGTCAAGTAATGCAAAATAATGAGTTCAATGCATATGCATGCAGACGCAGGTATTTCTAGTTTGTAATTTTCAGATTGTTCGCTTTCACAGCGGTGTCACTTACTGATGATCTATTGATCCATTCATCATACAATACCTAATAATTATTAGAAATTGTATCTACCTTATGTGTTTTTATCGCCTCACAATTAATTGAACCGTAAGTTTCTGTAGCAATCAGACAAAAACAAAACATACCAAACGTTTTGCAGGCATTGAATAACAACTAAAAAAAATTCTTTAGTAATTTTTTCTCTGAGTTAACGTCATTCAACTTCGCTGGTATCTTGCACCAAGTGCTATGACAAATAACATTGAACTGGTAATGGGTTAACCTTGTCGCTGGACGAAAAATAAATAAAACGCAGTAATTGCTGTCCGCAATAAATCGATATTACATAACGGTATTTGAAAAGGGTTTTCTTAATGAAAACACTGACTCGATATATCGATATGTTCAGTGTCTGATTTCTTTGCACTTGGTAGTTAGTAATGAATGACTCAGATAACCAATTTTGCGAAGTTCATTTGTTTACGTTTACGTCTTTATGTGAAGTAGGTTATACTGTCAAAATAGAACGTTAAATCAGAATTATTCCATCTGGTATTGCGTAATATTGGCGCTTTGGTTTGGGTTTATAACATAAATAGGAATGGTATACCAAAGGACGCTTATTCCTTGACCAATCTTAACATATATTTTACTAAGGACCTTACCACCATCCATTCATATACCATTAAGCCTGTATTCTCCGAAGGGTAAGAGGTGTACTAATGTACACTCACATTTCGCCGGTTCACCTTATGAGATAACTTGTAAAATTCCAAACACTATCATCGCCGGTGACGCGAGCACCGCTAATAAATACAACATTAATTAACAATGAAATAATAAAATTGATACGACTGTCTGGCATGAACCCGTCTAATTTGCTCTTAGTATAAACTGTGAGGGAAAACAAATGCGCTCCTCTATTAACAGTACTTAAAACTATTACAGTAGTGACTCAAAGTGGGCACCCACTCCCCTTCCTCGAAGAGCGAATCAACTAAGGGAGACCGCAAGCCTCAGTAGCAGGGGGAATACACGATGGGGAAAAGCAACTGGAATAGCAATTAACAGCAGATTTTCCCATTAATTCGCAGTTGGTTTATTCAAACAACGTTTTTGCTAACAATTTCACTCGAGTTTGTCTGCGTCGCTAATTCTATTTAATAAGGCTTTAATGATTAAAACATTACGCCGTCTGATAGATCTTGCAAGTCATGGAAGCGTACTATCTTAGCTGATTTCGCGTCAGCCAGTTTCATTTCTGTTTGTGTGCGTAAATTACTCTACATTGCAATGTACATGTGCTACATAAATGGGAAACTAACTCTCTTTGTAAACTTTTAACACTTAAACAGCTGAACAGTTTTCGACATCATTAGGAAGGGAGGTAGATTGAATCCTGAGGAAAGACATAGGCCACCTTTCGTCTCCTTCTTATATTGTTAAAATACATCTCGTCTATTTCCTTAGTTTGGTAGTAAAAGTGTCATACATGCCAAGACACTAACAGAGGAAGAATAGAAAAGAGAGAGAAGAAAGGAAGCCCAATTTTCTTCCGTGTGACAAGAAGTTCTTCGACCAACCAACTACAACCAATCTACAAACGAGGCGTTTGATCAACCATGATAAATTGTTTTTAACCCTCTATTGATACGATGTATTAATTTACAAAGTGTGGGCTTGCGACCAACTTGCTAGAGAGCCGAGAGCAGACCTGTTTGGTCGCAGTCCGCTTAACCTGTCGACGAAGACGCGACTATTGTTCCTTATGACATTACATTGTTTAGTCGCTAGAACTCATTTTGTTAGATACTGTAACGGTAAAGTTATGTGGTTTGGGCGCTTACTAATATTGTTCGGAGGTGGCAAGAAGGTTGACAATGTTCGCAGAAGCCAAATAACTGTTGCAGCAATCAATAAAGTTGTATCCGAAATTGATGTAATTTAAGGAAGGTTTGAAGATGAAAGAAGAGGAGATGATTAAAAATCTCTTATTACGCATAAGAGAAATTTGATTTTGTTTCACTTACCTCTACTCAAATTCCCCAACAGCCTGACCTGACCAATGTAAAATTTACCTCATAAATATTCATGTTTCGTTGACTGTAATGCCCAAGCTAAGTATGCAGCAATAAATTATCAACAACGAGGTGTAAGGAATCTCTGGCTAAGTTCACTGACCGCTACATCTGGATTAGGGACAATGGAACCCAAGGAGCGTGGAGAACTAGCGTGACATTGATTTTAGAGCATTTCTCGCTTTATCTTGTGTATTTTCGTGCCTTATTTGACAAAAAAAATAAGTAAACACAAGCGTTATTGAATAGCACTGCGACATCCACTCTTACAGCAGAGACTGTTTCCTTATTCTCCTTTTTTATTTTTACAATATCATCACTACATATTTTTTTCACATCTTCATATCATATTTCATCATTTTTAGTACACCATCATGCATTGAGATCTAAAATGTGCAAAGGATTATAGAGTTCATTGACATGGATAGGCGGTGTCAGTGAAATGTTGAAATACACCTTTTAATTTTCTACGTGATTGTATGTGGTTTTGATATTTAATAAACTAGTAATTAAGTCTTCGTCTTATATCGTGTTATGGTACTGCGGGATGATTAGACACGTAATATGTTTGTAGGTATTTCAGGGTTGCTGATAACGCGTTGCTATGGCTCCAGGGTTACCGAGGCCAGGCGATAGCTATAAATATCATTATAAATTCTTTTTGCTGTCTTTAGAGGACGTATAGAGTTCACGTTATCTAGAGATAGTATTAAATGTTCGTTATTGAATATAAGATCAAAGATGGTCTGTCTTTTTATCTTTGTTGCTACGGACCTGTTTTATGAAGAAAAATATAGTATACTACCCAATTAGAATTCATTAAAAAAAATTAAAGTGTTACTAATTATGTAAAAGAAAGCTTATCTTATATTTTTATCAAACAATCTTTGCAACAGAAACACATTTTGCACGTGCGTTTAAAAGGTCACAAACGCACTTAAAACGAACATTCCTGAATGAAGCAAAGAAAAATCACGTAACTAATATAGACCGGGTCCACAAAACCAGCTTGCTCCTACAGAATGCCTAATAAGCGGATCGGTTTAAGAAAACTCGCGGTTCGACCCGTGCAGCGGTCGTCGACCCGGGCTAAGCGCCGGCGCAACCATTGTTGTCTATGGACCACGCTAGTATAAACCTTATGTTTTGTTTCAAGGCCAGTTCACAAAATGACTAACCTAGTACTTCAACTAACGATATTACGCAAGTTTTAGTCGCAGATTTAATTATTCTTCCGTTTGTGCCTAGGTAATTAACCTTTTACGTACACGCAGTTACGCACTGCTGCTGTCTAAAAAAACGAATGTCAAAATACTCAAAAGCTATTAAAGACAAAATTGAAATAAAGAAATAATAAGCGAATTTAATTATATAAAATCAGGTGCTTTCAGAGGTCAGACCGGTTGGTGCCCAGGCTCGGACAAAGAGCACTTGTCTGAAGAATATGCATGAATAGAAAGTAGATAATATAATAATATGACATTTGATTTATTTGTACAAAACCCAAGACGTTCTAGTATAGGCATAAAGGTATAATAGAAACGGAATATTAAATAAAGGTTTTTCTTGGCTTTGAAAGCAGTGATTTGCATGTGTAATTTTTCTATATTTTTTCAGCCTTAACAACAGGATGATCTTAGGCTAAGAATTCTTAGTAATACGCACAATGCGTTCTAGATATGGTATATTTAGGAAATACACTATAGCCTACGATAATATGTACCTGTGTGTGTATTTTGGGATATTTCGAAACAAAGCGAGTACGCTTACACCGTCACGTACACATACGCACAGATTAGTGAAGTAGGCAATAATAAAGATTAAAATGTGAACATGCACTAGGTAACTGGGAAGAAAGGAAGTGAAATCGTGCAGACAAATTTAAGATATTTAAAGAATTTGTAACTGAATGTCCTTTAGAGGAAAATATAGATAAGAAATAAGGGGCAAAAGCTTTTTTGATCTGAGAAAAATATTCATTTTAGAAAAAGTGCCCAGATTTTCCCGCAAGCCGTGTATACCTAGCTATCGCGTAGAAGCCGCCTACTCTTACAGCGAGCAAGTTATGCTTGCAAAAGCAAAAACCACTTCAATTCCAATTCGCATAGATAGACCTGACACTAGACCATGGTCGCGCTGCGGAATATAACACGCTTCCGAGGAAAGGCCAACAATCTATGAGGATTTACCAAAAAAAAGGTATACTAGCTATACCATAGAAACAAACACACTTCTATATAAAATCCGGAAGTATCCAAGAAAGAGCAAGATAAAAAGTTTTATACTACTTTTTTATCACTGACTGAAAGCGCTCAAAGCATTAACACACTTCTTGCTCGGCAACAAAAACGTTTTCGGTTTACGATTGCAGGAATATGAAAATCATTATTGTTTGAACATCAGCGTTCCTTACCCTCAGTTTTTACGGCTTACGGAAGATTGTACGCTTCGCATTTTCTATAACAAGTACGGATTTAATAATTACGTTGGCAAGAAAGTGTAAAAAACCACAACGCATGAGTTCAATTAGCAAATGTATGAAGAAATCGGATCAGTGATTCTCGTGGTTTGAGATTTCTGTACTGATGTTGCTTTGCTTAGCAAAGATTTTTCAAGAAGTCAAATCTATTCAGTTATTGATCTTCTTTGGGCGTAGAAGAAGGCGATTAAGCATAAGAGAAGGCTTTTACAAAGCAGGTTCTTATGTCTACAGAATATTGATAATGTAAAACAAGATAGGCAATATTAAGAGCTAAGTACTGTTATTACCAGATTTAGTAACAAACGTGTCTTGAGGAATACTGTCTTAAATTATTTTTTTAGTATCATCTATCTAAACAGTCATGAGCACTCACTGCTGAGTGAAGGCCTCTTCTCAATTCTGCTACTATTGACGAACTTATGCGTCGCACCCATTAATTCATTCACTATAAAAATATTATCATCATTTCATATTCTCACACGATTAACTAGTGATAGTTTGAGTAATTATTTCCTTTTCAATTAACATTTAATCTACAGTATCTGTATCATGATTGCTTGCCGTCGATATCAAGTCTAATATTGATTAGATTAAATATCTACTATATTATATTAATCAATGACTTACCCCTGATATAATCCAAAGCATTTAGAAATGATGTTTTGGATTTTCCATGCGTTGCAGGGTTTAAATGAAACTTAATTAACCAAAATACAAGATTTAGTTTATTTCTAGCAGTTTTAGATTTATTTAAGTATGGTTGGATAAAATTCAACTCAAAAGACGTTCTAGTCACCAGATACTAGTATCAATAAACGATCCGGGAAGGAATTTACAATAATAAACATGATTGAAGTATGATATAAGTAGTGTCTAAGTACCATCTTCCTGTGTTTTATCTTATTAACTATTACGATACGATAGGAAGTGACCAGATGGCAAACAGATAATAATTTCAAGTGAAAACAAAATTAATAGCATGAGAACGACCAATTTGACTTTCGTCAATCGCCTTACGGAAGCTCCACATGAGAAAGTATTTACACTAAATAATGATTTATTAACGGCAGTTTATGCAGTGGCAAATTAGTCGTTTTATATTAATTTTATGCTTTCCTTTATTGGTATAATTTGGCTATCTTTGCCATAATAAAGTCACTAGATTTTATGTCTCTTTAATCGTAACGTTATTTTTATTTATGGTTTTTATGTTCAAGTGTATTTGAGTCAAGAATATGAAATGGATAGGGTTTAACATCAAGGAATGGATTTATAACACAATCTTGGCGTAGTAAATTAAGACAATTATATTTGTGTGTCGTTATAGTAATAATTCATAGCTGAAATCATCATTTGTAAAATCTGTCGTATAGTTCGGAACAACTGTTACTTTGATATAGTCCTATATAATCTCTTTGCTTGTTATACGGAACTTTGTAGAAGTCATTTTTTTAAAAGCAATAAGGTAACGGAAAACGAAGACCTATAATAAAATTGACCACCAACCTTCAAATTATGTTCATCTTTGTTGGATCTTATGTTCTCACAAGAATACATAATCATAATCATCATTAAGCAATACTAGCCAGGTATCTTGGAGTAAGCCAATTTAGAAGGTTTGATAATATAACGTGATTGCAATAGTATACTTTGACCCATACAGTATTAACGTGTGTCCTATTTGCGTAAGTCGGCTTATCGTAATTTGCACTGCATGAAATTTAGTCGACACGATTCATTATCGATTAATACGATAAAAATATAATTTGGCGATGTAAAATTAAATTGCAAAACATTAAATTACGCTCCCAATTATTTAAAGTTTACAGATCCAGCAAACTCAATGACCATGACAATCTGTACAAATGTCTCTAATCTTTGGACGTCCGAGCAATGTGATTTATGGCAGCTATTCAGTATTACGACTACATTGAATTCGTTGTTCTACTATCTGATATGAGGTACGAGTGATATGGAAATGACTGTGTTTATCAACTGTGGGAGAGGAGTACAAATTAATGGACATTCATGCTGGGTTTAATCATGCATACTGTAGTGGTGATTAGATAATAGATTCTTTGTAAGTATTGGGGCTGATAATATTCTTTAGATAGCCTTACTTGTTTTATTTTGTCATTCATAATGAATGGTTATTATTTTGTTATAGGATATCTTTCTAGAAAATTTCACCTTTGAGGTTTATCCTCCACCATGCGCCCCCAAATGGTTGTCATAATACCGACTCACATTAAACCCGGCACAATAAAATTCATTGAAAAACACAATTCACCATCCAAATTGGCCATTGTTAATCAAACGAGATGCCATAAAGTTTAATCTTTAAGCCGTTCAAACACTTTCTACCGAAGAACCTTGGACAAAAAATATTTCCATTGTATCATACGTGCACGTTGTTCATTCACTTGATTTTTTAGCACCACCTGCGCTACCATCGTGTGCAGTCTCGTGAGCTTCATCAATCTCGTTTGTTCGTGTCGATCTGAATCGGGTTTTAGTTTCTTACGGTGAAAATATTGTGAGTTTACTTACATGGTACTGTGTTAGAAAGCGTGGGCGATTCGATAGACAATTAATAGCAACATCGGCTGTACGTTAGAGATCTGCTTCTTATACTTGCTATTGTTCTACTACCAGGTTTAATTACCGGCGAAAGTCTAACGAGAGTGTCGCGTGAAAGTTTTGTATACACCTTGGGTCCCACGTGTATTGTTAATATTTTTTATGTAACTTTTATAAGATGTCGTAATTTTTGTTTATATGGAATTGTTGTGTGCAACTTTTAATGTTATGCAATGATTACTTAATGAAGCTGTACAAAAAGAGGCAAAACGATCGTCGGTATACGTTTTTGTTCTAGAGGAATCTCACGTGAAAATATTTTTACGACTTCCAATAGTAATACAAGTTTTCTTATTTATGCTTTTCACTATTCTATAATAGCGTACTGATTGTTGTATCTTATAACATGTGTATGTATTGTGACTTGCGAATGGCTAGGAAATAGATATATGGATTACAGAGATAGCTTCAGGAAATTCTCGTGATAAATAACACCTTTGGTCCTGATATTAAAATGAATTCCGCATCAATTGAGGTCAATCGATCTATTAGGTACTTAGTTATCTTATACCTATTAAGGAAAAGTATTATACATATTATTCACTTCGTAAGAATACGGTAACACAAAATACGTGTTCAATCAAATTCAGGGATATTAGTGGATAGAAATATTCCGTTTTTATTACTTTGATGCAGTTATCCAAATATCGATATTACTTAAAAATAATCAAATCTATCCCACTATCTACGGCTTATGACAATTAATGTTTTCTAAACTCTGAAATGGCCTTTGCCCAGAAGTGGGCAATAAACGGCTAGACAAAAAAAAACTAAAATTATATTCTGTTTCTTCTATTTCAAGTGCAGATTCTAATCTCTCACTGGGGCAGGTCTCCTTAGATAGATCCAGGATAACAGAAGTCTCTTTGCGCGGTCGTGTGAGAGTCAAAACTGCAAGAGATTAATTCCCTTCCTTTTGGCATCGCTTTATCGCAGTAGACTAGCCGGAATTCCGATCAACCAATCTATAGTCAAACGGTTGCCAAATATCGAGAAGTAGCAGGATTGAAGACATGAAGTGTTCGAGGAATGTTGGCAGTGACATCATTTGGTTAGCGTAGAATCCTCATTTGTTATTGTATGATTATGATGGAGTATTATAAATATTGGTACGATGGTGAAATTAACTGCTAACAACATATACATTTTAAGCGAAATAAAAATACGATCTCAGGCAGGATCCTGTTAAATACACCAGACGCTAGGACATTAGCTACTAAGCTACAGAACGCTCTGTCTGTGATATCGATTTTTTTCTTCCATATTCTACGTTTAAAGGTGAAGTCGCCGACATCCCTTTTACTTAACCGGAGGGACGCAGATTTGAGTCCTGCCTGAGATCGTATTTTTCTTTCTTAAAAAAATTATAACGTTAAAAGATATAAATTAAGCATTCGTTGATGCCTGATAATAATTCGAACATCAAAGTAGAAATGAATTTCTACGTTGTTTCCTGCACCACCATCCTAGACCATGTCTTGGCTTATCATCAGTTAAGATTCAAACATAAATCCGTCTAAGATTTAATTATTTACTTATTAAAGTTCTCACACGTCAATTATAAATTCTGCATTATAATTTATGGAGCAAGTTCCAAAAACTTAATTGTATTGTTGCATAACAAAAGTGTATTTAGACGACCTAGTTGGTTTCACAGTATTAAAAATAATCAACTTGAATCAAGTAAAAAATGAAAACGAAACAAAATCCAAGAAGACATTTCGGAGCCGGTTCCTAATTGGATGAAACAACTTCAAGATTCATCCAACTTTTTTGACAGTTGCTGATCACGCGAGCGTTGCGGTTTCATACCTACTTCAGTAATAATTTAGAGATTTACGACCAAAAACTTTGTTTGCACACCCAGTGACTGACGTAACTATTACATTGTTTATTGGATAATACTGTTGTGTAATGCATCATTCTGTTTGTTTATTGTCTTCATGTAGATCGATTGGATTGCCTCGCATGTTTTGTTCTTTATGACGGATTGAAAGGCGGAATAATCTGACTGGCGGAAAGGCATACTATTGTTTATACTAACCTTTAGCTCTGGTGACGCATTTATGGACAGTACAAGAGAGCGATCTTCTTTTCTTAGTATGGGAGGCATTATAAACTTCTTGCTAGCCAGAGTAAACAGAACCAAGTCAATTGTCAAGAATTTTCTTGAGGTTTGACTCGGTTGTCGACTGATACGATGCTTTTTTTAAGTAAACAATTTTTTTTTTTTAAAAGGATTCTAGCAATGTGTGTCACACATTACTAGTATTCTTGTTAACCCCTCGTGCTAAGCTAAATGCTTGTGTTACGAGTGGGTTCACGTCGGTAGTGCAATGGGTGGGGTTCGAACCGGCAACCACATGATCGCAAGTCCGATGCCCTAGCCATTAAGCTACCGCCGCTTATAAATTATATTATTTACTTTAGAAATAGAAAGTCACGCACAAATACTACCCAGAACACAGATTAATCCTATTAGGTGTAGTGGAAATGGTTAATGCTTAAAATAAAATTACATCGGTAAAAGCGAAATTACTTAGCTGTATTATCAGAAAGTTTGTATTCCTTTACAAAATAAACGCGCTCTGAGGAGTACTAACAGTAATTGGACTGGCGATGTTCCACCAAAGCAAAATTTTCAGTAATTAGGATCTGGCTTAGTACCGCCGTCACCTAAAAGCAAGAGGTGCCACAATAAAGCAAAACAAATCACAAGCTATTTACAGAAAATTTTTCTGACCAAAGAATTTCAATGCCATTGTATTACATGAATATTTTTAAAACAATCCTTAAAATTTATTACAACAATTGATTTAACAAAAACACGAACTTTGAAACCCGTTTAAAAACAAAAGAACTACGTAAAACGTTGCAAAAAAATTACCAACGCACGTTCTGAAATTCACGAAGCAGTGAAGCAACAAGAATACGACATTAATTCAACCCGCGAATGAGATAACAAAAAGAGTTAATTTTAGCTTGTCATTTTAAACAGCAATTAGTATATAATGACGATCGCCATTGTTGTAAGGTTCTCACGGATAAGAAGTCGAGATGAGACGCATGTTTTATGGCGATTCTGCCGAGGTTTTACGACGTAATAAGGTTATGTCTGTTCCCATTCCGTCTTTATAAAGGCTAAAGATTAATGCCTAGAACAGAGTTGGACACGACAATAAGGGGAAATCGAACAAGAATATAGCGGAAGTTAAATCAAAAAAGTTTAATGACTGATGAATAAAATAATTAGATGACCATCAAATGATAATATAAAAATTAAACAGAAGCAAAATAAACACTACATAACTAAATCAGAAGTTAAAACCTTTGCTCGGAAATCTCATAATGAACAAGCAATTGAAATATTTCGATTCCTACATCTGTTTACAAGAAATTGCTTTTAGGAAACGTGTTCGAAGATCCCCAAAGCAAGCAATTTCCCTGGGGCGTTTTAGAATTCAAACTTAACTTGGTTAGTACACAATTAAAAGTAAAATACACGTGACGCAGACGCAGTAAAATTGATTGAATTAAAACGACGAAGGGCCCCGGGCTTGTTTGACAGGATCTGTGTGCTGCACACATCAATTTAGGTAATTGAACGCTGCTGGTAGGGAGCCCAGATTTTTTCGGAAAAGAAATAAAGCCGGCTTTGTTCGGTGTCGTTCGGGCAAAGGGATTTGTAAATTGAATGTTACTTTTGGACGATAAATGTTGGTATGTGAATAAATGCAATACTGGAAAGAGGTATTATTGTACGTCACCATTTCAGAAATTAAGCTCTATGATCGCTTTATTGGAGCAAGATAATATGAAACTTTGAAGTAGCCATTTGACTTGGGCTTTTGTTCTATACTCCCATTCTGAGGCCAGAAGTTTCAGTGTTCAATAATTGATGGAAAGTTATACCCTTGACAGGAACTGCGTAGAACAAGGTATACAAGAAGATATTAATTAATCATAAAATTACGAAACCGTAACAAATAGAGCGAGCCAGCGAAAATCTGAGGCAACGAAATTAAAAACCTAACTTTGGCATTTTAATAATGGGTTTCGTGGCCATTTCTGCAAAAATGTTTCATTAGTAAGTTTTTAATGATGAAAACAAAATCCATCAAATTAAATAAAAAAGGAGATTTTTCTTAATTTTTAGGGACTTAGAAAATATTAAACTTTATAATTAGAACCGAAAGACGCTTAAATATTTTTTAGTAGATAACAATAAAGTGGAGTTGGACAGCAGTGAGCAAGTTTGCAATAATTTGTATTACACTATTAGCAATCATAATTATAGTAATTTTAATAGTACGCACGGCTACACATCAAGCTATACAAAACCAGTATAGGCTGACTTAGAATTGTGCGAAAAACGTTTGCAATGTGAGGTCAGTCTAAACTGGTTTTGTATAGCTTAATGTGTAGCCGTGTGTAGGTACACACACTATCAGGTTCGTCTCAATCTTATCGCGTACCAACCGGAGCGGTAAGCAATAAAACAGAACTGATAGACTTCGTAATAGGACATGTAACCTGTGCGTAATTGCGTACATGTTAAATAATAACAACATATTGCTGTATGAAGACCGAAGGCTGCGAACTGGGTGGAGGAGCGACAGCGGGCCTTGGAGAGACTACAACTTTGATTAATAGATTTGACAGTAAGTCAAAGAAACATGCGAAACCAGATATACAATCTGAGGCCTGAGCACTTTTGAGCTAGCCATAAGAACGAGCGAATAAAGCTTACGAAAACGTTTTGACAGTACTGTACATAAGATTTTTAAAGACAAAGTAGAAAAGGTTCGCAATGTTGGGCAGTGAGGTATTTCTATAACGGATTTATTATCAACAATAAAATGATTAAATTTATGCTAATGGCACGTAATTCGCAACGCTTAAAAACGTTACGAATTATGTAAAATTTGTTTGAAACTCTCCGAAGAATTCTAAGATCGCATATATTTACTTGCACACGTTTCTACTAGATAACCGCTGCGTCTTATCTATACACTAGCGTTACATTTTCCGCATATGATATGAGGGAAACTAGGAAAATTAAGTACAGCATTTAACATCCCGATATAACATTACTTTCACTGAGAGAGATTTCCATCAATGCTGACAACTTTCCAATATAAATGTGCGGACTTTGGCCATTCTTCAGTCGAAACTGAACAAGCTATGTCATGCACAATCATGGTTGTAAGGAAAGTTTTTATGGCTTGTTCGATGTTCGACTTGAATAATGTATGTAACACCTTATGTAGAGAATACATCTTTAGGCAAGATGTGTCAGCTGTTACCGTGGCGATGTAACCAGTGTTTTCTGATGGTATTTTTTTTACAATCGCTGCGACGGACGAGCAAGCAGCCCACCTGATGGTAAAGTGGCAATCGTCGCCCATATTTCGGCTGTGTTCTCTTAGAAAAAACACCATCATACCGCTGCCTACTTCTATGGGAAGGCAATACTTCCTCGGTAGTACATATTTATGCTTGCATGTCAGTAAGACACTGGTACCAAAAAAAGAGAGGAAAGTCAAAGGATTACAGACAAACATGCTCCGTGTACCGTGTATAGTTGCTCTTGGAATTGTAAAGCACACACATCAAAGAGGAAACGGATAGGGACGGAATGGGATAGAAAATAACGAAATATTATTAACTAAATAATTGTATACTTAATATTAAACCAAAAATTTCCATTGGAAAGTTACCCGAAGGCCTTCAAAATACTATCACTACTGGCATAGAATGATAAGAAACTGAAGCAAATTACAAATGGAAAAATAATAAGAATGTATTAATTTAAACTATTTAAATTTGAAGTAAGTATTATGTTGTTTTTTGTGTTTAAATATAACGTCAGTAGTTACTTTAGGATCTGCGTAATTATAGGCGGGTCTTTATTGGTACTCATAGGAAGGGATATCTTTATTGTTGTACCTACAGAAAACTGTATTACAAATAAAGCTGTTTTAAAACTAACTTCATTAGTTACACGAATAACATTCAAAAATGTTAACTAATGAAGTTAGTTAAATTAGATATGAAAATAAGATTGGCTCGACATGACGCCCCTAGATTTAATGCTATTAAAGGTCTTTGCTATCAGGTGATATGACCATTGGACTGTCAAGTCACAGATCTCGACTTTTCGAAGTCATGTGCATATTAATAATTATCACACGCTTAAATGGCGAAGGAAGACATTGTGAGGAAACTTCCACGCCTGGGAGGTTTTCTCGATGGCTTGGCGGTTGCGTATGAAGTCTGCCAACCCACATAAGACTAGCATAATGGACTATAGTCTAATCCCTTTCATTCTGAGAGGAGAACCGTGTCACGAAGTGGGTATACGGTAACGGTATGTAATGGGTTGATGATGATAATGAAAGACCGGAGAAGCAGCAATTAAATACCAATAAATATATGAACGCATTACATCTAAGCATTTAAGCAACGTTGAGTATCACTTTCTATTTCGGAAAAGCAAGTGAAAATTTTGGAACTCATGCTTATCCTAAAACACGAAGGTTATATAATTTCGTACGAAAAATATCAGACGCGTCTTATCAGCAAATTGTTCTCGCATGAAATTTTAATGACCCTTAACTAATTATAGCAAGCTTTGTCTGTAAGAACCAGCAAAATCTTAAGAATACACCGAAGTATTCTTAAATAATGATGAAAATTTTTATTTGAACACAGTATGATAACTTTGTCTTTAGACATTACAGTATTTTAAACGCCTTACGCCTACCTTTTCGGCAGACGGGCAAATTTTCCTAACCTGAGAATGACAAAATGATAATTTTATACGTATACAGTAATGCACATAGATCTTTATGTAGTATGCTAATAATGTGTTTTATAAGTGTAAACGACTACGTGTAGAGAAAACGCACATTAAGAAAACAAATGTGATTATCTAGCGGTGATTATCTTGATACTACACAGCAATGGAAACTGAAACTCGATTAAGAAGAAAGTAAACATATTTCTAATTAAAATGGGGCACCAAAAGAAACCATTATAACGCCTTATATAATATTGAAGTACTCATAAAACAAAACAACTAAGGATAATTTAGACACTTCTAAAGGACAAGTTCAACATTCGTACGCTGGAGATAAGATAGACAAATTTTATAAAGCGAACAGTCTTAACAACATACTTCTTAAAACACATCACAGCATCAAAAGTGCTATTGCCATTTGCATTTTCCATTATTACAACAATTAGGTAATCACAGATGCTTTCAATCCTCACGCTGACATCATAAATTAGGATAATGTTTTATGTTATACCCACAATAAGCCAAGTGGACGATCGCCAGAGTTATAAATATGGATTTTGAATACCTGAATGATTCATCCGAGAACGTCGCTACGGTCTAGACTAATCCCCAGTTAGTTTATTCTAGACGTCGAGATTAACAATTAACTATTTATGGGTTGAATGATAAACTGTTAGATTTGTGCCTGATTCATGACGCTGACCGGTGTTAGGTCTTCTAAATTTTACGTTCTAATCCTGCCTCGTATTTCATTGGGTAGCTCTTCCCTTGTTTATGCATAATAATAAGCCGGTAAGCTTATAACTATAATGGTTCGCAAAAGGATATTTAAGTTCATTTCCTGGACAAAGTTTTAAGTAAAGCCTAACATTTAAGAAACGAACTCCGTTAAAAATGCGTTTGAAAAGTGATGTGATACGATACGTACCACACCTCAATGATAAAAATCAATACGTGAAGCCAACCAGCTGATGTTACAAGGTAAACGGGTCTTAATGGGTCATTATCCTAGACCAAGTCACCGTAACAGTGGCACAAGTCATCAAAACATACGATAATACGGACAACCTTCGAAACAAGGTTGACACTCGATATCAACCGGCGCAGCAACATTAACCCAAAAACGTATAGAAACCGGTCAAATTCGGCCCTCGTAGGTTGAAAGGGTATTGCGACTTGCGAATTTTGTTTTTCTCTGTTGATCAATGGGAATTTGGTAAAACCCTCTTTGGATGGCGAGAGTGATTTTTGCATCAGTATTTTAAATAAAGAACGAGTAAAATACCCAAAATTCCTTTTAAACGTCAGTTATTCCAGATGTGGATACGCGTCTGTCGCTTCGGAAAATACAGAGTTATTTGCCAAATGCTTCACTTGTCAAAGTTAATTCAAGATTCAATTTTTGGTGTGACAGTGGCGTAACTAATTTTAAATTCACTTTAGACGCTGCTAATAACAATTAACTGTTTTGTCAAGTTCTGCATTACTAATTTTGACAGCAATAATTTGTTACAGTAGTAACGTGAATTTAGTGGCTAATTTATATTTTAATTTTAAAGATATGAAAGAACAAATATTACTGCAGCAATATGTTTGGTTAAATGATTCCAATTATTTCCATAATTGTAATTTGGTAGAGATTGGAATAATACCGGAAATCATATGTTTTACGATCATTGCAGATGTTTATTTCTAATTAAAACCTGTGTTACTGATCTTACTATCAATTAATTGCAGAATTGATTATAACCGGTTCCCATTACTTACATCCCAAAATAAAATCTCAACTATAAAAGTAAAAATTAGTTGTTTCAGATTCCATGGAACATAGATGAATTTAGAAAAATGTGTTAGATTGCATGGTTTTTTGTTTATTATTTTCCTCATTTCTTTCTCAACTGCTCAGTAAGTCGAGTGGAGACGACGTAAATTTAGCAAACTTTAGGGACAGTCGTTGATTAGATAACCTCAAACAAGAAAACATGAGAATACATCCCTAAAATAAGTAAAATAACATCCAATATCACAAAATGTCTACTATTTCTTTATGGAATCTTGGATCAGGCTTGTACATTAAAAGGGCTGTGTGCAATAAACACATGTTTCAAGTATCTTATGAAATGTGATTGCAATTAGCAACGTCCTCATAACACTTTAGATTGCATGTGCAGAGTTGTGCATTTAGAACCAGTTCCGTTGGTTGGTGAAGGTGACTTAGACGGAATTTCATGTACTTGTGCTTTAAATGCAGACTGGGAGTTGGGATGGAAAAAAATGAAGAAAAAAATGTTCCTTAGGAATGGGTAAAGCAAAACATTGCTACTATATTAAATATTTACCTAATTGTTAATTAAATATTTAATTGTTAATTATATTATGTATATTGCGTAGTTAATTATTTATTAAGTTGTTAATAAACGTTCTTTATTGCTTTATTAATCTAGCTGTACTTAGTTACAATGCGTTGCAATGTTTGTGTTAGAAATCTTTGCACAACGTCTCACCGACGTTTCATGATAATCAGATGAATAGTATAGGAACGCAAAAGAAACAAACAAATAATATTCATTTTTATACTAACAAAACATCGTCATTCAATCTCGAATACCATACAATATTTTTTCCAGTATATTAAGGAATGTTACATTTTGTGAGAAAGTAACTATTGAAAAGCTACGTGAGGAAGGACCCAACTCGGAAATTATATTTGTGTTTTCTATTCAGTATTTTTTACACAATTATGTCAAAAAAAAGCAATACAAGACGAATACCAAACAAATGGTAACAAAAAACTAAAAGGTCGCGACAGTGGCACGTAATATTTCACATTTATTTTATAGCCGTCTACTTAAAGGCGTACTCATATTTTACTAGACGATAAATGATAGTACAAACTAAATTAGAGATTCGCGTGTATCTACTAACTACAAATGAGTGAGTTTCCACAAATTAGCACACATGTTGTGTGAATGTTACTACCAAAACATAAGTACGTAAGCAGTTATGTAGTTCAACGTTATATAATACTAAACGCATATGTATTGTGCGGTCACTTTCTTGAATTCGTATTTAGCTAACGATAACCACATGATTCGTGTGTTTTGAATAAACAAGTCTTTACTATGCTGATCTAAGGATGTCTTTATTAGGAGAAATTCATGTTATTTTAGATTTACTTGCATAATTATCATTAAAATGTAGATTTTGTTTCTTCGTTAAAAGCTCCTTAACATTTAGTTTTGTCGTGATTTTGAATTATGCGGAATTTAATTATAAATTAATTATTAAAAAAACGGTTGCTGTATATAATATTCTTACATTATAAACAGCTTGTTATATAATAAAAAGATCTTACCACATCATATTGACTGTTTTAGAAATATAAATCTATTCCAAAAAATAAATTAGTAGAAAATATTTTACCACTCCCAGTCTATAAAGATTTAGTAGAGCCCATCATTGATAGAGCTGCAACCACACGTGGTGAACTATAATTAAGTGATTTATAAACAGCATGAGTCGTGAACCTTGCGTTTTGCATCAAGGTTATATCCTGACTTTGAATGAATCATTGCTTCCTCGCTAACGGGAGGGCAACACGACTAGTTATTGTTGTAGATAAACGGTAGTCTGAGGTGATTACTTTAAAATTACATGTTTTCAACACAATAATATGGCAGACATTAAAGATTGTCTTTCAGTAAGTACTAGTAGCTAAGGAAGATATTCCTAATCCCAGTGTACAAACAGTTTTTCAATGCAAGGGCATTTATCGCACACGTTTCTCTTGTTTTAGTTAATTTTACAACCAAGTTCGTAGTTACGGTGCTTTAATATCATAAGTACTTATTATTACTTACATTTTATTAATAAAAATAAAATCTAATGAATTCATATTTTGTTTGCATTCTTTAATAAAATTGGTCTGCCAACATTTAATTAAAACACGTGACCTTTTTATTTTAATAGCCGATTATAAAATTCATAATTTCATGGAATAGCGGTTAGGCAAGTTTTAAGTGTTAAATATTATCAAAACTGGTTGTGTAAATTTTGGTATTATACACATTTATCAAGGCGCCCTTGCTCGAGTTTGTTGCTTAAATACCTGCTACATTAAACATATTGTCATCACATACAACAAATGCCAAGTTATTGATTTAATAGATAGTAGATATTATGGAGTCATTCACTTATGCGAATTATGCAGTTTGACTTTCTTTTTTTTATGGAATAACTCGGCAAACGAGCAGGCGAGCTACCTGAGGGTAAGTAGTCATCGCCGCCCATGGACATCAGCAAAACCATAGGAGTGCAGATTCGTTGCCGAGCCTATTTAAGGAAAAGGGAGGGGAGGGAAAAAAGGAGAAGGAACGGGAATAAGGTAGTAATTGGGCTTTCGGCGCTCCACACTCACCGTACGAAACGCAACGCGATATTCTGTGGGAGAGTAGTACTTCTCCACTCGCGCGGACACATTCATGCTGGCATGTAGACATTTCAGCAGGCACTACTACTACAATCGTAACATCTGTTAGAAATGCACGAACCTAATTCATTTTAAAAATGCACGAACCTAATTCATTTTAAAAATGCACGAACCTAATTCATTTTCGGCCGTAACGTAACCTTTTAAAATAGAGATGTTGTATTTTACAAGTGCCTGCAAAACACTGGAATTTATACCCTACCCTAGTGTCCTTACGCCTTAAACGCACACGTCGCTTACAGCTGATTAATCCAGCTGTAAGCGATGTGTAAGGTAGGTAAATTAGTACTTAACCTAATGAATTTAAGAGAAGCCATTAAAGAACCTAGGCTAGCACTAGTAAACGATTTATATCCTCGGTCAAAGTAACTGTAGTGCAAGTGAAGGAAATATGTGATTCCGTGTTAGTAAGTCTAACGATGTTTAGAGCTGCACGCTTCGGGGGTTATTTCTTGTGGTTTTAATCCAAACAATTGCTAAGTAACTGTAATCAAATAAAGGATTACATGTTTTAGCTATTAATCGTACGGTTTATCTTTCATACAGTTTCAGCTGTCCGATTCGTACGTTTCCCAACCAATTTTAATCTTAAGTGTTGACCCATAACTTAATTTTTAGTTGGTTGAAAATACAGTATCTTGGAAGTGAAATCGTACGATTTTTGTACGTTTAATTTTCGTAGTACCGAGACCCTAGTAATCATCGATATATTTTTTGAAAAAATCTGTTTGGATTGCAAATATTACGTGTAAAAACATTTTATCCAGCCGAGCTTGCTCGTCAACAATTTAGAACAGACCGTTTATTATACAGTAAAAAGGCATTTAACGTTTATTGGGCGTGTAGAAGTAAAATTGAGATGGAATTTATACTTGGCACAATGTGCGTGGTGAATCGTGAACGCGCATTGCTATCAAAATGTAATAAAATTCGACAATATTCAAAACAATTCCTGTGCCGGTCCGAAAGTCGTTAACTTTTTATTAAGAAATTTCTTAATGAACAAAAAGTTTGGTCCTTGTTTACGGAAAGGCTCGATTTATGATTGATGACTTCAAGTTCGATGTACTGGATAAATCTCTTGTAGGTACATATTTCAAATGAAGCAGGCAGAAGTGCCTAATTGGAAGAAATGAGTTTTAGGATGATTTATCAAACCGAAAGATTATTATTAAAGGCATTAACTGCCTCATAGAAGACCGACTCTAGAAGTCTTGATATTGATTCCAGATCAAGCAGTGTTATTGGGTTTTGCTATGGAATTTTCAGTAGCAGTTTGATTTTACATACTTCACGCCCGTATTCCCCGAAAATTTAGGCAGAGGTGTACTAAAGTATACCCTCACTTCGCCGGTATGTTAAGCTCCCAAATAGGAGGCAAGCCCATTGCCATTTACCGGGCACAAATCTAGACTCTGAGCTGCTATCCCTTCAATCATAGGCGTGATTGTATGGAACATAGGCCTCAGACAAGTAACAATGTGCACCTATTGAATGCTTAGATATTAAGGTAAACATGTGATCCATCATCTAAACAGTCCATTGACAGCCTTGCTAGTACAATAGGCCTCAAGACTTACCTACTACTCCATTTCCTGACGACATTTCCTTTTCCGCATGATTCTAGATTCGTCGTTAAACGCAGGAAATATAAAGTTACGGTTATGAAATGGTGCGATAAGCTATTATTAAAATATAAAACTATTTGTATTATTTATATGTATAACAAAGTCAAAAGTTAGTTTTAGCAAATTGTACCCGCAAGATGATCCGCCTTATATATCTTCTAAAATGTACAGAGATCGGCCAGTTCCGACTTAATTAAATTAATAACATCTTTAGAACTTGGCTTACTCTAAATTTCCACAACAAATTCAGATGATGAAATAGTGTCGTCTGATTAGAGCATGGCTAGTAAGTGTCACGTCTTTGGCCCGTTTGTTTATGATTAACATTTAGTGAAAAGTTTGCTTCTATTAGCAGGTGATGTTAGGCAAACCATTTAGAAGCAGGTATGACATCAGAAAGAACATTGACACATCCAGAATGAACAGTAACCATCATAAAAAAACCAACCATAGTCGGTACGCACGGCTACACATCGAGCTATATAAATCCAGTTTACACTGGCTTCTCATTGTATGGAAAGCCTAAGCAATACGAGATCAGCTTAAACTGGAATGATATAGGTTGACCTGTAGCTGTGTGTACATATGTGAAAAAGAAAAATAACTCATACCAGTCTACATTTTACATGATATTGATACAACGTGAATATTTACATTCATTAAATTAAGTCTCATGAAATTCCATGCATCCAACGATTTGATAATTAACAAAATGATGTCAGTGTCAGAATATGTACTTCACTTAAGGGTGCCAGTTGTGTAAATATGTGGAACCGAGTGTGACGAGACTTGTATTATAAAAATTATAAATTCCACACGAAACAATGAATTTTGTTATTCTGTGCTATTGTGCGATATTCATTTGGAGTCTTTTTTGAATTTCGAACAGTATGCATATTCATCATGTTAGTTTCATTGTTGGATTTTTGTAAAAACCAGAGAAAACAAATGACTATTGTCCATGTTTGATGGGAGTCAAGAAACTGTCTACAACTGTACTAACTGAAAATAAAAAAAACATCTCGAACACGAGGACCTAGTCAAGTACCTACACCAAAATCATTCAAAGACCATAAACCCATCAAGCCCAATATTATAAACACTATGCAATATCTAATAATTTGGTAACCAGGGCCCGGTACATAGGTATGTGATTTGGGGATCAGTGAATTAAAGTCAAAAGAGATCAGCATATTTGACTTGTGTTTCATTATGTAAAAAATGACCGGTAAGTAACACTTGCAACATATTTTCTTATTTTGGGAAATAACATTTTTTGAGTAAGTTATAAAATATAAATTAAAAAAACCCCCAACTATTGCATTATACCTCGACCGATTTTCATCAAACATAGGTAGCTAAGAACACTCCCAACTAATTCACCTTTCAAACAAAAAAACTAAATCAAAATCGGTTTATCGTTCAGGAGCTAAATTAAATATAATTAATATATAATGAAGAAAAATAATTAAATGGGGATAGTGAGGAGATGATCTATCCCTTTCCTACAACAGCATCAGTACAGAACTAATGTATGTCTAGCATGAAATTAAATGCTTGTAATTGTAACTTATTTTTGAACCATTCTTAATTTTGGTTTTGTTGTTTGTCTCTATTCATAGTAACTAAATTATTATCAGTCAACTGGCCTATTAATACCCACAACAATTCCAATACAATTTAGCTCAATGGCGCAAAATTGTGTTCAAGGTCATTACCAAGGCTGCAGCCTTCAAATCCCCAAACGCAAATAAACTATCAGTTAGAATAATATTCATGTCACAACTTAATACATCCATTGAATAATAATGACAGCATTTGTATAGATTTGATACAAGCCATCATATTTGTGAATGACTGCATGCACACCTTAATGTCGGTTTGGTAGTTATTTAATATTCCAGAGGTACACTTAAAGACATTTCGCTTACCTATAAAGCTAAGAAGAGCTCTTTCTATTCCATGGAGCAGTTATTTGAATTAGTTTTGGATGGGTAAAGTTTGAATATAAGTAGTCAAACTTTACTTATTAATATAGTGGTCAGAAGCATGACTGCTCTCTTAGGTTTTTCTGGGACCAATCATCAGGTGTACCAATGTGTTACTGAGTTGAACTTCTCCGTAGCAGCTCAGAGTTTGGATTTGTGACCAGTCAATGGCAATAGGTTTGTCCCATATTAAGTGGGACCTAAACATATTGGCGAATTGTGGTTGATTAGTACACCTCTGATTAACCCTTCGGGGAATACAGATGTGATGGTATGTAATGTATGTTGTGGTAAACTTAACATAAGATTGTATTTTAAAAAAGGCACAATGGATCATTAATTTTCTTGATGTAATAAGTAGCAAAATGCCATGTCACTAAAGATTTATAATAACATAATCAGCCTATGATCACAGTGCTGGGACACAGGGCTCCTCACAGTGAGAGGGACTGGGCCATAATCCACCATGCGGGACAAGTGGTTTAATTGTAATCTAAGATTTATTATAACTATTAGATTTTCTCACATCTCATCTATAAATTAACAGGAATATTATGTTCCAAATGACAGCATTAATGTATCAACATGACTGAAATATCATTGGTATGCCCATCATAACAGTGTAAGGGCTCACAGACAGGTATTTAGATGATCAATAAATTACTATAAAGGTCCATTAAAATAATGGCATCCTGCCAAAACTGTTGGTGAAATGGGAAGGTAACAATAGGTGCCAAATGGAATGGCATTATTAATTAGAGCTATTTAAGGAATATAATTGTGTAAATAGTTGTGTTGTTTTGTTTGTTTACCATCTACTAGGTGTGCCACAATAAGTACATAAGTTTAAGCTTATGGTAAGTGTTATTTATGTGTACATAACCAAGAATTTGTTTTATATGGAAATTGATTACATTTTGACAGATTGTGAAGATTTTAGCTTCACAAAAATTGAACAAGATTTGAATTTAGAATTCCCAAAAAAACAATTTTAATTATATGACCTTATCATATAATTAAAATTGATTTTTATTAGAGTGACTTTAACATATTTAGATCGTTAATAACCTTCTTTTTCTTCACCTATTTCTTATTCGTTTTATAACAACAACAAACTAGTTGTATGATGATTGATAAGAATGTTAAAAACATGTTTAAATTTGCTTATAGGCATAGTTGATATAACTTTTACCGTGACATAAGTTATCTTATACTAATTAATGTTGTCAATTTATATGTGAAATACACAAAAGTTGAAAATAAAATCTTTACTAATGCCACAAAATATTTTTATCTATTTAATGATTGATATAGGAATAGCACTTACTTTGAAAACTTCAGAAAAGAATCCGGTCCCAATCTTCTCCAGTATGAAGTCATCAAAGGGGTACAACGCTGCCACAGCGGTCCTAAGGGCTGTGCACGATGAGCCAGTAACTCGGCGGTCACCCAGTCTCTCACAATCCTCACTGACACCTGACTCCTTATCACAATCATCATCACAACACACCGCACGCTTAGTCCGGCTCCCGTTCTCCCCGTCCCGATACCTGCGGCCCAACTTCGAATGCGGGCCACGCACATAACGCCCAGACTTCGCAGTCTCGTCCAAGTTGGTGAAGCTCTCCGCTATCTTCAGCACTTTGCTCGGCTTCCGCCGCTCGTACCTGCTCCTGCCACCCTCCTGCGTACACTCGTGTTGCATTATAGCTGATCGTGCTATAATCGAGTACGCTTATCCCGCTTCGAACATAGTGTTCGCGATCAAGTGTCCTCCACTACACAAGAACTATGCCTCACGCGCAACATCTTTAAAAACGCCGATACACTAACTGACGGTACTCGAAAATATGCGAAATAACATTATAATCACACACAAACGATGTCGATTTTGCTACTGTCACTATCACATATTTCTCAAATATCCTTCTGTTATGGTCACTGTATAGGGTTTATTTCGGTTTATTATTATTAATCGAGTTTGTTGTTACTATTTGTGTGTTATGCGATAGATGTTTCTACACATAAACAGTCCAAATGACTGAAGACGCGCGTACAAGCAAAGTAAAGAAAGCTGAAAGCAAGCAAGCCAAGCAACACCAACACATGACATGACTTATGAGAATGTTGACAGCTCCGATTCGAGCGTTGGGTTTCTTATGTTGGTAGGACTACATTATGGATGCGTTCGTTATTAACGTTTCGTCAGTTATGGTTATAGTAACGTTAAGAAACTGTTACTGTGACGGTTTTTTAAGTTTCAATAATTCGTTTTTACTACTTTTTAATCTGTCATAACGAAAAAAACTTCATAAAAAAGTAAGGTATTGGAAAATTGCGATAATTTTTTATAATATTCAAGCGAGAGTTGCCTATACAGGATTTTTATGGAAACGAGACACAATTATGTTATTTTTTCAATAACTACTGAATAAATAATTCTTTTAGTTTACAGGTTCCAGCTTCTTTTGTGTATTTATGAAGAAATAAAAAAAATATATTGCGAAAAAGTGCGCCGACTCAGAATTAGGCACTATGGCTAGAAAGGTTTATTTATTTGAGGCTTTTCAGTTTTTTGGTCGGTTTAATTTTTTGTCATAAGCTTACCTTACGACGTTTTCATAGGTGCTCCAAACGTTTATTTATTTAAAATCATTTACCTTTTCAGTGTTTTCTTCGATACAGCTTATATCAATAACACCAGGAATTTTTTATTATACTATCAAATTATATTATAAATTATTTGCTGTTTCATTCGTTCTAACCCCGCGTTTCCACTAACAACAAAACATGTTGCAAACAACTATCTAACTCATAAAGAGTGAGTGGGATAGATAGCTGTTTGCAACATGTTTTTTCGTCAGTGGAAACGCGGGGTAAGTGGGAGGTGTGGGCGTTCAGTCCGTCGGACTGTTATGCTTTTCAGCCGAGGTGTAACAAAGCAAGGGTGTATAAGGATTATAGAATGATCGATGACCGTTCAATCCAACGACATGATGGCTGATTAAATTACGGAAGAATTTTCTTGCAACTGGTTGTCATTCTTTATAATCACTCAGTAGCCACTGCCATGGCGAGTTCGCTTGCGTTCAGCGTATGTTAAAAATGTATGTTTTTTCGCTGAACACGACAGAAGGTCCTGGAATCTAGAATGCATTTACTACACTTTAAATCGATATTTTTTACTGTAAGTACGTAGACTGGTGGTGGAGTTCATTTAGGTACACGTACACTGTAGTCCTCTTCTATTAAAACTAAAGTCTCAAATGTGCCACCATCGATATTATACAATTATGTCGATTGGTGAAGTTATTGGTTAAACTATTGCTAAGACAGAGATACCAATTTGGAATAAAATGTCTTGTCGAAATAGACTTATCTTTTATAACTGGATTTTGGAATGCCTATTTGAATGCCTATGATTCCGAGATATATCACAGAGATATATATATATATATATATATATATATATATATATATATATCTATATGTATCTGTGAAATATATAGATATAAATAGATGATAGCATCTATCTGGGATCATAGTTTACATTATGAAAATAAAACAAATAAAAATCAATTTCGCTGTTTATTTTAATCCATGCTGACGACTATATACTTAATTAATTTCAATGTACCTATATCACACATTGGAAACAACGATGATCATCTCTTAGAAAATCAGTTTAAAGTTTTGTTTTCTTTATTTAGTTTAATCTGATTTTCCTAAGCTTGCTTCCACAAAGAAATAATCACTCTGTCACGTTATAAAACAACAACACTAGCTCCATTATTCACAACTGTCTACTAACTATTAAAAATTTAACGCTCAATAGCTATAAATACAAATATATTATTGCTGTTGCGATTTTATTATCTAATAACTTAATTAAATTTTACATTGATCTCAAAATGAGTATTCGTTTTTTACTTATCTAAATTTAGTCTTATCTAATCTTACCTATAGTAGTATTGCTTGATTTGAGAAAACATTGCTTTCTCGTGAAAAATGTTGTAACAAATACAATAGTACAAAGTTAGTGAAGCAACCATTATATGGTGCATTGTAACAATCATTTAGACCCCATCCATTTAGAAAACAATTTGCTAGTCTACATAAATTTGAGCATGATATCTGGAAGGTTAAACAACACTTCTGGTTTATTAAAGATAGGTATTAGGTAATTATTAACGTTTTTATTTTGAATTATACAATATGTAAAGAGTACCTAAGACACATATTAAGGAGTTAATTTGGGGCGAGCATTACCCGAAGTTTCATGAAGCAAAATGTTACATAAACATGCGAACTATCTACAACCTGTAGAAAATATGTACTGTATTCACTACTTACTTTCTTCAGAAGTGTTGATATTGTGCATTCAGTGAAACATGTTACCCATGTTATGTACGTTTACCTATAAAGTTTTTATTATGTACTGACCAAATCATAATCAAGGTACTTAAATAAATACTGAATTCGATAACAAAATGGGGCATTTGAAACTGTGCTCAACCTATAATCAAATGTATGACAACTTACGACTATGCTAATTTACAAATATCAAAATATACAAAACGTAAGGTAAAAATCAATCCGTTTTAATTAAAATAAAGTTTTTTTATCGTAAAATTATTCTAGCTACTCAGTAACATTTTACAATGATTTTGTACATAATTCGAAGCTTCATATTTGTAGGGAACGTACTAATTTGTATTATGATAAAATTATGTAACCTAAAGACTATTTATTTTGGTTTACAAATTAAGATTGTAACCCTATTTAAAAATTAATGATGGAGAAGCGCTAATGAGATTGCAAATTAAAATTGAATTTGTGTGCAAGGTAATTAGATAAGAATGACCACTGAGGAACCAATTTGTCTTGAACTAAAGTTTTTGAATTATTTAAAGCTTTTTAATAGGTATAAAGCGAGGGAAGATTTTTAGATTGTCGCAACAAGAATATTTCACAACCATTCTCATCAAATTTATCAACGTTTTGTCCACTAATATATTTAAATGTTATCCTGAGATAAGTTGACGCCAATTAGTTGAAAAAAAATACTGCTTTTTATCTCAATTGGCAATTGGTAGCTCTTGAACTTGGTAAGAAATGCCTGAATTATAATTATTTATGGAGACTGCTATTCCGCTAATGATTACCTATATGACTCTTGCGATACCAATGATCAGCTGAAGGCCGATTCAACTCACAAAGAGACCTTCCCAACACTAACTCAATTTTGTTATAACCACCGGTATAAACATAGATTACAAAAGTCATGGGATGTGAATAAATCATTTTAACCAGTAAAGTTTACGTCAGTAAGATGGCATAGTTCGATTGATGATGTGATTTTGTAGAATTGATCACCTATGCTGCCTTTTTTGGACTTCACCAGGTTTTTCTCCTTCTAAAGAACCACAGCAACGTATGCAAAATTTAGTTATTATGTATATCGCAGGGAAGTATTTTTTTCGACTTAATTTAATGATCTCATTTACCAGACCAAGGATAACATTTTGCTACAATATAAAAGTTCTATACACAAGACACCCAAATTGATGTACCTCCAAGTTAGTATCATTGTATTCACGTTAATTAAGCACGTGAAAAAAACTACCAATAATAATCCGGGGTCAACCCTATTATAAAATTATAGGCTTATATTATAATATATGATGAGTAGTCATATCATTATGGTAAGAGGTGCATTAAGTAAAAAAAAAAACAATAGATTTGTTTTAACTTAATGTAGGTTTTAGGGATAGTACAGTCTTATTTTTATTCTTTATTGTACACAGAAAAAATAATTACAAAACAGACAATGTAAAAAAGCGAATTTTCTGACAGCACAGGTGAGTGATCATTGTTGAATCTATATATTACAGGGTTTGAGAATTATCTATTCTGAGTGGACGTTTATATACAAAAACCAGACATAAATTATATATTTAAAATGCACTTACATAGATATATACTATATTATGTATGTATTTTACGTTAAGTATCAAAAATAAATCTACTTGGAGGTTACGATCACAAACATAGATGAAATTAAGAATTAAGTGCATAATTTGTGCAATCAAGATGACATCTACCATGTCATATTAATATATCTAAAATAGTACATTTAAATAGAATGAAATAACAGTTAAAAATAACGGCTAACGTTACTTTAGCTATGTCGCAATATTATGTAAGTTTTAGGCGATTGAGTCTATCTATGATATTTTTAAACGATTTACAATAGTTATGATAACGAAAATAAAAAATTACGCGAAAAATAGTTACTGATATACGTTTACAAGGTTTCTTTTTAGTAAATAAAAGATTGTTTTCTAGATATTTTCTAAGCTTGTCTATTATTTGTTGTAGCTTTAATTACAAGGGTGAGGGGTCCGAAATGACTTTAGTTATGTCAGTGTATTAGGAATCATCTCGGTATTATGTAGTGTATAAGTGGGAGACATAATACAAAGCTTATAGATATCCTCAGCGCTGGTTGATAGCTCGTCTGATCTTGACATTCACCTGTAAAAGACACCGAAATAAATAAGATGTTTTAGTAAAAACAGGAGTTATGATTATGAATGTCACAAAAAAACGTAATAATATTATGATTTTATTATTTATATGGGATTCAAATAAGCATCTTTAACTATTATTATTTTTAAATAGGTTGCCCTACATTCGAATTTACTCCTGTATCTTGGCTGTGTGTAACAATATTAAAAACGTTAATATTGTTACACAAAGAAAAGGATCAAATCTGCGATCCAAAGCATGGAACTTTCACTCAGTCTCTGTACCGTTCATGCTTTCAAGAATATAACACAAGTCCATCTTCACAATAATTATGTATCCTTAGTTAGTTTTGTTATCTGGACTTACCGGTAGCGGTGGCATCAAAAACGAGGTCTGGCGTGAGGTCGTTCCGGTCACAGTTGGTGGCGGAGCGCGCGAGGGCGAGCGCCCCGCGGGAGTCGTCCCGCGACACGAAGCAGTAGCGGCGCGCCGCCGTGCTGTCGCGCGTCACCGGCGTCGTCACCACGAACGACGCACCGTTCTCGTACCAACCACCGTGGCACGTGTATGCTGATAAACGTTAAAACTTTAATAAATTCGTGTTTTCAACTAATTAATTCCCGAACAGTCCTGCGTTCGTCATCAAATAATCGTTATTAGAAACGGTATTAACTATATAATAGTTTGACATCACTGATCGCACCGAGCTATAAAATAAATGCGTTCGTATTCGTAAATTTTTGGATAAAGTAATTTGACATTAGATAATTTACGGTTCTTTACCGCATTCATCTGTCAATCATGAATGGTTAATGATAGGTATAACTTACCTTATTTTATCTAAGATCTACCTAAGTAAAACTTTCTTTTATTTACGTAGATATTTGGACAATAATATTGCGCACGTCAATACTTTTTTTTTGTATTGGATGACGTGATCTGTAAGTAGAGTCCAGAATATTATAGTCCAGACAGTCCATAATAATAAGTCCAACCAGATAATGAGGATAGCTTAGTTCCCGACCATAGATTTAGCTACTCTACAAAATAGCGACAATCAAATCTGTGTCCCCGACGGGGACACAATTTTGATTGTCGGGGACTCCCTGATAATCAAATCTCTGGGTTGCCAGACTGTTCACCTTTTTAAGCAAAATATTTAAGGTGGATCATTTCGCCTTAGGTGCGAAATTAAACGTTTTAGTTTTTTGCAAATTATACATCTATAATACATTCTCAGTTCATGGCGGTAGTCAACTATAACTTATTCACAACTGAGTACAAAATTATGCTTAAAAATCGTTCTTGAAGCAGATATTAGTGTACATTGTGAATTTTAGCAGAATCCTCTATTTTATACTTCTATCGGCTACGATAACGATTTTTAGTACTCACTTGTGAATACATTAAAGTTGATGTTCTAATTCCTACTAGAATGACCCTAGAATGTGTTAGACTTACCATTTGCGGAAAAACAAAAAATATATTAATTTGGCGCCCAAGGCGAAACAATCCTCCTTAATTATAATAATGCATACCTGTTACTACCTCTCTATTCTCACATGTAGAATAGAACTCCATGTTTTTCACGGAGTTGCACCCAACTTCCAGTCTGTTGTAGCTGTTGACGACGCAAGAGACGTCGCTCTCAGAATCGCGCCTGCTCCTCAACATCGGAGCACTCGACATGTTGCTTACGCTAAAATTGAACAACCTACTCCCGTTAACCCTACGATTATGTTCCAGCATTGCTTTCTCTCTCTTACTACTGTCTTCACTAGATCTTATGTCTCTTTTCCGCCGGTTTTGTATTTCATATTTTCCAGAGTAGGGGCACTCTTTTGATTCGGGGTTGCTTGCTGGAAAAAGGAAATTGAACAGTGGGTAAAGCAAATATTGCTTATTTTTTGGTAAAAAATACTCAAGGAGTGAAAATACATATCTATTATTATTTTAAAGTGCGTGCCTGTCTGTCTGTTTCTTCTGCGTAATCTCCGAAACGGCACGGATTTTGATGGGACTTTCACTGCCAGATAGTTGATGTTATAAGGTGTAACTTAGGTTATTTAACATGACACTATGATCCTTAGCAGGTGAGCAGAAACAAAAAGCGGGTGAAACCGCGGGGACAGCTAGTAATGTTTTAAATGCGAAAGTAAATCGGTCTATCTGCACGCCTGTTGTTACTTTTTTTGTGAACAGATTTTAATAAAGCCACGGATATAGAGTGCACCTTAAACATGCTATTTGTAGTATAACTAATTCGTACCCACATTTTATGTCAAAAGGACTGCAGTTCCTTTAATTTTTTGTCTTTTTTTTTTGCATTTTCCATTCTAAGAACATAACTGAAATATATATTAATTTAATTCTTTAGCTGAAGTCTACAACCAGCAGTACCAACGTTAACACTTACCAACTAAAGTGACATAAGGCGCAGTGACGGCATTGAAGTGATGCGGGGAGCATGCGTCGTCGGGGCGGGAGGTGGGCGTGCCCCGCTGCAGCTCCGCGATGTACGTGTCGCGGCGGTACAGCACCACGCACACGTAGCGCGACACGCTGCGACAGAACAACTAACTTCAACCATCAATAACATCATGTCGACTATGTCGTGCGTATAGCTTAGACTAGATAACCAAGTATATAGGTCCGAAAATTTTGATCCTATATTTCAATAGGCTGGTCACAGCTACATTTCAACCATATGAATCCTGTTTACGCTGATCTCGTATTGTAAAGGATTTTCATACAAACAGAGGCTGGGGAAACTGGATTTATATAATGTAGCTCGACGATTAGCCGTGCGTAACATACATAGAAACGATTAATAAAATTAAATTCAGTCTACTCAAAAATAAA
Source organism: Subacronicta megacephala (assembly GCA_958496365.1). Taxonomy (NCBI): domain Eukaryota; kingdom Metazoa; phylum Arthropoda; class Insecta; order Lepidoptera; family Noctuidae; genus Subacronicta; species Subacronicta megacephala. Next base: position 13,842,311 of record OY292518.1, read on the forward strand.
TAACGTATACGTTATATTAGACACAGAGAACTACTGATAGCGTGACGACAAGACTTAGGTTTATTATATACTGCACGAGTTGTGCTGGAAAGGGACAAAGCATTCCCTCTTAGTTCCTACCAATTATTCGTATAAAGCACACATGGTTTTCATGATTATTCTAAACCAAACTTTCACGATTGGTAGGTTGATTTTGATATTGGTTATAGTAAAAATCATAAAGCAATTTCATAGACTCAATCGTGAAGAAGAGTAGAAAGAAACGTACCAATGATGCTGCCAATGTGCGACCAACGCGACTGAGTTCCCGCTCGGCGAGCTGGCCTTCACATTAACGCAGTACACTTTGATATCGGCACCAGTTTGGTTCGTGATCCTGAGGGTCGCATTCCGCTGGTAAAACGTGTAGTTGCTGGTGAAGTCCAGTGTGTGCCACGTATGTGAAAACGTCATCCACGACGGAAACTGACAGTTGAAGCGGACTGATACTGGAAATAATACAAAGGTGGTGGATTAATTAGACAGACATGGTACCAACATTGGTAATAGAAAGAAGCAGTGATAGCCTAGTGATATGACCATTGGACTGCCAAGTCGTACGTCACGAAATTGAATCCATGGCATGCACTTGTCGTAACCATGTGCGTAATCTATATTTATCACTCACTTATAACCTGCATGCCTGAGAAATTTTCTGAACGTAGCTGGATCGTGCCTAAATCATTCATAATCGCTCAGATAATTTCATACAGTTTAAGTTGCGCTTACGTCGTACAAATACCTGCACGTCATTGGTCACGGAATATTATAACCCAAAAGTCTGACATACCTATTCCTCGGGTTATTGGCTAAGGTTGCATACTCAACGTATTAACAAATGAAGGAAGTTAAAACCAGAAAATAACGAGCCATATGGATCAATCACTTTAGTATTCGTATTTAGGTCCATATTTGTTCTGAAGCTGTATATCATGGTCTTCAAATAATTAACCTTTCTATTAGTTAATGTCACCCTTCCTATACATATCCTCTATTTCTATTTAAACGGTTTTGTGCTGTAGACCTTTACCTCGTTTGAGTGCCATAGTCCTGGATCCTTCTGTGGCACTAAACAAACCGTTGCAGGTCGCGTCTCCCGACTGGGCGACCCTGTATTCAATCCCACCCGGCGGGATTGGCTGCTCCTTCACCGCGCCGGTTGCTGTAACACGCGTGTTGAGAACTAAGTCTAAAATTAGAAAGGAAAAAAAATAAAGCAATTAAAAAAAAGTGTATGTAAAATTTTTGAGGTGGCAACACTCAGCTGTTGTTCATACCAGGAGTACCAACCAACGCATTATCAAAGTGTTGCTAAAGGAAATTCCTTGGCAAATGAAATCTCAACATGACAACGCGCGAATGATGGGGGCCTGCCTAGACAATGTCACATTTTCATTATCGATAACGAAGTTAGATTATATCCGAAATTTATGGAATAGGCATAACGTTCATCACGTGACATATCGAAAGGTTATGCTGTTTCGGATTTATATAACTTCGTTATTGATATGAAAATGTGACATTGCCCGGGCCTGCTGGTGTTGCTGGCGGCTTCTGTCATTAATGGATATTTCTTTTATTGACGTTCTCGTATTTCCGAACTTCTTGTACAAGTCGAATTTTGTTTTGTTTGTTTGTTTAATGAGAAAAAGAAGAATAGAAGCAAACAAAAATAAAAAATCTCATCAAAGGACATCTATCTTATTAGTAAAAATATGTATAACTACAACGCAAGTGCTTGGTTTAATACAACGTTTGTATTGCTGTGATTGGCTATCGACGGTACAATGTCCTGATTGGCCGAACGTCCATAGATCAGTCGCGCAGGTGCAAAAATCACACTATTAAACACTTGACCGTTATTAGAAGCTTATTATAATGAGAAGGCACTTCCGATTTCCGTTGTATTTTACATCCTTTTCTACCGTATATCGCTATCTCTTTCGCACATCTCAGGCGTGGGGGTGTTGGCTACCTGATGGTTCCAATCACCCTGTTCGTCATTGGCTTGACAATTTCCGTTGTGATAACTTGTGCTCCTAGTGCTAGTTATTTCCTACCTTGGAAATATTATATTGTTTAAAAGTGTTACATAATACTTACACGTAAGTTGCACAAGTATTTTATTATAATATTTTTATTTAACGGTGTTACCGTTCGATATTGTTACCTTTATTTAATATGATTAAGCGTAATATGCAATTACATATTACGGTTTTATCGTTTAAAACCGTTTTATTTTTCTACCGACTTAACCAGTATAATTTCTTTTTACAGTTTTATCTAATGTTCAACTGTTTAATTTTCTACCCGAAAATTATTAATATTATTTCCTTCGTATTTGAAATGTTTTCTTTCCGTTTAGGTTTGTGCTTATGGATTAATAGGAACTACTTGAGTAATAATAATAATATATCATGTATCTCCGACGTTAGTCGTGACCTTTACGAGGACGTTCCTGACGATGCCTCGCAGGCATTATCGTATATTTGTAACTTAAATACTGAAGTGATACCGCATCTGTCATTTGATATTGAGTCTAAACTTAAAGATCTCACGGTGCAGCCACACCGTAGGAATATTCAAAAATGTTTAATGAGATTCAACGATTTGATACCTAATAGCACGTGGTCGCATATTCGATATGCTGACACCCAAAAGCTGTTATAACCATTCACCCGGATTTACAAACAGGTGAAGGCGTATGATAAAATACGCCACTTGGCTAACTCTGATAAATCCTACGCAGGGATTAACTTTTGTATTCTTGAACAAAAATCGCTGGTCAATAACTGTTCTAAATACATTACGTATTTTATTAGCTTAGTCTAACTCGCTGGTTAAAAACTTTAACTTAACTTTTTTTATAAGGTGAATTTCATAAGGTAAGTCTATACACATCTGTTTCAAATGACTTGCGGCCACAGAGCTGAAGAAAGAGTAGCGATAGTATTCTCAGATGTATTCGAAATCTTTTAGTAAAAGTGGCTTTAAATAAAATACCCCCTTCAAACTCTCAAGCTCTTACTGCTGCTCTGGACAAAGCAGGCGGCGTTAGAAAAAGGTTTTTTTGACGAGTAAAAAAGCAAAACCTGGTATTTCTGTACGGCACCCCTCGCAGGGGCATGGCTGTCATTACGTACCACCGCTTGGTACTTCTGGCTACTGCTGTGAGCCAGCTCCTGCTGCTCACACTCATTGCCACCAAACAATCTAATAGCGGGAATGCTTCGAAAGCAAAACCTGGTATACCAGTACGGCACCCCTCGCAGGGGCACGTCTGTCAATACGTACCAACGCGTGGTACTTCTGGCTACTGCTGTGAGCCAGCTTTTGCTGCTCACACTCATCGCCACCAAACAATTTAATAGCGGGAATGACCGAGGTCGCTCTCACAAAACCTGGTATTTCTGAACGGCACCCCTCACAGGGGCAAGCCTGTCATAACGTACCACCGCGTGGTACTTCTTGCTACTGCTGTGAGACAGCTTCTGCGGCTCACAGTCATTGCCACCAAATAATCTAATAGCGAGAATGCTTCGAAAGAAAAACCTGGGTATTTCTGTACGGCACCCCTCGCAGGGGCACGCCTGTTATTACGTACCACCGCGTAATATTTCGGGCTACTGCTGTGAGTCAGCTTCTGCTGCTTACACTCATCACCACCAAAAATTCTTATAGCGGGAATGCTTCGAAAGCAAAATCTGGTATTTCTGTATGGCACCCCTTGCAGGCGCACGCCTGTCATAATGTACCACTGTGTGGTACTTCTGGCTACTACTGTGTGCCAGCTACTGTTGCTCACACTCATCGCAACCAAACAATTTAATAGCGGAAATGTTTCGTAAGCAAAACATGGTATTTTTGTACGGCACACCCTCGCACGGGCACGCCTGTCATTACGTACCACCGGTTGTTACTTCTGGCTACTGCTGTGAACCAGTTCCTGCTGCTAGGGTAATGACCCTTCAAAAGGGCACAATAATGCTACCGAGGGCACTCCCATCCCAATCTAATACAGCTTTCGAACTCGCGGTTCGAGATCAATGCACCCAAATGAAAGAGACCAGAAGCGCTCCTTTTCACCTTCTTACAATACAAGCAACAAAAAAGAGTGACTCGCTGACTTCAGTAAGTATTGTGGTGGTGTGCTAATCTTCCCGCTTGGAACTGTGAATATAACTTAAAATAATAACAGAGTATCGCATACCCTTCATACAAAAACCACTCATGAAAACTCCCATTATCAGCGTCGTACAATAGAATTGAGACATTTCTATGTCTGCAATCATTCAACAAATAAAAAAGAAGATATTCTGAAAGCAGTAGATCCTTCCTCAAGCTTTGTATAGCTTTCTATTTCTAGTGCCAAAGAGCGCCGGGACACATCGTCCGGTTTTCAACCTGAGGTTATTGAATCAGTTTGTCTCGTAAAAGACCGATTCCGTTTAATAAACATGTACCGTGTGCAGGATTTCCTCTAACCCCGAAAATGGATGTGCAAGGCAGACTTGGCACAGGCTTATTTCAATCATCCGATAGCCCATTTATAAAGACGGTTCGTACGTCTAATTTACGTAGATTATTAAAAATGACCTGCTAGCCCTTCGGACTAAGCACAGAAAATATTCGCGTATCGTATGAACTAGATACAAAAGTACTTCGACAAAAGGGTGTAAGGATCATTGTTTATATATCAAAATCGGAACGGTTTAAAGGCGTAGTTAAATATGCTATTGAGCACTACAATTTCTGGCTCTTCAAATAAAATCCGAGAACGTTCTGTTCCTACAACAATATATAAACTTTCTCGGCATTATTTAGGATCCTTGGACTCGCAAGTCCCTGTCAGCGGCTAGTCGCTGTGGCAAGTCTGCTGCTATTGTAAACAGTGTCGCAGTTCATAATAAGCAACAAATTCACACTAAAGGATCTCCAGAGCTCAGTAGCCATGAAGGAATTGTTAACGATATTGAAAGTATTAGAATCGCATGCGACAAGCATTGACCAGAATGATTGAACATTATTCTTTAAACACATTTTATATTAAACCCATATATGACGACGGTAAGACGACATATTCAGATGGCATGTCTCAGTTCTGATCTAATCAGACAATCGTTCCGCGATAGCTTATCTCCGCAATCGCGCACTCTCTTGATCTAGATCTCTCACAAATCTAACCCATCAAATTTTGTATGTCCTGGACGAGTATCAGATTCACTATAGAGTTTATCATATTCCTGGAAAATTCAACAATCACGCAGATTGCCTGTCCAGACTTCGTTAGCCTCCGGAATGGCACCTACTCCCGAACTGCACAGAAATATTTTCTTTTTTTCTGAAAATGGGAACTCCCGTGATCTAACTATTCGTATCTAAAACAGCACTAGGCCCTTGATCTCACGATCACGAAACGTTAAATCACGATGCTTTCAGCGTACCTTGGAATTTCCTATTATCATGGGTGTTTCCACCGCTGGGGAACCGCATGGAGTTTTCCTACTTCCTCGAGTCCTAATGCACTGAAATCAGGCCACAGGAATTTATCTGATTGTATTGCTACGTTGGAAAAGTTTTTCTGGAGAGCGGATCTCATGTCCCGGGCCATCGCAGCCCCGTTTACACTGACGGATTTAAGACTGTTACTTGTTGACACGAGACCTAATACCTTTACTTTAATCTTGGCGGCTGTAATTGGAAAATATACAAGGTTGCAAAATAACGTTAATCCTACGGCCCAACGGAGCCCAATTAAATCAATTCCTAGCAGATTTGTACTTTAACTTTAAATTCACCTACAATACTATTCTTCTTTATAAATCAGTAATATCCACCTTATGCAATACCAATTATCTAGTAACTTAGGTGAAGATGTTCTGGTTAAACATAAACACATTTTAAAATCTATTTCTTTGAAAAGTCCCAAGACTGCGATACCTCATGTCTGGGACATGTAAGTATTCAGTAGACAGTAGCAAAATTGCACATTGTTCGACATACAGCAACCTTATTTATATTATATTCAGCTCGAAGAATTTACGACCTGACCTTGTTGGACGATCATTGTATTTATTAATACTGATTCTATTATTTTTTGGGCCTCTCTTTGGATCTAAGACAGATTGCAGTGATAATAGACAGTCTGGATGAAAGTTATTAATTAATCCTAATAAACAAAATTTATATCCTGTTTACTGGATCAACAAAACCATAGCAATACTGAATGAAAAACGTATCAAGTCTGAATCATCAAATTTATTGATGCGCAGACCGTTGCGCAGATTACCAAATCCTGCCTCTCGAGCTGTAATTGCAGGGTAGATCAAGGCGCATATGAGAAGAGCTGTCATAACATAAACTCCAGGTAGCGTGCGATCCGCGGTACCTTCCAAAATGTGTGTTGATCATTTTTTACCCCTTGATGATATTCTAAAACTTAAACCGGTTAAGACTTTTCGAAAATTCTATCGCTGTGAAATTATTATACATACTAATAATTCATCAATAACCTCCATCCTGTAGAATGATTTAATTTTAATATAATAGATTACGTGACAGTTAATACGTAATTAAAAATTATACATTTGTGTAATGGATTCTAATTGTTAAAAATACCTTATTGCCTTGATTTTTTATTTTAAGACACGGTGAAGTATGTTGTTAATCTTGTTACAGAATTTAAAAATATTTTCCTTTTCAAGTTTTTATTTAATTTAATAATTCACATTGGCTCTTTCCCACCAGGCGATAACAAACAGGTCTCATTATAATAAGCTTCTAATAACGGTCAAGTGTTTAATAGACGCGTTTTACCTGAAATAAAACGCATATTAAATACTTACCCTTATTAGAAGCTTACTTTTTATCTCTGCCTGGTATAATTCGACGCAATGACGAACAGGGTGATTGGAACCATCAGGTAGCCAACACCCCCACGCCTGAGATGTGCGAAAGAGATAGCGATATACGGTAGAAAAGGATGTAAAATACAACGGAAATCGGAAGTGCCTTCTCATTATAATAAGCTTCTAATAAGGGTAAGTATTTAATATGCGTTTTATTTCAGGTAAAACGCGTCTATTATAGCTCACACGGCAACAACGGACCATTAATTTCCAGTATATGGTAACCTAACATTGTGTAGTGTTTCGTGCACTTACAGCTTATACGGGTCATATTGTAACCGTGTATTTGTGAATCGTATTGTTATTAACCAACACCATTTCAAGCCCGTTGTGGGCTTGAAATGGTGTTGGTTGAAAAATGAGAATTCATATTTACCATTCGTCTTTTCGTAGACGAAGCATCGGTATCGGTCTTCGTTGCTGGTGGCGTGGTTGTGATGCAGTTTGCCCACCAAGAAACGGAGGCTGCCTTCCTTCCAAGTAGCCAGACATTCTAGCTCTTCGACTGAAATGAGAAAAGAGAGAATATAGACTTGAGAGATGCCTTTTCATCAGACGGTCAGGAAATTAGTCATTGCCAACTTAGTTCAGTTCAGTTCAAATGTTTTTATTTGAAATCAGCTTTTACAGCGTTTACAAGCAAAAGTTTTGATTTTATTACTTTATTTTATTAAGATAATTCATTACAGTCGCACATTGCTTCCTCTGCCTGCATTGCTGTGCCCGAAAGGGTCCATAATGAACATTACTATAAAATTTACCACCTATGTAAACTACATTGTGGAATGCAATAAACATTGAGTATTGAGTTATTGACTCTAGTTGCACGGTTCTAAGAAGTTGATCCTATGGAGAAGAATCCGGCTTAAAAATCTGTGCCCCTGTTACTTTCTTCACAGAAGACCTAATGAGGTGCATGGATAATGAAGTACGTCGCGGTCTACTGGTTCTGTGATCAGTCAATCGACACGGCGGAAGACTTAAAAACCAATAAAACGTGAACGGCCTAATCCAAACTCAAAGCTGTTACTGGGAATTTTATTAAATACCTCAATAGCATTTTGCTGGACCTTGGAATTAAACACTCTAGTTTAGCAGATGCTACGTACCACTAGACTAATGAGGCAGTAAATATAGATTCTCCAATAATGCAACCAACTTCACTTTAGCAATACAAGTCTCTAAATGACGAACTTACAAGCGCAGCCGCAGTTATAGACCGGTAACTTCTCATTCGAGATTTACATCCGAGAATAGACGCATAGTTCGCCGCCGAAGACAATCGAGACAGACGACTGCACAAATAAAGTTTTATATAGATACCGCCGGCGGTGTAAAGGGGAAGTACTATGAGAATTGCGAGAAAATGCTCCTTTCTAAGTAGAATGGTCTCTATTGTTGCTTCCTTTAGCGTTTTTTACAACGGTTTTTAAGTTTTCCGTTTTTGTTGTTGCAATTATGTTAAAAGCTAATCATTCAATGTTCAATTGTTTTTATAATTATGTATATCAAAATATGGCCTGCTAGAACTGCCAAATTAGTCCAGTTTAAAAGATGAAGAAAAATATTGCGAGGAAACCTGCATGCCTGTGACATTTTTTCGACGGCGTGTGAAGTCAACCCGCAGTAGGCTAGCGTGGTGGACTAACCTGACCCTTCCCAGTCTGAATGAGAGAGTGAGAGAATGGGTTGACGGTGAACCAATCACAAATGTGGCAAATTACCGACACAATAGAAAACTATATTGTTGACACACGTGTTTTTCACATCTTTATCGAATTGGGCGACAATTAATCACCAATATCTCCTTAACGCGAAGTTATTTTGGGGAAGCCGTGACTATATCTAAACAATGGCTGACACCTATGCTGGAACCATGCCCGATCCATTTGTAACCGATGACTAACAAGCGTGGCCGAAATACACAAATTGTTATATATTTGAGATAGCTCAGATGATAATAGCTTGATAACAAGCTAACGGTTCTGAATATACCCATAACGTTTGTTTTTTTTTTTAATGTTCAACTATTTATCTTTACATATAACAACAACTGCACTAAAAATTCGCTCTGATTTGATTTACAAATATAAAATGATAAGGAGCTACTATGGGTTCATAACATGAATTAATCTCTTTAGCTGACGAATGCTCCACTTTAGAAGTTGTAGGTATATTTACTTATTGCTAGGCCTACCTAGATAAGTAGATATCCAACAGTCTAAACTTGGAAAGGTCAGTTTACTTTCCTTAGGCCTACAATTCTACATATAGTTGTTTCTTTTGGTTAATTTATCTATCATTCAATGAATATTTCTTACCCGTGCTTTCAGAGCCATATACGTCAGGACAGGCCTGGTAGTTGAGAAGCAGTCTTGAATCTTCTGTGCAGCTCTCGATAGAAGAGACGGGGCTCTTGCAGTCACCGTGACCTCTGTAAATGGTTACAAAATTTGTATGAGTTGGTTCAATAAGCATTTCCCGGAACCGGTTCTTCGGAATATACCCCCAAATTGCTCCCTCAGTCCCCTTCATTCTCCTTTTCTCCTTCCCCTATCTTTTCGTTTACAGGCTCGGCAACACGCTAGCGATTACCCCTAGTGTTTCAAGCGTCCACAGGTTATGGCAAACACTTACCATTAAGCGGGCCGTATGGTTATCGTCTAAGTCGGATTTATCCGACGAAAGAATTTCGTGTCCTTTGTGCCTGAGTCGCTTTTATCTATGTCTATTATATCGTTTGTAAAGTTTTTGTCGGAAATACTGACTAGGCGGTTAATGGGTTTAATCATTAACCGCCATATGGGACATATGGATCTATGTAGTAATAAATAGGGACCTAACAAGATACTACATATGTAACTACATAGATCTTCTAGGTATGGATCTAGGTGTTGTATCTTTAAATCTATAAAAGTTGATGCATTTATTCTGGCCTTCCTTTCAGGTGAAAATAGTAGGTGCTGGCTTAGATATGGATTACAAATTTATTTTTATTATTTTTATCAAATTATTCGTCTGTAATATATTCTAGGTTGTACATGACAGTACAAATTGCGACATGAACCATGTTCCTCATTTGCAATTGATTATTAAAACTATAAAATAACAAATTACGGTACTTTCTGCTAAGATAACGATTTTTTGAGCAAAAGTTGAACTCAGTCGTGAAGAAATTATAGTAGATATCGCATTTTTTACTGCCATGAACGTAAGAGTGTGTTATAGAAGAACAATTTGCAGAAAAAAAACTGAATGTGCCGCCCTAGGCAGAATGATCGAATGAACGAACAGCCTGAACATGAACTGAAAAGTAATCGAAAATAATCGGTCACCATTCAAATTATACACTAGTTTGAGTGACGCTTGATCGTTAATGTATTGTCAACGGTTTTTAATTGCACGTCATTACGCGCGATGTCCGATGGACGCCATCGACTGTGACATGTGTCATGTCTTAATTACCACGCAGCACAACTGTCGATGATAATATCGATTCAACGAAGCATGTACATGTACTGGATCTTTAGTGGATACTCGTATTTTAAGGTAGATTTTGAGAATGAGGCATTATACCATCACGCCTGTTTTCCCCGAAGGGTTAGGCAGAGATAGTTCCTACCCACAGTTCTGAGTAGGCCTCAAATAATTGGGGAAGAGCCTATTGCCATTAACTGGGCACAAATCCAGACCTCCGAGCTGCTATTGAGAGTTTCATAGAATTACCCGATAACACTTCGCTCGACCCAAGAATCGAAATCAGGACCTCTAGCAGTCGCGCTTGGGACAACTAGACTAATAATGACGCAGTCTAAAAATGGAAATCATAATATAGGTCAGTAAAATCAAATATTCCAAAAGAGAGAGAACTCGAGAGAAAAGGCAAAACGGTGGTTTGGCATTTCGGAGGGAGGTGAAACTCCCATTACCTCCCGCCTCTCGCCTACGACCGTGCCCGCGATGTCGATTCTCTTCAAGCTATTATGATGCCAAATGCAATAAAAACTAACTATAGTTGATGTTCCGACTGTCAGAATGTTTGACGGTGGGAGGAAATGCCACAGAAATTATAATCTATCGGTCAGCCGCTAAAAGTAGGTCACCGCAAAATCGGTATACAATAGCTTTATCACGACCGTCCAGTCCTAATAACAGATCAGTCGGTGGATTTTGATACTAGAGATAGTATTTTGTTCATACAAATAATGCCAATATCCTATCTATTGTAAGTAAATCTACTGATAGATTCATTAATAGAATCAGATGCAAGTTTCTCGACTGATAGATAAGGCCATGAAAGACAAGTGCGGTTTTCAGTGGGTAAGAGTCCGATATAATAATATTCTGCCGCTTTCCCAATAGACTATCCTTGATAACTTTTCGTAACTTACAATTAAAAAGAAAAAAAAAAATACAGATTGAGGGTTTGTAACTAAATGTGAAGCTGCGTTTTCCTACTACGATGTAGAATTAGAGTTTTACGTTTTGATTTTTACTCTACTACTACCAAATGTTATTTCGTTGGTTGACAATACAGGGGCCGTATTACCACGTATTAATGCCATCATTTTTACGTTGTGAAAGAGGGACGCCACTATTTAAACTGTAGAGCGGCATCTCTCTCTCACAACCTAAAAATTATGGAATTAATACGTGGTAATACGGCCCCTGGTACATAAAGTGAATCGTAATATTTTGCAAGTCGTTGTATCCTTTCGATACGAAGCTTTGACGTTCAATTTTTGTAGTAGGCCCTCTGAGACTTTAGCGTCTGTAGTTAAAACTCTTGGTAAAGCAACTTTACCAACAGAAACTATAGACCACCACTCTACACTACGACTCCTGCATACCTCTCTCGCTTCTTCCACGTTCATTCATTTTTTTCTCGTAGTAAAAATAAAACTTCTTGACAAAACGTGACAGGAATTAGAATTGCACTAGGATTATTAAAAAACAGATGCAATCAGTGATGTACATTTGAGGCTTCCACTCACCTGTTATAAGTAAACGAGAAAGGTCCCTTCAACGGACAGTCCACAGGCTCAGCGCTATCCCTGAACATGGAGTACAGTAGCGCGTCTCCCGTGATCAACGAACACAGATGGGGCAACGCGTCCCTTCTGTGGCAAAATGCTGAAATTAAAAAAAGAAGTTAATTACGCGTCCTATACAAAGAGAAGTTATTACGCATGCTATGAAAAGAGATGTTATTATGCGTGCTATAAAAAGAGAAGTTATTACGCGTGCTCTAATAGAGTTGTTACGCACGCTATAAAAGATAAGTTATTACGCGCGCTATAAAAGAAGTTATTACGCGCGCTATAAAAGAGAAGTTATTACGCGCGCTATAAAAGAAGTTATTACGCGTGCTATAAAAACAGAAGTATATACGCGTGATATAAAATAAATAGACTAATGAGTCAAAACGTGAAACATAGTTTTATTTTAACTTGAATTATTATTGAAATAAAACTACTTTTATCGCGTTATATTGATATTTTTAAATTCCCGACGTTTCGGATCCTTTACAGCATCCATGGTCACGGGTGGACTGATAATTTGAATTATTATGTCATAACTAAGTCAAATTATGTTTTTCAAGAATGTGTTCGAACATGGATTCTCGTTTTCGCTTATCTCTTTATATTGATTATTAATTGTTAACATTATAACTAGGTACCACTATGTGTCCCATATCTGGTCCCAAAGCTCATTACTTACTTACTACTAAAGTAGTATGTTAATAAATAATGCCACATGGTAATGTAATTCATTAGAAAGGCCTCGCTAGAAAATTAGGCGACCTGTTTATGGGACAAGATATTCCCTTGTTAGGCCGTACAGAGCCGGGACAACGTTAACTCATCCAAACTTGATGCGTACGTTGAGCTATTTTTCGTTTTTAGGATGGGCGGGGCAATTTGTAAGCTTAGCATACCGTCACGCCTGTTTTCCCTGAGGAGTAGGCAGTTGTATACTATTTTTTGTTCACCCACAGTTCGCCAGTATGTTTAGGTCCCACGTAAATAGGTGCGAGAAACGTCTATTGCCGTTAACCGGGCATTTCGACAAAGTATGATTATCATTCTATGAAATACTCAAAAGCAGCTTATGGCAATAGGCTTTTCGCTTACATGTGACTTAAATATACCGGCGAACTGTTAGTGATATAATTAGTACTTTAAAATATCTCTGCTTAACCCTTCAGATAATAAATACAGGCGTGATGGTATGTAATAAATATGTTTACTTACTTTCTTTATACTGTAGAACGTTTTTATGTTTTTCGTGCATCACAACACAGCGGTAGCAGCCTTTTCTGAAAGAAAGAATGTTTAATAAGTAAGTATAGAACAAGTAGGTTATTTTTTATGAGATAGATAGGGGGCAAACGAGCAGTCGGATCGGCTGATGGTAAGCGATTATCGCTGCCCATAACACAACACCAGAGGAGTCACAAGTGTGTTGCCGTCCTTAAAAATGCAACACCAGGCCGTATCACTCGCACGTTGCCGACCCTAAAAAGGAAGGAGAAAAGGAGAAGGAAGGGAACTGAGGGAGGAATTGGGCCTCAGCCGCTCAAAAAATGTAGCTTTGTATTATCTTGGCCATATATTTTGAGAAAGATAATTTAGATCGTGGCAGCACTCCAACCAGTTTGTACCGGTCGCTTGAACGAACTAAACTAAGGCCTGTGTCATTCATCACCTATATTATTGTAACTATATGCAAGCTTCATTAAATAACTATAGCTGAGAGTTAGAGAGTAAATAGGTTGTCCCAAGGGACTGCAGCATGGTGTTCTTCAAAAAGGGTGTGAAAAGATTTTTACGGGGTCGGCAACGCGCGAGTGATTCTCCTGCACTCCTTGCAAGCGTCCATCGCTTACCTTAAGGCGAGCCGTATTTTTGCTTGCCACCTTATAAAAAAACAACTTTATTTAAATTATTTTAAATCTGTATTCTACGAATACAGGATTTATTACTGGATTTATTAATCTGCCTCTCGAAAACAGAAATACTATATCTTCTTGCTGAGTGCTGAAATGCCAGTATTAAAAGCTAAGGTACCAACCTATGCAATTTATTGGCACTTGGTACTTTAGTGATAGTATATCTACGGAGCGCCGGCTGGTTAGTAGGAAATAGGGCGTCAGCAGGTAATGCGGTGGACCGAAGATTTGTTGGCACGAGACACGAATCAGTATGCACCATTGCAGTAGGGGCAAGAGCGATATTAAAATTCAGATGAATTTAACTTGTATTTTTAGTGTCGTAAGAATCATTATGATGTTATTTTCCCTGAACGTGAGTTATATGAATTGATTTGTTTGCACTATTTCTTTTTACCCAATAAAGATACAATGGTTGAGAAAAGTGATAAGTAATTTTATATAAAACAGACTTAAATTTATCTACAATAAACTCGTAGTTTTTTATGAAATGTTATCTCAAAGTAAACTGTCACAGTTTTAATATCTTTTTTTAAATCTCTAAGGTACCTAAAACTTCGAACCAATTTTGATGAATTTTGGTATAAAGATAGAGCTGAACTTGGTAAAGAAATTTGCTAAAAGTAATTTGGCATTCGATTGAAACAGCGGAAAATAGCTCGTTGTATATTTTTTTTTTGTAGTTTTATGTTGGTAAATATTTCAAGTCAACCCCAACCGCACAGAAGAAGATCGCTCGATCCACCACTACGCCAAACGAACCATCAAATATTTATTTTGTGCATGTATAAAATAAATAAAACAACAATAAAGGATAATAAACATGTTACTATACCAAAAAGTTCGCGTATTGCGCGGGATGAGATAGACGCGGATATGTGCCATCCACCCTCATCCCGAGCCGCTAAGCGTTATCGATAAGACGTACAGATGAACAGATTAAAGGGATATGTCGTCGCAAACGAAACGGAAAGAGATATGCAAGAGAAATGATACAGATTTACACTAAGGACGCGTTTAAAAAGTTTTATTAAACGATTTGTACTGATGAGATAGGAAGTACACGTGAGGCAAAACTTTTATATTTGTGTTCTTTTTTTGACTTGACAGCTCATTTGTAAGACATTTCCAACGTATTTAAACGAAAGGACGCAGGTCCGAATCTTGCTAGAGATCAAACAGTCAAAGTCAAAATCATTTATACAAGATAGACTACTAGGTAGCTTTTACTGTTTGTTCATTTACTAAGACGTTATATTTACATTTTTATTTCTATGGTCTCATAAAAATGTATACCTACCATAACAGAGCCGATATACAAAAACAAAATTAAAATTGGTTTTAAAATAACGAAGTTATAAACATTTTAATTTTATCCTAGACAGAAAGTCAACTATATCGGCTTGTGACGTCACAAATCGCCGATAATTCACACAAATTCTATACTAATACTCATTCTGAGGGAAAAGGGTAGAGCATCTCAATCCGCACCAAAAACTTAACGATAAAACGAATTTCGGTAAAATAACCCCATAAACTGGAACCATTTTTTACCACTAAGGTCCGCCTTATGGTAAGCGGTCACCATAGCCTATTGACACTTACAACACCAGGGGTATCACTCGCGTGTTGCCGACCCTGTAAAGGCAAAGGGAGGGGAAGGAGAAGGAAGGGAATCGAGGCAGGAATTGGGCCACCGCAACAGTACGCATACTGCGCGTCGTCATTCTGTGGGAGGGCAGTACTTCCCCGTTCGTGCCGACCCATTCATGCTGGCACGTAGACATGCCAGCGAGATATTACTACAACACTTAATAGGATAGACTTACTCATCAAGTATAAGAAACTTATCCCCCTCTGAGGAGAGACACCGCCCCTTGTTGGACAGCCGGTCACCTTCGATGAAGATCGGCTGGATCACGCCCGACTGGAACCAGCGGCCGTGCCACCGAGATGGAAACGAACAACCTGGGAACAATGAAACATTATCTGCTTATTTTTTAATTATATTTTAGCATTAAATAATGCCTTTTTATGTTACAAACATTTAATAATCAAAGCGGCAATGCATTGACAGTAAAACCAACATTTGCAATGCCAGATGTAATAATGTCGATTTAACATTTAATTTTAATAGTATAACTATAGTCACTATGCTCGCCCCCTATTGCATGGGACTGTGTAGTACACCCCTGCCTAACCCTTCGGGAAATGGTATGCGTGATGGTATGTTATTAAATAATGTAAAAGTTTCACAAATATATGAATTTTCTAGTGAAAGAAAAATTCGGCTTCAGGCAGGGTTTGAACCTGCAACCCTCTGGTTAAATACATCAGATGCTTTACCAACTAAGCTACCGAGACCACTGCCTGTGATGTTGAATTTTTCTCTCACAGTTTACGTCTACAGGTGACGTCAGCAACATCTATTGAAGACATTACTATGTCTTCCAACCAACACGACTTTCTTTATAGTTAGTTCAATGTCGAACATTATGTTAACTGTAATGTTTGTAAGAATATACGTAATATCTCCAGGAATCTTATCCTAGGTATTCTTCCAAGTTACGTATTATATTACATTTAAGGTAAACGTACGTAATTTCGACAGTGTCCCAATACTCGTCATATTTTATAAAAAGGCTCATATTTCAATACTACCAATGTCCTAATGAATTATTTTTATAGAAACCTACTAAGAATAATATATTCTATAATTAAAACAACAAAGCTAAAGTTAAACTGCAATGGTGTCAGTGTAGGAACTCATCAAAGGTGAGCATCTCCAAATTTTGTACTTTTTTGGAAGTTCAGCTACTGAAAGTGAGGTTCGGCTTGCCGTGTTTGGTTTCATATCTTACTGGGTTGGTCGACCGTTTTGATAGGTGTGATTATTTCAAGAAATTGTTAGGTTAATTATCTAACGATATAACCCATCAAATTGTATTTTTTTATCATTATATATTTATTATAGCGTCTGACAAGTATTGGTACTAAATAATCCCTGTTTGTCCCAGTACTCGTCAAAATTAGTACTTTTTTGACGGAAATTGGGACACTTTGGGGAAATGTATCTAATATCGACATGCTGTGTTTATTTAATGCACAAGTGAATATTGTTATATAAAATTATATTTTTTGCGATACCTACATTGTTATTGTTATGTAAAACAAAAAAAATAAATTTAAAATGATCCTACTCCCAACTCACCATCACATCATATTAGGAGGCAGATGATACGTGAGATATTTGAGTGCCTTTACCTTATAGTCATGGCCAAGGGATTCGTGACCTTTACCACGACCATTGCAAACTGTGGTCAAGTACAATTAAAAGTAACCTTACAAGATAAGGTAGGTACTTTATACACTTTCGTTAATAATCATGTTGAATCTCTTTTGTTTTATTGAGGGGCCAATGGTTAAGAACCTCCACAATATTTTCGGATTAATGGTTGCCTTGCCCTCTCTCGGATTTTTTAATCTTCATCATCATGTCTGCCAAAAGTCGTCCACTGTCAGCAGTGTTTAAACCACGGCTTCCTCCACAGATCTTCAATAGTACTGATTATATTATGCCTGCACCCAACCAGTTTCAGCGACCTTTTGGTACAAAGTCGTACAGACTTGTTAGTGGTCGTTCTCGTGAAGGTGCTCTCAGTTTTCGTCTGATGCAGGTATTCTCGGGACATGGCAGTCTCGGGAAGGACCTGTAGCGCGTATATTGAGAATCAATGCCCGTTTCTTGGACTGCCCCAAAGATACGACGCAGCACACAAGATTTATGCCCAGCTTAGACAGAGCTGCGCCGTGGTCGAAAGGGGGAGAGAATTATCAAACTCTTTCCGATGCGCATAAGCCACACCGGCAAATCTTTGAATTCCATGAGCTGTGGGCTGCTGGCGGCTGGCTTGAGGAATTCACCATGCGATCAGACAATAACCCCAAAGCCCATGTTTGCCGCACAATATGACGCAAGACGGGCTTTGAAGGGGTCTAGTAAACGCTGATTCACGGCCTGTCATAGACGTGAAGAATGTCACAAATCCTATAGCTGCGACTATAAGGCAAATCACTATAACA
Source organism: Subacronicta megacephala (assembly GCA_958496365.1). Lineage (NCBI taxonomy): Eukaryota > Metazoa > Arthropoda > Insecta > Lepidoptera > Noctuidae > Subacronicta > Subacronicta megacephala. The sequence goes on from OY292518.1 coordinate 13,860,293, forward strand.
TACCGAACACTGCAAAACAAACGAACGAACACTACAGCGTCTGTGATTACAGTAAGACCGCAGTGTCTTACTTAATTTGTAGCGAAGTGCTGTTCCCTGAGCTTTCGGAGATTTTGCAGGTCTGTGTATTGATGAAGAAAGGTCTCCCCCATAGACTTCCACTTCAACCAGTGAAGCATGCTACGACTCTTAGCAACGTTATTGAAGGTTTACTTTAATTTTAGCACAGTTTATTGTAAACTGTGAAGTTTTCAGTTTATTGACAACTGTGAAGTTTTCAGTTTATTGACATCTGGAAGTTGTCAGCAAGTGATAAATTTTAATATCAAAACTCGGTGTTAAGACAGTGGGGTTGTATATGTTTTACATTCGTATTTTCCTACAAATTTCTTCACATCATCATCCTTATCATATCAGCCAAATGAGGTCCTCTGTTGAACGAAAGCCTCCCTCATAGACTTCCAACTACGACCTGGTATATGCCGCCAGCATCCAACGACTCCCAGCGACCTTTACCAGGCCGTCTGTTCATCTGGTTGGAGGTGGTCCCACACTGCGTTTTCCGGTGTGTGGTCTCGACTCGAGAATCTATTTGCCCCAGTGGTCATCCGTTCTACGAGTTATGTGCCCCGCCCACTGTCCCTTAAGCTTGCTAATCTTTTCAGCTGTGTTGACCACATTGGTTCTTCTACGGATCTCCTCATTTCTGATTTGGTCGCGTGTAGAGAAATGGTAAGCATAGCTCTCTCCAGAGCTCGCTTAGAGACCTTGAGCTTTCTTATGAGGCCCGTAGTGAGCGACCACGTCTCTATCCCATACGTCATCGCTGGTAACACACACTGGTTAAAGACTTTTGTCTTAAGGCACTGCGGTATTCCCGACGAAAAGACGTTGCGACGTTTGAAGTTCTCCGAACGCTGCCCAGCCGAGTTCGATTCGACGAGTAACCTCTTTTATGAAGTTGAACCTATCTATCTTGACGGTTTGTCCCAGATAAACATACTCGTCAACAACTTCAAGAACAGAGGTCCCAATGCATGTTGGGATAGGCTTTACATGGGCATTCGAGATGATTTTTGTCTTACCCATGTTCATTTTAAGACCCACCTGTTGGGAAACTGTTGAGGTCATTGAGCATTGTACCGAGCTCGTGGAGCAACTCTGCCATAACTACGACATCGTCGGCAAATCGAAGGTGAGTGATTCACTCATACTCACCATTTATGATAAAACCCAATGCTTCCATCTCCCTATCTACCATTTCTCTGAAACGGAATTGCTTCCATACACTACTCCTGTACTCGGACCGACATGATGGTGGCGTTTTTGTATAAGCACTTTGAAGCACTTCGATATACCGATAGTCAATGTAACACCGCTGCAGGGATTTAAAAAAAAATCAATAAAAGGCTCTCTCATAGTCCACAAACGGTAAGCATAATGGCAGATTATATTCATCAGTCTTCTATAGAATCTGCCGCAGCGTAGCAATGGTAGTAAAACCTTTTCGGAAACCGGCTTGTTCGGGAGGTTGGAAATCATCAAAACTGTGCTCGAGACTACTAGACTACGTGTTGACAATTATAATTATATATTTCCTATACCTTACTATAAGTTTCATTTGGCACTCACTCACTGCTGTTATTTTTTATTCTTATTTATAAGAGACAAAAATGAGGAAATATAATTTGAAAATAACAATTTATACTATCTGTATACACTGTATATATAATAAACATTACCTTAATGTAGCTTTAAATTTCGCATATAAGTGAATAAATCGCAAATAATATGAACCTTATGTTTTTTGACATAGAGTCTAAATTTGCACTGAAAATTGACGGGTACTGGGACATCTTGACAATAATTAGGACAAATGTGTCGAGTACTGGTACATATGGGAGTCTTTTGATTTCTTTAAATATTTAATTATGTTATCGTTTTATATTCATTATAATAATATATTTATCGGAAAGATGAATAAATTCTGTACCCTGTCGTACCAAACAAACATTTCTAAGTTACTCATTTTGAGGTGGCAGAGCTGTAAACACAGAAAAAGTCTAAAACTGACGAGTAATGGGCCGTTTACCTTACATATTTACTTGATTTCAATCGGTGGGTTAAATTTGAGTGTTTTAGAACGGATTCTAATTAAGGTTAATGTTTAAGCTACTAAGAACTTTTAGACCACCGTCGGGCGGTTGGATTATAAAAAAAATAACTAAAATTTAATCTTCCAACTCAATTTTTCATCTCAGCTTTTTAATTCTCGCAGATTTGTCTGTGCATGCGCAACATAGCAGTATATCAGTATTGCCATTGTCTTCTGGGCTCATATAGTTACTATAATATATGTTGTTTAAAGACTTGTTCCACTCAAGCAAAGAATACTTGGAATGACCTGCGGCAGGTCCTTTTGCCCAACAGTGGGCAGCAATGGCTTAAAAAGAGGTCTGTTCCCTAAACTCGCGGAAACTACAATTGAATGTAATTTTATTTAAAGATTACAGAAAAATAAATGGAACATTACCGTTTCAGCTACAAAAATCAATAATGTAATTTTATTTAAAGTTACATTTTGGTCAAGTTAAAAATTAAATTGTTCTCTAATCTCTATCTAATCTATGTAAAGGCTCAAAACGTCCTAACACAATGACAGACATACATCACACACATTCACACAAACGTTTGACTGCGGATGGTTTATTTTTCCCTAATGAAAAACTGTAATATTCATCACAACACTATCATAAAAGGCTTTCGACACGATTGCTAATGAGTTTGCTTCTATTAAGGTCAGTGTCATTAATAGCGATTGATCACTTTGCAACTACACCTAAATAAAAATATGACACAATGCTTTATGAAAAAGAAAGAACATGGCAGTGTTTATATGATAACATTTGCAGAATTGCAGCAGATTAAATAATACTAATTATGCAGTGTTCAAAATCTTAAGGTCAAGACAACATTTTTGAGTATCGAATATTATTTATGTAGAAAATTACGTATCTTATATTTATACGAACTACGGCGGGTATAGGTTGTTTTTGCAGTTCAAAAACCAAATATTATTTAAAAACCCAATTATGGTGAGTTATTGCGTGCTAGCGAAGAAGATTACCGTCAAAAAATCTATCTTAGGCTCAACTTGTTTTTGATAAAATGTACGAACTTCAAAATTATTTACAACGACAGTAATAGTTTAACTATCCTAATATTCCCATTAGGAAGCTCTCGGAGAGCCACGAGCTAGGAAGCCTGAAGAGATTTCAATAGCACTTTGTATTTTACAAGGTGATCAAATCTGGGTTGAAGTTTTAATAGAAATTAGCCCGGAAACTTGGTCATTATGCATTCTTGTGCCATGATGGACTTATTAAACATGTAGCCCACGGCGTTAGTGAGAGGGTTGATTTAAATTGGTGGGCTAAAGTTGAGTGTTTTAGAACGGGTTACTCTAATTTACTTTAATGTTTAAGCTACTAAGAACTTGTAGACCACCGCCCGCGCCGCCCGGTTAGAATATCGCGGAATTAACAAAACTGACATCTTCCGACTGTAACTTTACATTTCATGGTTCATTCTGATTTGAAGATGAAATTCTGTTTTTGTACACAAAAGATGTTAAGAATTTTTATTTTCATGGGGTAACTCGGCGAACGAGCAGGCGAGCTACCTGATACCAAAGGAGTTGCAGTTGCGTTACCGAGCCTATTTACCGAACAGGGAGGGTAAGGAGAAAAGGAGAAGGAAAAGGACTGAGGGAGTAATTGCGCCCCCAGCGATCTACTCCCACCGTGCCAAACGTAACAGTGGGTATGCATATTGCTACTTGACGTAGATATTCTGTGGAAGGCTAGTACTTCCCCGGCCGAGCCGACCCATTCATGCTGGCATGTAGACATGCTAGCGAGAAACTACTACTACTAAAGAATAAAGATATAATATTCTTTATTGAACACCAAAAATCAATGCAAAGAATGTTTATTATCCTGAGTATCCTTATCATATAAATTATGTCTTTCAAAATATCTTTCCGAATAATATGATTGTCTCTATGACTGCCTCGTTAGTCTAGTGGTCCCAAGCGCGACTGCTACGCTAGAGGTCCTGAGTTCGATTCCCAGGTCGAGCAGTGTTTTTGGGTTTTTCTTTGAAATTCCCAGTAGCAGCTCGGAGTCTGGATTTGTGCCCGGTTAATGGCAATAGGCTCGCCTCCTATTACATGGGACCTAAACATACCGGCGAAATGTAGGTGTACATTAGTACACCTCTGCCTAACCCTTCCGGGAATACAGGCGTGATGGTATGTTATGTTAATATGATTGTCCTCCCTAATTATGATTCCTCCTAGTATATTCTCATGTTGCAGATGGCTTCCAATCTAACCAGATGTAGTTAAATATCAGTATTTTACAGAGTGAACTGGGTAATGACGATATCCTGAGGTAAGACTGGTTGTCAGGCATTTTTTGACTTCTGTCTACCAATAACGATGGTTATTTATGTTCGTATGGCAACCAGGACTAATGCAGGGATAGGTATCGATGTCAAGTATCTTGCTGATCTGGTATCGTTGTGCGACGGGTCGTTGAGCTCCCTATAAAATGGTTGAGCTACACGATGACTGATGTATGCGTGCCGTCACTTAGGACAGGTCAACTCAAAGCTGCTATGGCTCTTTCTTCAAAAGGTCTGTCCAGATTTTGCCCTACATTGTAAAACTCGCATATCTAATAATATCACTATTGTCTGGACTTTAAAAGAGACCACGATTCTCTGAGTTTGTTTCGACGTTTCTTAACGTTACGTAAAAAAAAAACGACTTGTTAAAGTGTCTTAAAAGATCTATTTACAGAAATAGCATTTCATTTCATCATTTCATAAGCATGATCAGTCTTACAGAGATTGATCGCAGCAAAAAAACTCAACCTTGCAGATCAGTTGATACACTTAGGTATTACTTTGTCATTGGCCCCTCCCTACTTCTTCATTTCAACGCATGCGTGAATTAACGCATTAAGTAGATATTGCTATTTGTGAGTTCTGACGTGACCGATGCTCATGAACGTAATCCCAACGAATGACTGTTACTTTTATTCAACGAATCAAGCGAGTGCGTTCACACGGACCATTGTATTCTAATCTGAGTATTATTGCGTTCATTATTAGTGTAATATCGTCACAATGGACCTTAACAAGTTACTCGTTTGTTGTACACGGCTTATGGTAATAACGGAGGTTTAGACTACCAATGATGCGTCTCAGATGCTCTTTTGATTTCATTTATATATGACTTTCGAATTTTTATTACTTCTTATTGTACGTTGAGCTGTGTTTGTGTTAATAATCATCATGTTTCATTTTGGTAATTTGAGAAAGGAGACCCAAACAGTTACATTGCCGAAGGAGTTTTCCTTGGCCATAAATTATAACATATTATAAGTTTATGGTAAGAGCTCTGGTATTTTTATTATAATAACCTATGAAGATAGCACCGTCTCTTAATAATTTGTTTTTGTCCCACAGTAAAGTTAAAAATACATTATCCGATTATATAGGAATCACGACATTTATCAGAGTAATCGAGAAATAGCTAATTCAAAAGATAATATGACATTAGAACACCCTTTCACATTTACATACGACGCACGCTATCTAGATCAGCGGGCCCGATGTCACGCTTACTTAATTACAGAATTATGCTAATAAATCAAAAGCGAAATGCCCCTTAACCGAAATTAAGTAATTAACTTTACCCGCTCAAATTTAATATACCCCACTTATGCTTATTTTTTTTTTTATTATTTTTTAGCATTAAATATTGCGAAATTTTCACAAAGAACTGAATTTTCTAATTAAAGAAAATTTCTAGTGAAAGAAAAATTCGATCTCAGGCAGGGTTTGAACCTGCGTCTCTCTGGTTAAGTACACCAGACGCTTTGCCAACTAAGCTACCGAGACCACTGCCTGTGATGTCGAATTTCTCTTCCACATTCTACGTCTTGAGGCGACGTCAGCACCATCTATTGGAAGACATTACTATGTCTTTCAACCAACACGACTGCCTTTACAGGTAGTTCAATGTCGAACGATGTTGCCTTACCGTATTATGCTTATTTTTTTTTTATTATTTTTTAGCATTAAATATTGCGAAATTTTCACAAAGAACTGAATTTTCTAATTAAAGAAAATTTCTAGTGAAAGAAAAATTCGATCTCAGGCAGGGTTTGAACCTGCGTCTCTCTGGTTAAGTACACCAGACGCTTTGCCAACTAAGCTACCGAGACCACTGCCTGTGATGTCGAATTTCTCTTCCACATTCTACGTCTTGAGGCGACGTCAGCACCATCTATTGGAAGACATTACTATGTCTTTCAACCAACACGACTGCCTTTACAGGTAGTTCAATGTCGAACGATGTTGCCTTACCGTATTATGCTTATTTTTTTTTTATTATTTTTTAGCATTAAATATTGCGAAATTTTCACAAAGAACTGAATTTTCTAATTAAAGAAAATTTCTAGTGAAAGAAAAATTCGATCTCAGGCAGGGTTTGAACCTGCGTCTCTCTGGTTAAGTACACCAGACGCTTTGCCAACTAAGCTACCGAGACCACTGCCTGTGATGTCGAATTTCTCTTCCACATTCTACGTCTTGAGGCGACGTCAGCACCATCTATTGGAAGACATTACTATGTCTTTCAACCAACACGACTGCCTTTACAGGTAGTTCAATGTCGAACGATGTTGCCTTACCGTATTATGCTTATTTTTTTTTTTTATTATTTTTTAGCATTAAATATTGCGAAATTTTCACAAAGAACTGAATTTTCTAATTAAAGAAAATTTCTAGTGAAAGAAAAATTCGATCTCAGGCAGGGTTTGAACCTGCGTCTCTCTGGTTAAGTACACCAGACGCTTTGCCAACTAAGCTACCGAGACCACTGCCTGTGATGTCGAATTTCTCTTCCACATTCTACGTCTTGAGGCGACGTCAGCACCATCTATTGGAAGACATTACTATGTCTTTCAACCAACACGACTGCCTTTACAGGTAGTTCAATGTCGAACGATGTTGCCTTACCGTATTATGCTTATTTTTTTTTTTTTTATTATTTTTTAGCATTAAATATTGCGAAATTTTCACAAAGAACTGAATTTTCTAATTAAAGAAAATTTCTAGTGAAAGAAAAAAAAAAAAAAAAATTCGATCTCAGGCAGGGTTTGAACCTGCGTCTCTCTGGTTAAGTACACCAGACGCTTTGCCAACTAAGCTACCGAGACCACTGCCTGTGATGTCGAATTTCTCTTCCACATTCTACGTCTTGAGGCGACGTCAGCACCATCTATTGGAAGACATTACTATGTCTTTCAACCAACACGACTGCCTTTACAGGTAGTTCAATGTCGAACGATGTTGCCTTACCGTATTATGCTTATTTTTTTTTTATTATTTTTTAGCATTAAATAGAGACGCAGGTTCAAACCCTGCCTGAGATCGAATTTTTCTTTCACTAGAAATTTTCTTTAATTAGAAAATTCAGTTCTTTGTGAATACCCCACTTATGTTTGCGCGCGCATACGCCGAGTGCGCTTTTCAATATGGCCGGGTTGTACTTAAGGAGCATACGATCGCGTTTGTAAACACCATTCGGGCGGTATTGCTGTACTTTACAATATAACAGTTAGTGAGAATTATGATGTAGTTAATGCTTATGATTTTGTAGGAGTGGCTCAGTTTTAATCGATGTTTAAAGTAGAAAAACAGCGTGAAAAAAGATATCTAGAATTTATCAACTCGATGAAAATGGGACCTATGGAGAACAAAAACACCATTTCGAACGAAAAAAGAATTTTCAAAATCGATTGGCAATATTGATGGAGAAATCGGTGAACATACATAGAAAAAAAAAATACAGACGAACGTGTAACCGCCTCCTTTTTGGAAGTCGTTTAAAAAACTAATAACAAGCTTATTTGCCTCGTGGTAGCAAGCGAGGTTGCTCAGTTTTGCGACCACTAGACGAAGCAGTTTTTAAAAATTTCTGTAGCTACTTAAATTGTTTTTATATTTGATCAAGTCATCAAAGCCCTAATGGATTTGGTCATGCATTAGATTTTATCATAGTCACGGTATGCTTTAGTGCTACTATATTTTGTCAGAATTTATATGGAATTAATATTTTACAGCATTAAATTCATACATTTCTTACTTCTTATATCAATAACTTATATTAGAAGAATAAGGGACAATACAAACCCAGGCTGCTTGGACATACGGCTACAGGTCAACCTATAAAAATCCAGTTTAAGCTGATCTCGCATTGCATAGGCTTCCCATACATTAAGAGGATAGCATAAACTGGTTTTGTATAGCTTAATGTGTAGCCGTGCAAGGGGAACACGGTACTAAAAAGATGAAGTTACATAATTATATTTCCAATATAACTAATAACCAATGAAGCGGCGGTAGCCTAATGGCAAGGGCGTCGGACTTGCGATCATGTGGTTGCCGATTCGAAATCCACCCACTGCACGACCGACGTGAACCCACTCGTAATACAAACATTTAAGTTAGTACGAGGGGTTAACAAGAATACTAGTAATGTGTGACCCACATTGCTAGTAAGCTATATATAAAAAAAAAACCAAAAAGAAACCTCACTTATACTGGACGTCAGCTTATACTGGAATTGTATAGCTCGATATTATGTAGCCGTATGTTCTAACAACGATATATTTGTAGCCACTCAGCTTCTAGACTATTCCCAGCTCAATTTAAGCGGACAACAGAAAAAATCCAAACTACATTATTTTGGGAATCTGTCCCAGTTCGCAATTCATTCATTTTGGGAGCCGCTCATACAAATTGAGTTGTTATGCCGCAGTCAGTAACAACCTTTACAATAATAAATGAATCATCCCGACACAGGATGCTTTTTTTTGACAGCCGACGTTCGTATGAATACAATTGGCAGCATTATTTGCGCATTCTGCATATTAAGCTGATGTTTAAATGTATTGTTGTTGTATTGCTAGGTATAGTTCAAGGTTAATAAGGTATTTAAATATATAGATTACTAGCTGACGCGGCAAACGTCGATTAAAAAATGGGAGGAGGGAAAAAAGCCTAAGACTTATTCTCAGACCTACCAAATCATCACCAAAAATCCATTAAAATCAGTCTAGTCGTTTCAGAGGAGTTTGATACAAACACACGTGACACGAGATTTTTATATTTTAGGTACACCTTTCCATTAAAATCTTAAAGGTGGTGATACCACCTGTTGAATATTGAAGATTCTAAATTCCAAATAGGTAAAAAAATGGTGTCTATTGAAATCGTTGAGAAGAATCGCCAAGAAATTTTCAACAAACAACATTCATATTGAATTTAACGTTGAAAAGAATTATTCATAGGTACTATTCAATCTTATCAAGCGTAAGCGTTTATATAAACAAGTTTTAAATGATTGAACGATTGAACAAATTTAATGATCATGAACTTTATTATATTATTCGATACCATTCGATGTCAATTAATATAATTAAAAACGTAAATTGGTAAAATTATTGAAACAAATTGGACTTCAGCGATCCAATCAGTCGTGTAACGTGAGCGTTGAATCAAAATGTAATATAATGATAATGATGTGAATAATAATGATTACTGTTTTGTATTTTTTGTACATAATGTTGTTTGTTGTTTTTTTAGAAGTAGAAAAGCTGATTCCAACTTATTTTCATGGTAATTGCTTCATCCAATCCACTGTAGATCATACTAAAAGTTATAATAATAATCATACAAGTTGGTAGACAAATATTTTCGGATGTGATTGTTTACATATTCAACACATTTTTTTTTTATTTGTCCTTATAGTTCTCACGGGTATGGCCGGAGTCCAAAAAACCACACTTGACATCTCCTTGCCTATTATCATCATCATCATCAGCCTATACTAGTTCACTGCTGGACGTAGGCCTCCCCCTGTCCTCCGCTTTTCGCATCCAGCATCTGCCAGCAACCTTTCGCAAATCATCACTCCATCTTGCCGGTGGAGTTATGCCTATTTGTTTGCCCATCGGTCGGCTGCCAATGCTTATTTATGGGAGTCATGATCGCATTCTCCATTACCCCGACAGGCTTATTCTTGTTGGATTGAGAATTTTCTCCTTTTAAATGCGATGCCTCCGACAAGAACAACTACAGACCGATCTCATTGGCTACGGTGATTGTGAAGGTGCTGGACGGTTTGCTTGATTGTCGCCTCAGTAAGCACATAAATCTGCACGAGGCCCAGTTTGGGTTCAAAGCCGGGCAATCGACAGAAACTGCGATACTGCGGCTCAAGCATACCGTTCAATACTATATTACACGAAAAACACCAATATATGCCTGTTTTCTGGACTTGTCGAAGGCATTTGACCTAGTCCAGTACAAAATACTATGGGATAAGCTCAGGGGGGAAACTAGTACACCTAAGGATATGATACGCATATTGGAATTTTGGTACGGGCACCAATCAAATCATGTCAAGTGGGCGGGCGCATGCTCGACGGAGTACAGGTTGAGGTGCGCGGTGAGACAGGGGGGCCTGACTTCACCTCGTCTCTTCAACCTGTACATGAATGGACTAATAGAGGAGCTCTGCAGTGCCGGAGTCGGTTGCTCAATAGACGGTATATGTGTAAACAACATAAGCTACGCTGACGATATGGTACTGCTGAGCCCATCTGTTAAGGCCCTTAATGTGCTTGTGGGCATATGCGAGAGGTACGCTTTGGCGCATGGCCTCAGATATAACTGTGGGAAGAGTGAGCTCCTAGTTTTTAAGGCGGGAAACAAATTGCCCAAAACCGTTCCACCGGTCAAACTTGGCGGCGTACCCTTAAATAGAGTCACTAAATTTAAGTACTTGGGGCACTGGGTCACCGAGGACCTTTCGGATGACCTAGACATTGAGCGGGAGCGTAGGGCTTTGGCGGTGAGATGCAATATGCTGGCGCGCAGGTTTGCAAGGTGTACAGATGGGGTCAAAATAGCTCTTTTCAAAGCATTTTGCCAGACATTTTATACCTGCAGCCTGTGGGTCCGTTATTCGCTCAAATCGTTCAATGCCCTGCGAATCCTATACAATAATGGTCTTAGGATGCTGTTGCAGCTGCCTAGGTTCTGTAGTGCATCAGGAATGTTTAGCGAGGCTAATATAGACTGCTTTAGAGCGATAGTGCGCAAAAGGGTGGCCTCCCTGATGTACCGTGTGCGGGGCAGCGATGACAGCCTCTTAAGAACAATATTGGATAGAATTGAATGCCCAATTGTAAAGCACTGGAGCTCCATACATGCTTCAAGAGCAATTTTTAATAACAAGTAAATTAGAAATAGAAATACTAACATAGTTATAAGCTGTACTAACAACCTATGGAGGTGTACTACGAAATAAATAAATAAATAAAGTCTTTTATGTAGAGACCAGCACAACCACTCAAGATCAGAGTTGTAGTTTGAACCGTGAAGACGACCATCAAGTTTAGCCTTACATTCCATCACACCTGTATTCCCCAAAAGATTGGGGAGACGTGAACATTAGTGTATTAATGTCTGCCATTAACAAGGCACAAATCTAAACATCGAGCTGCTACTAAGAAAAGCTCAATAACACTTTGATCGACCTGGGAATTGAACCAAGGAATTCTAGCGTAGTAATCCAACTAAAGACCACTAGACTAATGAGGCTGTCCTACAAGTAAAAACTTTACTTCCAAGCGATCATTAGATTTAAAAATATTATGGTATACGATACATAAAAGAATTTCAACCCAAGCCACCGTCGAAAGTGTCGCCAAAACGAACCCCAAAAATTCTTTGTATAACAAATAACGTGAAAAATTATATTCCATAACCTTTTACCGCGGTAAATCAGTGTTCCAGCCCACAATACCTCCATACAAGGCCACAGCAGATAATAAGCCTACATCAAATCAATATAACACGCAACAAGCCCGAGTTGCTGCCGACGAAATTGCCCCGACACCCGGCAACTTGGCTAATTTCTCATGAAGAGGTTCGTTCAAGACATTTACTGTACACGATCGGGTCGTGTCGTTATTTTATTTAATATTCAAAGTCTGAATATGCCGACGATATTTACTATTACTATTGAAGAGTTCATAACGAAAGAGATGTTACCAAAAATGTTTTTTTTCTTCTAATATTAAATTGATAATTATTTTTCAACCATCTGAATCTCTAATCAATGATGAGGAACGTAGACTTCAACGGAGGTCGTAGTGAATGATTTTCAAATTTGAGAGAAATATGAGACATTACCAGCTTTTTAAAGTTGTATATAAGTGTGTAATGAAACTCAAAGAATTCCAGGGTAAGACAATAAAAATCATCAAAAATAATAAGTTGTGTATAAATTGACGACGTAAAACGTGATCTCTCGAATCTCGTATCAGCGTCGGCGTCGTGTCGTATCCAATAAAAGTCTTCGAAACTCACCGCCTTGGGCTTAATTTGTTTAAATCAAGCCTTAAGACGATACATTTTGTTGCTTACTCGTGAACATAGTAGTAATAATGTTAATATTGTACCCATCTTTAAGGGTTGAAAGACTCAACTGTTTAATTTCTTCGGAATTATTTATGTTCCACTGATTAGCAATGGGTGTTGTAATGTTTTCTTATGGTTTAATATCTGCATTATATTCAACATGATATGGAAAATACTTACTTACATACAAAGTCTTAGATTTTGATACTTTTTCATTATCGTTACGTTGTTATGTTAACAGCTAAACTATATTAATAAATAAAAGAAAAATTAAAAAAGGGCATCAAAAAACTCCTCCGCATCGCTATCAGCCGGGAGGGTACCCAAAAGGCTGGCTGCATTGCCACGTTGAATGGCAATGCCTGAAGATGGCGATGCCGTGAAGCCTCGTTCAGTCGTTTGGTAATTCCCTTAAAAAGGAAAGTGCGCTTGGACCCCATAGATATAGATGGATATCAATCAATAGATTCGATATTTATTTTCTTTTTTTTTAATTTTTACCTGGGTAAAGCAAGTTTCAAAATCAAATTTTCTTTATTAGCTTAAATTTTATCGTGGTAAACTTTATTCAAGTATGAGTTAGTGACACTAACTCATAATAGTGTTGTCAAATCGTCAATTGTTTCCATCCATAATATTCATAAGTGCAGACGAGACAATGATACGACGTGCCATGGCAACTAACACCAATATTTTTGTCACAGTTTCCAAAGTGCCATCGTCAAACTAATAAGCTTCAGAAAGTAGGTTCTGTGAAGAAATAAGATCCGTTTACAAGGCGACAACTTGCCTGTCTTCAATGATTAATGGCACATACCCTTTTGCCCTTTAGCGTGAAGAATTCAGAAAGTTTCGTCGAACGCCTACAAGGTCACGCCAAACATTTATTTTGGAGTACTAATTGCTTATATTTTTTGACACTTTAATTTTATAACAAATATCATTTGTAATGGATAGGGAAATTTGACATGGGTAAATTTTTGTCGATGTCAAACTTCATCAGTTGTCTTCGTACTATCTTAAGCTTCAAATTTATCTGCTACTAAAGATTTTCCTTTTTGTTAGCTGCTCCAAGAAGGTTGTTGAAGTCTTTCCTGCGCAGCTAAAACACCATTTCAAACAAGAGGAAACTCATTTAAAAAATAATATGTATTCTTGATATGAGAAAAAGAAAAATATATGTATTCTTGTAAATATTTGTATATAACACACTGTATTAAACATTTGTACCTATTTATATAGGCAACAAATATGTTCTCTATAAAATATATGTGCCTAATTCAACAAGTATAATTTTTTTACTACCTACTCACCAGCAATTACTACTTACCTAACTTATACATAATAAAATAATGACTGTATTAGCACACTTCCCTAAGTTAGAAATATGTCGTTAAAGTAGGTAGGTACATATAGGTACGCAAGGCTATAAAAATCCAGTATCGACCGATCTCGCATTGTAAATGCTTTTCGCACAATGCGAGGTCAGCCTTTAGTGGATTTGTATATCTTGATGTGTAGTCGTGTGTATATGCGTATAAAAGCTCAAACAGTAATATAAAAAATGAAGAGGTGTTAGATAAAGATTCTGCACTATCAACTTATGTAGTCCACAAGCAATAGACGAAGTCAACAGATTCGAGTGTAGAGAAAATCAAGTTAGCAGATATAGCTTAAGCAAGACCCGTTCAACCAAGCATAACCAGGTACCTAGAGTATACATAGAAAATCAATTGCCAACTTAAAATAAAGAACGGTGCCGTACTCAAGACTAAGTGTGTTCTTACACGGGTACCTCGGAAGCGATTCCGCCGCGATATATTCCGGCTATTCGACATTGAATGGAAATTAATGATGGCTGCCGTGGACCACCTGACTGCAAAAGTGTGCCGCCATTTTTCTATTTTGTTTTACTGACGCAGTTTACTGTGTTGCGACATCGTCGCTGAGTTTAAAATAATATTGGCAAGGCTTTTTATTTGCCTATTTACAAGCAGGAATGTTTGACAAAGAATTCTTGGGAATAAAGTTAAAATATTTTGAAGGGCACCAAGTGGCTCTAGACTGAAAAGAAAATATTCAAACCAGCTGTGTTATTAATTTTATTAGGAGTATAATGATGAGTTGACGTGAAGAAGAAGACAGTAAGATTATTCTTGGAAGGTCGTTTGTCTAAATTATAATTATATTCATTTATAATTATAAAATGTATGGCACGTCTTTAGATTAGCTCGACTAAACAACGAAACGATTACAAAACAAAATGTTGCCAGCTTACAACAAAAAAAGTGTTGCCATATTTCACGCATATCTTTATCGAGTAGACCTCTTTAGTAACAACCTTTTTAGCCACCTCTCGCTAAGTCCCAGGGGATCACTTGATGTATTCACACAGTTCTCATAAAAAATCGTCACGCATTAGTCGTAAGTGATACTTACGCTGTGTACCTACCTACGCACTTTTACTGTTCGACATGATTTATGTATAAATATTTGTGTAGTAATTTTTATGCTGGCAACATTGTTGTATACACATTCTCTTTTGATAATATTGGAGGGGTCTCACAGAAATCATATCTTCAAGTAAGAAGTTGATGATGTTGTAGCGTAGTTTCTGTTTTGTATTGTAATTTATCGTTTCAAAAGAGGTTCACATTTAATAAAAAATATGATAAGACCACAAAAATATTGCACCTGGCGAGCGATTTCAAATCTCGAACAGTCATTTAAACTTTTTTCTGCCCCCGATCAACAGGCAGGACCATTCATTACACTTCCATAACTCAACCGCGACAACATAATTTTTAAAATACGAACGTTTCAAATCTCCATGTATTTAATTTTTCAACGATCGTATACCACCAACGTTGCGGTATAAATTTTCTGTAACGTATACTTAAACCTGGAATGGTCGTAAATAAATAGCGGTATTCAATCGTAGGGTAGTCTAGATCCGTCGTACGTATTCGTTCGAGTATCCAAATTGTAGGGTTTATAATTTTATTGGTGTTTAGAAGCATTTACAGAGTAGTTGGACGAACAATAATTTACGTTACGATTAATTTGTTTTTGTTAGCTGTAAAGTTTGGAATCCGAAAATTACTTTAAGGTATATTTATTGGAAAAACAGCTGAACATGCAAACATAAAGCCAAGTACAGATTTCCACGAATAGCGGTAGTAAAGCAAGTAATTGTGGTCTGTAGCCAATCTGATTTAGCCAATAGCCGAGCATAGCCTTGGTTTCCTTAAAAGCGTCGAAGAGATTCCATCAGAAGAATTTCCATCAGAAGATTCTAAAAGTTCATACAACAAGTAGGATATCTATAAATAAAATCCAAGTGCCATCCCTAGCTGAGCATCGAATATTAATATTTTCGGCTCGGTGCAAAACGTGACGTCGTCGGCGAGGGTTAGAATGTAAAGTATTTCTTGACCGCCAGCGCTCGTATAAGATGCTAGCATGCATGGCCAGCATTGCATTCTACGATTATTTATGTGGAACGTATTGATCGGATTCATTGTACAGTTTTATGCGAATGATCGTTTTATTTTGTCTATACTTGTACAATAATGTTTATGTATTTGCTTTATATTTTTTTAAGTTTTTAAGGCTCAGTTATGGTCGTGGTGAATGTCACGAATCCCATGGCCGTGACTATCGGGCAAGGCAAGTTCGGTTTCTAGTCGGTACGAGTCCGACATACCCTGCCGCCTTCTCAGGTGGAGGAAGATGTATCATGATTTTCCGTACTATAAAAAACAGGCTGTATATTAGGCTATTAGTTAGTAGTAGTAGTGCCTGCTAGCATATCTACATGCTAGCATGAATGTGTCCGCACGACCGGGGAAGTACTACCTTCCCACAGAATATCGACGTCAAGTAGCAGTATGCATACTGTTGCGTTTCGTACGGTGAGTGTGGAGCTCCGGAGGCCCAATTTTCCCTCTGTCCCCTTCTTTCTTCTTTTCTCCTTCCCTCCCTTGTCCTCGAATAGGGTCGGCAACACAGATATGTTGCATTGATTGGATTGGTTTTGCAGATGTCCATGGGCGGCGATGACTACTTACCATCAGGTAAGTAGTCTAGTATAGGCACCTTCTCTTTATACACCAAACATTAGTAATACTGTAGATGAACTAGGCTATAATGCAGGATCACCGACGTTACGAAACAGCTACACCACCTCGTATCTCACCGATTTATGACTGCATTCATCTGAGTTAATTTCTCTGTTTATTACGTGTTTCGTTCGCTGTTGTGTTGCGGTATCGCGTTACGTGTTGCGGGGAAACAGCGTTAATGTAGTGATTGATTAAAATGTATTTGATGTTGCAGGCAAATGATAGGTTCGGCGAATGAACTAGGGTTATCAGGAAGAAAGTAAAAACATTGTGTTCCGGATTAACAGGAAATGTAGCCAGTGAAATTATTCGATTAAGACTTAACAACTGACGTCCTGAGGCAACAGTTCGCTGTAATGATTCTATTAGTGTTGCGGACATAGGCTGCAGTTGCAGCTAAGTATTCTTATGTTTAATTGATTAGGTATGTACAATTTCAATAGCATATCATGCTAAGGCAAGTCATTAGAGTTTTATTTTGTGCCTCTAGCATCATCATCATCATCATCATCATCAGCCTATATTAGTCCACTGTTGGACGTAGGCCTCCCCATGCCTCTGATAAGTCCAAATCACTACATAGTATAAAACAAAGTCGCTTCCCGCTGTTTGTCTGTCCCTATGTATGCTTGAATCTTTAAAACTACGCAACGGATTTTGATGCCGTTTTTTAATAGATAGAGTTATTCGAGAGAAAGGTTTATAATACATACATATATCATACGGGCGAAGCCGTGGGCGGAAAGCTAGTAATAGATAAGTTATGGTTAAAAAAACCCACTGAACGATAACTAGGAATAAGTATTAGGTCGAAGTAAGTGGAAATTTAAAGTCTCTGCCTACCCCCATGGGAGACAAGCGTGACAATTTATGTAAGTATTGCCATCACAAAATTATGTATCTATGTTAAACACCAGGGAGTGTTATATAAACTATTCAAAACTGTACTAACGCGAGGGAAGTACCTGCGTGAGTGTTGCCAGTGCAATAGAGGCATAATATATTGGCTTTAAACATGGCAATATCGTATAAACCCAGAGTTGCTAGTTCTACTCTTACTAGAACCGTTAAGTAATTTATTTCATTTGAATTTATTGGATATTTAAATGGTAAATTATTGTTAACATTTAATTAATCTACACTAATAAAATATTATTATTATAGATGCGAAAATAGCTCTACCTACTTGTTTGTTACTTTTGAACACACTAAACTGTTGAACCAAATTTTATGGATTTTGATATGGAGATGGATTGAATCTTGGAGAAGGATATAGGCTACCTTTTGTTCTAAAAAGTCCTTGAGGGATGCGAGTAAAACTGCGGGCAACAACTTGTACATTTTGACTAATTTAGAAGTTTTCTGTTCTTATTAAATTAACCGTCTTATTACATAATTATCTTATATTCCATCGATCAGATAGTTGACCTACTTTAGGGCAAAAGTCTCTACTTCACTGCATATAAATCAAAGTCTGCCTGTTCGCGATAAACTCAAAAACAACTGAATGGATTTTCATGCGCTTTCACCAAAACACATAGCGATTCATGGGAAGGTTTAGAAGTAAACTCCTAAAATAACTATAGTTAGTTAAGTTTTAGTGTAAATTGGTTGTGAAATATGACGATAATTGTTTTTAAACATGCGCGGAGCCGCGGTGGGTCGCTTGTGTAAATAAAATTAATTTAATCAAAATTTATCTTCAACTTGGTAAGTAAAAAAAATATCTCAATTCACTGAATTTTATTTTTATATTAGTTTAAGTCTCCAGTGTCTAAATTTCCAGCGATGCTATTCATAAACTGCGTTACACTTTCTATTGTTCGTAACCTAACCCAATTCCACCGCGCAATTTAGTACAATAAACCTTAGCAACAACACTCAAACGACTCTTTCGAATAACAAACATAACAATACATCCATTACCGCATCTAAAAGGGCCCTACAACGGCTGACCGCCGCAAAATCGGCAATAGTTTATGTTGGACGTGTTTCGGCAACCAGGTGACAACGGTGACGGATACATGGAAAACATTTTAGCCCGCTGCCGCTAGCGGTGCGGTCGCATCGATCCGCAACGTCCGCTGGCAAATTGCTGTGAAAGAATAAGCGCCAATTGAGGGTTTAAAGTTTGTTGCATGGATTGTGTGTTGATGATTTATGAATAGGTGATATAATATCAACTGCCTCATTAGTCTTGTGGTCCTAAGCGTGACTCCTATACTAAAAGATAATGTAATAAATATATTGAGTATTGCGTATTTAGGTAGGTCTTAGTTTCGATTTCCAAATATTGTAGTAGTGCAGTGCAGTTACTGGAGTCGTGCCGGAACGTCAGTATGTACCGAATAGCTTCCTTCCCCTCATCATAGAAGAGGACTTTTGGCCGCAGGACGTGGTGTTCCGTCGCTTCCAACCAAAAAACAAAAAGTCCACCACGAAACGTGTGTAGTTTGCCAACCCGGTCTTCTCACGCTATCGACAAAATCTTTCAGGCATGCAGGTTTCCTCGCGATGTTTTCCTTCATCGCTTAAGCGAGTGACTCAGATCAAATAAAAAGTTAAGATGGAACATTGCGAACAAAGAAGTGAGGCCGGCTAAAACTACGCCTAACGGTGTACAACACACAATTACACGCACATATGTATTAGTTAACTACGCCTTATCTTGTCAGGCAAGCTTTCGATACCTCGATAGCTCGACTGACAAGGTAAGACGTAGTTTCGGTATACGTGTGTGCGTGTAATTGTGTGTTGTACAACGTTAGGCGTAGTTTTAGCCGGCCTCACTTCTCACTTCTTTGTTCGCAAAGTTCCATCTTAACTTTTTATTTGATCTGAGGCAAGTGATAATATTAGTCAGAATAGAGACTTACTTGTGGGTCTCGTGAGTCTCATTCGACTGAATGTCCATAACACTATTTCCAAGATTATTATTTTCAAAATATTTTTTACCACCATTTTATAATCTGGTGCCGTAACAGCGGTAGGAAATCGAATTACTCTTAAATTTTTAACAAGATTTTTGCGAATAGAAGGGATTAAAAAGTCAAATGGTATTTTCAAGCGATCACAGAATATCATAACCAATTCATTGGGTCACATTTTATGTTGCTCAGTGTCCCGGATATAAACCCATAAAATATGTGTCATCTCCTCACAATAAATGTGTATGCTTGTTTGTAAATATAATGTTTAATGAAATCATAATTTTCGTGTTTTACTCGTATTTGTGGAAATATCATTTTGTAAAAATGTTTGTTCTTTGATTGATTTGAACTGTTTCAAATCAAATCAACACACCACATCTCAAGTCATCTGATTGATAAGTATATTTACCGGCCATGTGGAATCAATTGATTCGAAATGTTAAGGAAAGCCCATACCCATATATAGACTTTAGACTATAGACCACACCTATACACTCCCAAGTAAGCAATGCTGTTAGGAAGCGGGAATAGTAAGTAAATATGAGCAAGAATTATTGGTACTATCAACTTGCCACTCTAAAAAAAATAACAAAACGATCACGAAAGCCGAAACTAACCAAATTGAGTGTCGAAAACGTTGTAAAGCAACAAGAAAATCCAAAGCATCCTGTCGTACACAAACGAAATAGTTTAAACAAATCGCTACGTATACCTAACGAGATGTCTGTCTGTTCACTTTAAACCACACGTTTGACGTAAACGAATGCACTCGAGAGCTGCGATACAAATCACTTGGCGACCCCGAATTAACCGCGACACACCGAGTGTTTATTTAGACTGACTTCGATTCGGATCTGCTCCTTAAGAGGCCTCGAAGACAGCGATACAGAAGTGTTATTTGAAGACGCGATTTTGATGGAAGAAAAAATATTGTGTAAGTGGAGTTTTGCTCGAAGGAGGAAGGTTAAGAATACAAACTTGCTTTCCGCACTTTGGAAATGATAAGTAAACGATATTAATTTCTGTCAATAGATCTTTCAAATAAACTTTTACAAGTCAATGTTTTTCATTTGATTTGTTAAATTATATGGTGCCGGCATTTAGCCGGCTCAGAGAATCACGGTTTCTTTTCAAGTTCAGACAGCAGTAATATTATCAGATATGCGAGTTTTACAATGTAGGACAAAATTTGAACTGGCCTTTTGAAGGAAAAACCATAGCTTAATGTGGCTAATTCTGCTGGATGGTTACTAAAAACAATCCCTAGCTATGCCAATGGAGACACTAGTGTCTGTAAATACCAAATCCAATACTAAATATACTGAATTGATGGTAAGTGGCAACCGGTACCCATAGACTGGCCAAGTTCTTAGCATTATCTATACCAGAATTTCCCAAACTATGGGTCGCGATCGAATATTAATTGACTCTGAAATGCATCGACCGCAGTCGACCAAGCCAACAGCGACTAGGGAACTTAAACATTACCAATATGTAATGTACGGTGACCAGCACATCAAGTTACCACAAAATGTAAAATTTTCTCAGTTGACTTTGAATTATATCAGCAACAACTTAAGGTTTAAAATCATTTGGAGAAATTTGACAGTTTTTTATAACTTGATGTGCTGACGACTGTACCAATGTTTCTTTTCTGTAAGACAGCCAAGCAGTGGGTCCCAAGATTGGGAATTTTTGCTAGATGGGTCGGAGTCAATTCTTCTTTGGGAACTACTGCAATGCGAAGAGATAGATGCAACATTCTTTTAAAAAAACGCTTTCCACGTAACCCTACATAATATATTGATATGGACAGTTGCGAGTTGATCATTACAGAACTATGCGGTTACTAGTAGAACTAACGGTTAAAACCTTTTGAAGCTCTACATGCTCCATAAAGGCAAAACCTGTAATCAAGTACACGCCTAGATAATGTTACATATAATAAAACATCTCCAGTACAAGATGAACTGGTTTTGAACACTTGTTGGCTTGTTTGATAAAATAACGTTACATATTGATACGTTGAAGTTCAACGGTAGCGTCGTTGAAGCAAGTTCAGTTTGGCGTTTTAGTTTGTACTTGAATTTTCGTACTTAAATGTATGATTGCAGACAGAATTTATATTAAAAGCCACTACAGTATCATATACCATTAAAACTAATAGCATAAGCATATTGAAATTACCATCATAAAACAGCAGTTCCTCCGTTAGTAAAGGGGATATATCATATTTTTCTTTTTGACGCAAGGCTTATTATTTTACAGTTAGTATTGTTTTTATTTTTTAAAGTAGCAATCTTGGTGGCACTATATAATTTTTTTGATGCCTGAGAGTGTTCATAAATAAATAATAAAAAAGTCTTCATTCAGCGAGACAATTTGCAGGTTGAAATTAAGATTGACATCAACATTTGCGATGACCAATTTGCCTGACGGGTACAGTGATTATAGTATTATATCCTAAAGATTTGTGGGTAGGGGCAACGATCGTCAATTGTTTGTAAATCTCTTTTTTTTATTACTGGAAATGTTTATTTGGGGGTTTGATTATAGGTAGTTAGTCTGAGATAAAATGGTTTTTTTACAAAATGTAGTTTTAAAGTACAAGTAGGTACAATAAAGAAAAGATTTAGGTATACAGGCAGGTAACTATATAATTATGTGTTTTGACAATTTGACAAAAAAAAATGTGGTACATATATCAAGCAATATCTGTCAATACGCTGGTTTTGTTAGCAGTTTCCATATGACACACTTTGGCAAATAATTATTTTAACGAAATCTATATTAAGATAAGACCAATGATAGTTAGCTTTCTGTATGCATGTATACCTTACTCTTTTATTGACCTACTTTAAAAAAAAAGAGTTCAACACTACATGCGCCGGCCTCTCCTAGTAAACTAGAAATTGTTTTTCCTTAATTATTTTGATTTCAAATAAGCTTTTACAAGCATTTATGACTCTGGTTGCACGGTTCAAAAAAGTTGAGAAGCATCCGGCAAGATTATATTATTATATTATTTAATACTTTATGCACAATATTGTACAGAGGCGCACTTAAGCATCCTATTCTAGTCATTGTAATATAATAATAGTAGTCCACTTTTAATGTCATCATTATCATAATCATATCAGCTTATTGCCGTCCACTGCTAAACGTAGGGCTCCCCCAAAGAGCGCTAACCATCCCCTCCGTCCTCATTCCTCCATTCCTTTCCTTCATCCATTTTTCCGCCGTTTTTGAAGCTGCATACCAACAGATATAGACTTCCGTAAATACAAACTATAAACACGTGTAAACGAATCCAAATGCTTTAAGCTTCACGCCCATTAACAATAATCCTTTTTATTTCCCTGTGAAATTGTATCTTTTAGACCAAAATGACCCCACTACCAACATTTTAGGGTTGACTTTTGTTTACAAATCAACAAGGGGAGAAACGTTGTGTCGTTTATAAAGATTTCAAGTTGGTTAGCCGATGTGTATTAAAAATAAAATTGCTATTATTCAAGTCATAATTCTAAGTGAAAAAAAAAACGAAGTATGGGAAGTATTTAAGGGGTTGTTATAGTGTGTTTAATTTTTTGTTGTTTTTAACAGTGTATTTTTGTCGCTTGGAGTTGTGGTGTTTAAGCACACTGTTTTTTAGGATTGTTTTTTGCCTTCATAACATTATTTCTACATTGACTTTCAGCTTACCTACTCATAGCCGCATTTATTCGATTTAGCATTAGATTTTTGGGACTTTCACTGGCAACTATCTGACGGTATAAGGAGTAACTAAGGCTATTTAATATCAAGCTACCAAGCTAAATAAATAACATGAAACACCGGGTGAGACCGCGGGACACTTCTACTCAATAAAATATGAATAAATACTTATTACGATTTAACGTCGAGCAAATTTATGAATTATTTATCTTTGGATTTAAATGCAAGCTTTTATAAGTACTTTGTATTAGAAACAGTACTTTAAGTCTCTTGATAACGCGGCAGACCGACGCGACGACGCCGACACAACGATTAATTCTAACAATGATATCTGCTTTACTTTATAAATAAACTCGCGACCCGCCCCGGCTTCGCACAATTATAATCCTATGTTAACCAATTAACACAAAACCTTAATAAATTATACACCTAAACCTTACTCATGAGTTACTCTGTCTATTGGTGAAAACCGCATGAAAATCTGTTCAATATTTTTTGAGATTATTCCGAATAGACAGACAGACGTGGTAGCTTTGTTTTATAATATGTAGTGATGTAAATAATGACAGAGCAGTAAAATTATGGTGGGAAACCTTCAAAAGGCGGACGGTCTTTTGGGAATTAAATGTACCGTGTGGGATTCTTACCCACTAAAACCGTCCTGTGGCCAACATCATCACATAGCTCTCTATGTCTCTGGGCACTGTGTCTCTTAATAGACCACCCAAGAGCCCCCTTAACATAAAAAATGGGGAAATAATAAAGTATTGTTTTTAGGTGTTAAGAAAATTTTGTTTTGAAGTCGGTTTAATTTTTTTTCAGTATTATGCATAAAGCGATCACTCAAGTGACATAGACAACATTTTAACACCTCTTGTTTATTTTTATCGGTCATTGTAAATTCACCTTTTAACCCTACGCCTGCCTAATGCTTAACGAATAACGATTAAGAGTGTTCAATTTTATACCGTCCGCGACCGAGTCATTGCTCGCGTGCGACCGCGTCGTTCAAATCGTCACGAAATTTTTCGTTCAGTCATGTTCACTCAAATTATTTTCGAAACTTAGGAACCTACTTAGCTAATAAAAGTTTGCACAGTAATTGGTTGATGTAGCCTTAAAATGTTTATAAAGGTTTTATAAAACTGTTGTGTACCTCTGATGTAGAAACAAAAATAAAAAAATACTTTCACATTTTAATCTCTAACGTTTTCACGTCAGAGGTGGACAACACTTTTAAAAACCCTTTAAAACACTTTATATTAGTTTTGAAATTACCCTCCAGTATTCTTATACATTTTGTTTCAAATGAAATATAAAAAGTGAGATATCGTAATATCTTTTATTCTTACATATTTTCTTTTATTTTATTAACACCGATGTGCCCAACACAAAAGCTTATCTTCATATTCCGACTAAAGTGACCATAAATTCGGCGATACAGAGATATTCCCAATAAAAATTATCTATATTACACTCGACGATAAAACTAACGTAACACCATAGAGCTATATCAGTAATATGACGGTCGAATCAACTTAAAAGAATCATTCATTGTGCCTAATTTTATTTATGGACGACCACCCCCAAAGCATTTATTACCGCGAAACGGCCGAGCCAATAAAACCACTGAATCAAAGAGAAAAAGAGCTCTCAGTTCTATAAATATTTTATTTCGGATAGTGAGAAGTAGGGTGGCCACGCGCAAGTGCCGATTGAGAGTTACATTTTTCTCTTTCGGCTCTTAATTCTAAAGTACCTAGTAAGATCTAGACATTTGGATTCATTTTTAAATGATTGGCATGTACAAAATAGGATATTATAATTATATACAAGATAAGTTATAAAATGATGTTATTCATTTCGTACCTGCAACTAAAAAGTATTAATTTTAGATAAGCCTTAACGTATTTAAACGTAGACAATTTATCTGATTAATAAAACCATTCAACTGACTGTGAAATTCGTTTCGTTAGTTTATTTACTTTCGCACACAACATAGAAACTGGGAGAGTCCTTCAAACTTCTCCATCATGGCCACCGTACGTCGGGAGCCCGGGGAACTTTTACTAATGTGTGCTAGTCAAATGGACTCTCGAGAATTCAACCGTCGAATAAAGCACCTTATGCCAATGTTACAGAGTGCATAATATGATAGCGTGGAGAATATATAAATAACAGGACTGGCTTGTTCCTCTGCCACTCATGCATATGGAAATAGGGACTTAGGTCATAGAATAAAATAGGTACGTACGTACTACTGTTTTGATAGTTTTATTTGCGTACCTTTTCGGATTTGTGGTGTAAAGTGGTCGTAAACAGCGTAGATGTGGTCCCTTCTTCGTAAGTGTTGGGTTACATTTGACGTATGTATGTACCGTGCCCCTTCAAGGGATAAGCCGATTGGAGTGTGTTGGTGTTGTGGATGAATAGCAATCATGTGTTGAGGTTTAATTGAAATCGTGAAATACCAATATTTATAAAGGCCACTTTGACATAGGGGCATCGTTTTATAGTACCTACACAAATTCCTTAGTTCACTTACCGTGAGAATTTGGGCGTGTTAATAATAAAATATGTTAGTTAAAAAAGGTAATAGCTTAATGATATGACCGTTGGACTGCCAAGTCGTAGGTACTGAGTTTAAATCCCTTGCAACTCGAACTCTTTGTAATAAAACTAATTATCAATCCCTTAAACGGTAAAGGAAAACGTCGTTAGATGGTTTAAAGTCTGGCAACCCGCAGTAGGCTAGCGTGGTGGACTATTACCTAAACTGTCTTATTCTGGGAGACCTGTGCAAGCCATTGAATATGGATAAGTATGAATCGCGCATGACATTGAGTTGTACTACCTAAAACATTGAAAGTAATGCTAATGTAATTTCACTGAAAACCGTTTTAAATTCGTTTTTTATTGGTTAACTTGGCAAACGAGCAGGCAAGCCGCTTATGGACTGCAATACCAAAGGAATTGTAATCCATAGTTGCTGAGCCTATTAAGTTAAGGGGAGGGGAAGGAGAAAAGGAAAAGAAAGGAGACTTAGTGAGGAATGGGCCTCCGGCGCTTCACACTCACCGTACGAGACGCAACAGTATGCCTACTGCTACTTCACGTCGATATTGTGGGAGGGTAGTACTTTCCCGGTCGTGGGGACCAATTCATGCTGGCACTTAGGCATGCCAGTGACACAACTACTACTAATCATTGTAAGTTTCACACGATCACTCATGAACATCGCTATGGTGTTGATTTCTATGGTGTTTATATTCCGAAGTGCAGTATAAACATCACTCGAATAAGTGAAGTGTTGAGTGCGCGCTACCTGACTGGTGATGCTCAACTTACCTGAAACAAATAGAATACAAAACTTAAGTCACAATATTTTAATGATAAGAAAACAATGAGTAATTATCGAGTATAAGCTGATCTCTAACTGTACGGAAACCTAATGCGAGGCCAAAAACTGGATTTGTATAGCTTGATGTGTATACGTGTGCAAAATTGCAGAGCGTGTTGTAAAAGTCAATAAAACTCTTTGGTTCTTTAAATAAAACAAACAACATTTTGTAATATGAATTATCACGTCACTGAAATTTTATTTTAATAGGTAATTATCAAGTCATAATTAACAATGCGGTTCAAATTAACTAGGTAACATACCTACTCATATGGCTCGTCAATCCTCATAAATTTTGACATACACATCCACCAAAAACAATAACACGACCTCAACCATAGTATCTCAACCTTTTATTACATTACAAAATGATGAACAACGCTTTGTAATGTTCATAGTACCTACAGATAAATAGGAGGCTAACGTCTGAGTTCGACCGATAATTACCGACGCGCGTGCAAATTTAATAACTCGCGTGTTGGACGGGTTAGTTCTGTTTAGACCCTATGTGACGAGGGCGAGACGACTTTGACGCGTGACGATTCGACTCGCGATGCCTAAAAGTGAGCGTTACGAAGTTAGTACTTCAACTACGTACCACTTGTAGATTTAAGTGTAAACTTATGCTTTTATTATCAAAATTGACATTAAGGTGCTGTTGTGTGCTGAGAATCGTCTCTCAATATAAGACTAAGTATGTGAAGTAGACGCAATAGAAAATTTATTATTTGTAGGTACTCAAACGTAGCTGAATACTTTTGTGAACGATGATTTTTGAAATTGATTTTATTTTAAAGCACTAATATTTTCTATCATGGGTGCGCTTACAAACATAAGTCATACCTACTCCCAAACTGGGAACAACGGGAAATGACACAGATATAGACTGAAGCTTTGAGTGCGTAGGATACTAAACTTATCATTACATACCACGTATACATAGAGTAATAGACAGAGAGTATTTCAATCAATCTTTGGCCCAACTACCCTAACAATCGCTAACTCAATAATACCTCATCACGAAGTCGTGTGGTGTAAACGCACGGATCGTATTTGCTTACCGCTGCCGCTCGTCAATCACGCGCCGGCTGACTGTGCATTTCAATTTAAAGTACGCGCTGCACTGACAGATGTTGTTCATTATCGCTTAGCTTTGTAGCTATGTTTACTGAAAGAAGCGGGGCTTAAATTACGTTAATAAGGTTTCATGAAGAGTGGCAAAAAGACCAAAAAAACGGTTAAAATTAAGTAAAGGATGATCTCTCCTTTTGAAAGCCGTGCTCGAAAAAGGTTTAAGCTTTAGTATGTCTGAGACTGCCTCATTAGTCTCGTGATCCTAAGCGCGGCTCCTACGCTAGAGGTCCTGGTTTCGATCCACATGTCGAGCTAACTTTTATTGGCTTTTTCTATGAGTTCTCAGTAGTAGCTCGGATTATGGATTTGCGTTCGGTTATTGGCTCGCCCCTATTACATGGGACCTAAACATACAGGCGTGATGGTATGTTATGTGTGTCTGCGGGTTTAGCAGATAAATTCATGACTTGCAAGAAGATCAGAAACAGTACTCATTCAATGTATATTTGAATATATTACGTAACCGCTTCTTTGTATAGCAATACTATAGTCTGCTATATTATCGCTTAGCAGTGTTCGCAAGCTTCACCCATCAGCCAACTCAAATTAAGACTAACGATTCGGCTGCTTAATGCGGCCGGTTTTAATTTTAATTTTAAAACAAAATTCGACTTAACGACAACCACCGGTTTGCCGATGTTTTACTTTTCAACACAAATTATAGCCGTTTTTGGGCCAGCATTTGGTTTATGGAAGGTTGAGGGATGTGTTTTGGCTATCATTCAATCTAGAGTTACTGAGAAATTATTAGAAATATCCAACTGATTTACTGATATTCTTGGGGTTTTTTCTATGAAATTTTCAGTAGCAGCTCGGAGTGTCCCTCTCGGATTTGTGCCCGGTTAATGGCAATAGACTCGCCCCCTGGTAAATGGGATTTAAACATACCGGCGAAGTGAGGGTGTACATTAATACACCTCTACCTAACCGTTCGCGGAATACAGGTGTGATGGTATGTATGTCTGTAACTTTGATTTACTTTGTGAATTAAACCAGGACCTTACCTTACCAGGACCAGGGTCTTGGCCTGCGCTTCCAGTCTGCTAGAGCAGTGACGCAGTTAAGACCAATATAACTTGTTAACTCACTTCACAAAAATGAATGTGAGAAAAAAGTGTGTAAAAACCGTGGTATATTTGCACACAACTAGTATTAAATCCTAGGAACTAACTGAAATAACAGACTAATATTTATTGATAAAATTAAAAAGGGGCATTAAAAACTCTTCTGCATCGCTATCACGTTGTATGGCAATGCTGATTCTCTGACCAATGAAGTATAGGCCAGCCTTTGGGTCAAAATAAATGGATTCCAAAAACAACAATTCGAATTACGATTGAATTTTCCCACTTTCAAATAAGTTCCCATTTGAAAGGAGTAGAGTTTCTATTGTACAGGGTAAGATTATCTCCCATTACCTCTTCTCACTCCCTCTCTACTATTTAGCGCCCCCTTCAAAGGGTTTATAGGTATACTTTCTCAGCGTATCCTAAACGACGGTAAGTGTTGGGCCAGTTCTCATTATAGTCGCGGACCGAACGGCTATTTATTTGATACCCTGCCACTTATGAGACTCTCCGCTGCTATTTTTCTTTGAAAACGGTTCTGTATTTAGTTTTAGTATTCGTTTATTTGGGACGGAAAACGGGACTGGAATATCATGATATTCTTCTCAATTATTTATTGATCTAGTAAAAGGTAAGAAGTAAGAACAGTTATAACTTGATAGAATAGAAAGAAAGAAAGTTTATTCTGACAGTCACAACACAAGACAAAATTCCAAACAACAAAACAATAGATTCTAGATCTTGTGCGATGTCAAAATGAGCCCTATCCCTATTTCAGCACTATGCTGCAGCAAGCTTATCAAGGTCCAGCGTTGCTTAATATTTACAATTTTTGGGTTTTTCTATGAAATCCTCATGAAATTCATTAGCCCAACGCCAATGTTGGGCTAATTAATTTCTTTCTTTCTTTTTGAGCCACAACCATCTCACAACAAAAAAATTCAAACAAGCATTACCAATCTACCTACTCTGCCTCATCGAATGGATGCAATAATTTTTCACAGGAGAGACAGAGACAGGTAGAAAAGGTACAAGGGAAAACGGCAACAGCAGCTTCCTAATCAAGCAGCTAAAATGCAATCAGGGGTTGGCTGGGGCAGAACAAACTTGATTACTTGAATAACGGCGAATACTAACAATGCATAGGATAGAGAACTGGGCCCCTAGACAATGTCACATCTTCATTATCGATAACGAAGTCAGATGTCCGAAATGTGTGGATTTGACATAATTTCATCACGTGACATATCGAAAGGTTATGCCAATTCCATACATTTCTGATATCTAACTTCGTTATTGATTATAACGATGTGACATTGTCTAGGGCCCCTGTTTATTTACCCCATAAAATGCTAATCATAAATAGAGCCAATCTATAGAAACTAAATTAAAATCAGTTCTAAATTAAGAGAGTTATAAGCATTTTATTATAGAATCAGAGTGTACTATATCAGTATGTGACGGCACGAGTCACTGCGTTATACATTTTCTACTAACATTTTGTAGGAAAGGGACAGAGAACCCCCTAAATTCTCACCAAATCTTTAATCACTTAAATCTTACAACAGTCGATTTTAATATTTTTCGAGTTGAGTCGATTTCAAAATACGAATCGTATTGAATAATATTATACCACTGGAGGGCAAAGGGCTCCCCATTTATTTTCCAATTCTCTCTGTCCATTGCTCATAAGGACTAGTCTTTTTGGAAAGAGTCCTATCTTTTCAGTATACCTTTATAGGCATGTTATTTACAATATATTCAACACCAGTCAACTACCGCAGTCCTTAATGTCCTTACAGTCATTTTAAAATCGATAACAAAAGTTTTGTAGCCGAAACACGTCTTGTTTGTTTTGTGTT
Source organism: Subacronicta megacephala (assembly GCA_958496365.1). NCBI lineage: Eukaryota > Metazoa > Arthropoda > Insecta > Lepidoptera > Noctuidae > Subacronicta > Subacronicta megacephala. The sequence goes on from OY292518.1 coordinate 13,891,094, forward strand.
TTGGTAGCGATCGATTTAATAATTTTGAACTGTGATACTCGTATGTATGTTCTTTAGTATCAATATTTGAGGTCATTAGGCTTGTTTTAAAGGAAACATAGTTATCATTAACAGGTTTAAATGGAAAGGGGAGAATAAGACTGACAATATGGAATTTTTGATAAAACTACACGTAATGCGTTCCTTATGTAGTGTTTACATAATGAAATAATTATTTTAAAGTAATGTATGGACAATTGATAATAATTACTAGTGTTCCGTCGACCACTTATTTCTATGGTTGAAAAAAAAAATTTTATAATGTTTGTGCTTTTGATGAATCACATTATATAGGATACTAGGTACATGTAAATTGATTAAAGCGAAGTTTCTCAATATGTTCTTCCCCTCAAATATCAATACAGTAGAGAGATTTAAAATGTTGTCAGTTAGCTATGTGTTATAAATAAAGTGTCGCAATATAAAAAGTAACATAAATCTGAAATCAGATAGACAGGAGACAAAAAACCTGTCTTCATAAACATCTAAAGTAGAAAGCTTTTAAGCATAACACATGAAACACGACTTTGTATTTACAATCAAACATTTTATATATCCTCCAGAGGAATATATGTTCTATACAAAAATGTGTGCCCATTCATCTAAGTAAATACAAATAAACTGTTGGCCCTTAAACATTCTTTTATTGTTCGTAACCCTTAACGATGACATTCGCTGAAATTCGGAATGACAGCAGAAAGCGGCTGAAGCATGCCAATCGAATTTTACTTATACAAAGCATTATTGTGGTCTAAAGTACGAGCGAAGTTTTTTTTTATCATACACACATCATCATTTACGGGACAAGAAAAATTATGTTAAAAACAAAATGTTAAAAACAAACTGTGGGCTTAACGATGCCATACAGCGGGATAATTTTTGAAGGTTGTGGATATAATACGATTTAATTCCTGGGAATAAGTTTAGTACAATATGGACAGAATAACTGTGCGTGTTTGAAGTTAGCTGTTGTGAAGAGACCTGGTAAAATAAGTGTTTTTGTAGAGTTTATTATCGAAATTAGCAAGGACAATACGTCACGAATGCGAAGAATTTACGACCGGCTAACAGGCTTTAAATTGAGTTTTTATATTTAAACATGTATTACTGCTACACGCCCTACATTCTGGGGATAACATGTTGATGGTAATCAGGTATTTTATGCTGTTAATTACGAAAATGAAGAAGTAAAGGGAGGACATTTTCTTCGGAACACAGTACTTTTTAAAGTATGCACGGCGACAGGTGAAGCTATATTTTTCATTTTAAGCTAATTTCGCTTTGTGTAGCCTTTCGATATAATGAGAGGTCAGCTTAAATTGGATTTGTCTAACTCGTCATGTAGCCGTGCGTACGAGGAACAAGTATCTTCTGTGAAATGAAATTATAAATGATATGAAATGATATTTTATTTCTGTAAATGGATCCTTGGAAGAAACTTTTACAAGACAATTTTTTACATTTTTTTTAAACTAGATGACACGATGACGCCGCCTTTTCCTATCTGACGACCTCTGAGAAGAAAAGCTGAAACAAATTCAGAGAATCATGGTCTCTTTTGAATTGACCTGACCTAACTGACGGCACGCATACATCAGTCATCGTGTAGCTCAACCATTTCTTAGCTAACGTAAGTCGCTTCCGCCTATCCCTTGTCCCCCGTACCACAACATCAAACGTCTCACGTTGATATGACGGCTTTTATCAGGTATTGTTTGGCTTTTACGATTGATGCCGAGGTGGGGTGGGGCAGGGTTATCCGACAGACATCGATACATCATACAGAGCAATATTTCAAACACATTCGATTCTACAGTAAATTTTGTTGGGAGTTTTAAAATTTTTTGTTTCAATTCAAGTACATTGGGGGATAATGCCGATAAACTCATAGAATTATAGGCTTATTTTTATGTTAGGTAAACTTTTTTATGCAATAAAATGCAAAAACGAAGGACAACGACGTATATTTTATCAAATAACAAGCTGTGTACTGACGTTTTAATCACTTTTCAGAACTGGGAATTTCCGTCTAATTCCGTCTTCTCTGCAAAATTTCATGGTTCCAGATCAATCGGTTTTAGCTGTTATATATTTTTTCGCACTCGGTCAGAGTTTTATTAAGTAGATAATTTTTTTCTCAACTATACAAAAATAGAACGATAGTTGTACCGTTTCGTCTATTCGACCTCAGGGTAAAAGAAAAGAAGGCATTTTCAAAGACTTTGTTTGCCTTTTTATTTAATTGTTTTTCTTTTTATTGCTTGAAAATATTGCTTAAGAAACTTTTAGCACGTTTTTTCCATTCTCCATAGTAATAATTACCTCTCAAAGTCTCAAAGGATGAAAAGAGTACGTACAAGAAATGACAAAACACCATAAAATTGTACCATTCACCCTGCATTATCCTTATTTTTAAAAAGGAGGCCTTAAAAGACTCACAAAGGTTTATGAAAATAATTTTATGAATAGGCCTCCTTACAGAAATAAAAAAACATTTTGTAAGTACAGCTTTTTGGCATTCATATGGAGAGGAACTTGGTAATTTTTATGCACTTTTAAATAATGAAACTTTTATATTTCCATATTTAAGTAAAGGCTGGAATAATTAGAGCGTTATTAATGGCCTACACTTTATGATAAACACATAGTCATGCTTTTCTGTTCCGAAGGGTTAGTTAGGCAGAGGTTTTTGGAACTCATTTAGTAGATAGAGGCCGAGCCTATTGTCGAATCTTAACTCCAAGATTTTTTTATAGGTAATGCTCGAGCTGGGAATCGAACTTAGGACCTCACGATCGGCAGTAACGTTTGTGGCACTAGACCGAAGATGCAGCTTTCGTTATGATAATAAAAGTTAGCACGTACGAATAGGCTAGATTAGAAATGACTGCCTCATTAGTCTTGCGCGACTGTTACGCTAGAGGTCCTGGGTTCGATCCCCAGGCCGAGCAAAGTGTTAATGAGTTTTTCTATGAAATTCTCCCCTATTACATGGAACCTAAACATACCAGCGAAGTGTGGGTGTACAATAGTACACCTCCGCCTAACCTTTCGGGGAATACAGGCGTGGTGGTATGTTATGTATATGTTATGTAAGTACGAATAGCAATGGTTCAAATGGTGGTTAAAATGTCATTTTTTTTTGGATTTTTTTGTTCTCTTAGTATTAGTCGATGTTATTTTTTCGCAGATATTGTATATTTGACTAAAAAAGTTAAAATAACATCTTCGATATTCGATCGTATCTTTTTTAAGTCGGCAAAACATTAATTTAAAAAAAACAGATCTTATAATCAATTTTGTTTTCAATTATAAATAAATATTTGTATATCTTTTAAAAGTCTTTGTTTTTTTAGATAACCTTTTGTGTTGGTTTTACTCGTTGCTTTCATAAACAATGTCGTCTTCGTGTCGTGTCTGTGTTGTATCGTACCCGTCTCGTCGATGTTCACACGTTGCGAAACTGTGTCTATCCTTAATAAGGAAATTTTATTGATAACTTATCTTTGCTCTTTTTGCATGCAGAGTTAGGTCACGATACTTAAACGATAACAGTAAACAGATGTTTTGTAGCATCATAGTTAGTGTTTTCGTATGGTTAGGTCATAATTCATATCCATTTCAGAGTAGTTCTGTCGATCCCGATATGAACGCATCATACAACTGTTTGCATCTTTAATACATAAATACGTTGCAGTCATCTTCATTGTTAAGTTAATCACGTTGTTGTATCGATGTCATCGCGTCGTATCGGCGTGAGCGTGTCGTATCCGTGTCGTGCCCGTCCCGTCGTCATTAACGCGTCGTCCAACTGTTTGCGTCGTTAACAAGCTAGTGCTAATTGACGGTGGATCTTTGCTGTGTCTGCGTGCAATTCAACTATCGTCTGCATTTTAATGTGCTGAGCTTTTCATATTGACGTATTGAAGGGGAGCTCGCCTGATTTAACGCGAAAAGTTAGACGTTTATCCTCTTATAGTAAAACGCTTACTAGACGTCTGTTACTCGACTAAGATCGATTTATAGATAAGTATTTTAATGTAACAACAATTACAATATTAAAAACTAAAAATATAAAGGCGTTATGATGCAATAGGCATCATAACGCCTTTAAATATATTTTTAGTTTACCTATATATTTTTAAGTACCTAATATATTTACATATTTTTATTTTTTTGACCGACGGAATGTTATAAAGAGACTGCCTCGTTAGTCTAGTGGTCCCAATCGCGACTGCTACGCTAGAGGTCTTGGGTTCGATCCCCAGGTCGAGCAAATTGTTATTGAGTTTTTCTATGAAATTCTTAGTAGCAGCTCGGAGTCTGGATTTGTGCCCGGTGAATGGCAATAGGCTCGCCCCCTATTACATGGGACCCAAACATACCGGCGAACTGTGGGTGTACATCAAGTACACCTCTGCCTAACCCTTCGGGGAATACAGGCGTGATGGTATGTTATGTTATGGAATGTTATAAAGATTTCTTTTGGGTAATGTAAATGCTCAAATGCTACGATTTCGACCTTGTCTTTTAATAAATATTAATTAAATTTATTATTAATAGCATATTTAGTAATATTAACCGGTTTGTTTATGTAGAATTATTTGAGTAGTTTTAAATGCTATTGTGGAGATTTGTAAGTGTGGATGCTGTGTTTCTGTTCAACTTTTATTAACCTAAATATTGTGAGTTGATGTAAACTAGCCTATACATATATCTCTTATAATGTTCTTATCAATATTTTTATTTACATTGTTGATAATCCATTAAAGACATCACAAAACAAAAGAAAATTAGATCCTGAGTCGTACATTTCTAGCTATGCTAAAACAAACTTACTCATTTATGAAACTTTCAACCAAAACCAGCAGGGATCAAACAAAATATTATCTGAAGCACAGTTATGCAGGTGCGGAGAAATCTAGGGCATTCGCGCCAATGACCTGGAAGACCTAAACCTAGGTGGTCAGATAACGACCGGCTGACTGAATACAGGCTTATGTCAACATTTTGCTAGAATAAATAGAGGCGTGTGGGTGTTGGGCTGTAGGATAGGGCTGTGTTGACAGGGATCTATGTATGTGTGTGTGTTTATACACGGTTTAATGTAGGTTTGCTTTTGTTTTTTGTGAAATTGAAATTAAGGCGATTAACGAAAGGGATTTATAAAGCGAATGTCAGTGGAGTCGCCGGGAGGGGACGCCCTAGAAAGACATACCACGACCTTATTGGTGAGATCCTTCAGAAAGGTCAGGTGCGTAGTACCCGCAACCGGCGCATGTATAAGACAAGATGTATGAATGTGGACGAAGCAAAGGAAGTATACAAGAATCGTAGCAGATGGCGTTCTGTAGTTTCTGCCTACCCCTATGGGAAAAAGGCGTGAGTGGTATGTATGAAATTGAAATTGTTTTGGTTACCATTGTATGAATCTATCTTTCGGGGAATACATGAGCATGAATTGCCGTACGAATGTATTTTTGCATTTTCATATTGCAAGAATGGAAGAATATGTCTTGGATCTTTGATATTTGTGTTGTGGTAGGGCCACACTGTTCGCAGTATGAATGGGCCGGATCGACCAGCGAAGTACCACACTTTCGCAGAAGACCGACGTCCGAGTAGTAGCGTTTCGCTGCTTCGCTTCGTTCGGTAAGCGAGAGAGCCGGAGGCCCAATTCCTCCGTTAGTCCCTTTCCTTCCCCTCCCTTTCCCTAAATAGGCTCGACAACGCATCTGCAACTCCTTGGTTTTGCAAATGTCCATGGGCGGCGATGACTACTAACCATCAGGTAGCTCGCCTGCTCGTTTGCCGAGATATCCCATAAAAAAATAATTTAGGTTTTGTCCGCGGCTTCGCCCTCGTCATTGAATTTAATTCAAGCAGAAACCGACAGTGATGATCTCTTCTTTCTATGGAAGTGCATGCAATAGAGAGGTCAAGCTTTATCTCAGGGTCTTTTCAACTAATTGAGATAGCATGTACCACAGTTTTATAAGTTTGAGCATACGGTTTCTAACATTTAAATCATAATTAAAATCTGTTCAGCAGTTCTTACGCCAACCCTTAACAACCAGATAAGAATTCTAAAAATCCCTTTTTTATTTCGGTAACATAACCCAGATATTTTTTTAGATGAAGAACCATTATCTAAGGACCTATATTGTTGTACAACAGTTTTTTTTTTTGTTATGTTTATCAACAAGTTTCGATAAAACAAAATGGGAAAAAGAAATAGCGTGTTCAAGGTAACTTTCTCAGAAATTAACACCCTACACCAATTACTTTTAACGATCACGGCTTAATTAACAAACTTAAAACGAATAATTACAATAATTTTACCAAAAATTCCATTTCCACTTGTAAAGAGTAAAATTTTCAGGATGAAATTATTTTTGTGGTAGCGTAACCTATTGACTTTTGGGCGGAATGCTTATGCTCGGCAAGCGCAGTTTGTTCCGTTAACGAGCATCTGACTAATTAATGCTAAATCTTTTCTGTCTATATAATCAAGTGCCTCCCTCGCCCTCTTTCACTCTTCAGTATTTTTTGGATTTTTTTAAGTGCTGTTAATTGAGCGTTTTTCCAATTTGGAAATTAAAAGCTATTATGTCTGGGGGCTTGAGGAAATTTGTATAGAAGATTCAGGATGTTTGAATATGTATTATATTCTGTTAACGAAGGTTCTTTAGCGGTCTTTGTCCTGCAAGGTTCTTGTAATTTTTAATTGATTTTAAAAATAAAATTCTGTATTCATTTGTTTTTTTTTCTTACTAAATTTGGTGGTCTTAGTGTAGCTATTATTGGGATATTCAGCTTGAAGTTTCGTGTTGACTACTTAGTCGCAATAGTGTCATCCCCTTTTATGTGGGACCTAAAAACATGCAGGTGAATAGTCAAACTGCATAAGCATACCATATTACCATATCTCTCAAATTTCTGTACTAAATTGATACCTATTCACCAAGATTAAACATATTATTTCAATCACTTGATGTGGATATTTTACCAACATCCATAATTTTACTATTTATAAGCTTGTATATCGATGAAGTGGTATTATTTGCAAAAACTAAAATTATTCATCAACATTTTCAGCATGCCTAAAAGCGTTTATTTTAGTTTGCGAAAAAAATAAAGATATAAGATGTTAGTTTTAAAAGAATCTACAGAAATGTTGAAGAGCTCGAGTACTGAATAACTTTTGTTTTAAAACTTTGCCCAAAAGCCTTTTGTTAACTGCCAATTTTGTAGTTGTGCTAGGCAGTATACTAATGTGTTTGTCAGTTATTTTCTTCTTATATTCTTTGGGCCTTCTCATTGTATCGCGTCCAATGCCGTGGAAAAAGTATGCAGGTCCTATTAAGTAGCCTGTGGGTTTCCCTTTCCTAGTTGATAAAGGGTTGTGTACAAGTTCCATAATCCTGATCGATTCGGTATCCTGTTACCTGATGATGCATGTTAATACCATCCTGTAGATGGTGCAGTGATATCTAACCTTATAAAATGACCATTGGACTGCCAAATCAAAGGTCACAAGTTCGAATCCAAGACACGCCACCTCTAACTTTTAGAAATCATGTGCGTCTTATTAATTAATTAGCACGTGCTTAAACGGCGAAGGAAAATATCGTTAGGAAAACTGCATGCTTGAGAGATTTTCTTGACGGCGTGTGAAGTCTGCCAACCCGCAGTAGGCTAGCGTGGTGGACTATAGCTTAATTCCTCTAACACTGAGAGGAGACCTGGGCCTAGCAGAGGGTCTTCTACTGCATCCCTATATCAATATGAGATGAGATTAGATGATGATTATTGTCTGCTGCATGTTTTTATCTCCTGGGAACGGGTATAAGAGTGAGGGCGGTTTGTCAAGATTGCTTTGTCAGTATTTAAGATAATATCTCTCACACATCATCTCTGAGTTTATTTCAAGATATCTCCCTTCACTATTTGAGAGAGATTATTAATAGTATTATTAAACATACCATTACGCCCGTATTTCCCGAAGGTTAACCCTTCGGGGAAGAGGCGTACTAATCATATCAGCCCTCTACCATCTACTGCTGAACATAGGCCTCCCACAAAGAGCGCCAACCCAAAGGCGTACTATTGTACATCCACAATTAATAATTAAGTCATCCTTCAGTTTGCTCACTGGCTGTGCCCAGTAGTTTCTCTAATTTAAATATTTTTCTTTGATTCCTTAATTGTTGCTTTGCTCTTTGATAAAGGTATTTGTCAGGGCGCAAAGTAATAGTAGTGTTTGTAAAATTTTATGACAAATTATAGCTTTGTTACAATTCTTATGCCAGTGCTGTGCACTTCTTTAAGTGACGAATTCACCGTCAAACTGTCTTATTTTCGTAATTTTTACTGTGTGTTTAGTGAATAAGTCGTTGAAGTGTCATAATAAAATAAATAAATAATACGAACATTATTTGGAAGAGTAACCGTCCATCGTTATGTCACTGCTTGCTAAATCCCAATTTAGTTTTGTAAGCTCACTTCAAAGTATTTAGTTCAATACCCATTTACTATTAAGTCAACCTTTATCAAATATTTCTCTCCGAATTACAAGCCATTACTTTAAAATAATTTGAACACTTATAAAACTATTATAAGTATAAAAAACTAAAACCAAACAAAATAACTGTCAAATTGAACAGACAGACACGCAAAAGGTGTGTTTAAATAAGTAATAATAATAAATTAGTGGTTGTAATTTGTAGTGTTATTGTCAGTGAGCCCTTTAATGGTTCAAGCGTGATGGGACGACCCTAGTCATTAATGTTGATATTAAATCTGTAAACACATTTAGGCGTTTGTGTTTTCAAATAATTTTTTTTTTGAAATCGAGTTTTTAATGATCTTGGATTTAGTCGGACTTAGTGGCAATTTTAACATATTGAATACTAGCTTTCCGCCCGCAGCTTCGCCCGCGTGCCTAGTCAAAAATTATAGCCTATGTCCTTTCTCAAGCTTTAGTCTATCTCAGTACCAAATTTCATCAAATTCGGTTGAGTGGTTAAGGCGTGAAAGCGTAACAGACAGACAGAGTTACTTTCACATTTATAATATTAGAAGGGATTTTATTTAAAATCTACAATGTGTCTAGTCGTAAGCGCCACTGTTATGTTGGATTCAATTCCCAGGTCGAGCAAAGTGTTATTCGGGTTTTCTATGAAATTTTCAGTAACAGCATGGAATTTGGATATGAGCCGTGTGAATGGCAAGAGGCTCACCTGTAGGTGTACATTGGGGGATTAGTACACCTCTGCCTAACCCTTCAGGTAATACAGGCGTGATGGTATGATGGAATGTTTTTGAAGTCGAAATCATTCAGTCATGTTTAACTCAAAAAAGCCGTTCAAAACAGATTATATCAAAGCAATTTACATCAAGACAAGGTTAGAGGTTTGCCCTACAACTAAAGGGGTACGAACTCATTATTAACAAGTCATTGAACACAGGTTACGAACTATATAGATACTAGACTTCTAACATTATTGATTAGCGCACACACATACATACGGATTGTGTTAAAGCTGATAGGACAAGGGAGTGAATGTTGAGATAACGGTTGACAGGGATGAATGAAGTAAAAGACATGCTGCGCTGACCACATATGATAACATAATAATAATATAACATATTGTGCAATTATGGACGAAGTTGTAATGACGAACAACTACCGGAAATATATTGTAAAGGACGGTACGGCTGACATCTGTCGGCATGTCACCGTCCAGGCGAATCGATCGAATATTATATCTGGGTGTTCTCGTCTTGCAAATGGTGAATACTTGCACAGACATAACCTAGTAGCTAGGATTATTCATCAGAAACTTGCTCTTAAATACTCTCTTGTGGACTCAGAGGTACCATACTATAGGTATGTGCCCGACCCAGTTCTCGATAATAGTCGTGTTACTTTGTACTGGGACCGATCTATTATCACTGACAGGACTATTGTCGCCAATAAACCTGATATAGTGGTAATAGATCGACCAGAGCGCCGTGCAATGATTATTGACGTCAGTGTTCCGCATGACGAGAATCTCGTGAAAGCCGAGAAAGATAAGCAAATCAAATATCTTGACTTGGCTCATGAGATTGTCGACATGTGGGATATTGACTCGGCAGTCATTGTACCGATAGTTGTGACCGCCAATGGTTTAATAGCCAAGAGCATCGACTCACACCTGCAGGCTCTCGTTAGGCAGCTGGGTCAAGGGCGTGATACAGAGAGCGGTACTCCTAGATACGGCGCGTATTGTTAGGAGGTTTCTCTCTTTGGGGCCCTGACCACTGGTAGCTAGGACCCTGTTCCCGATACCGGTGGATGACTATTTTTTATATTTTTAAATGTTTTTAAATATTTTGTAAAAATATATTTGTAATTTTTTTTTTTTATGGGACAACTCGGCAAACGAGCTGGCGAGCTACCTGATGGTAAGTAGTCATCGCCGCCCATGGACATCTGCAAAACCAAAGGAGTTGCAGATGCGTTACCGAGCCTATTTAGGGAAAGGGAGGGGAAGGAGAAAAGGAGAAGGAAGGTGATTGGGGGAGGAAAAAAATGTAATTGTAATAAATTAATATGTTAAAAAATAAATGGAAGATCGATATAACATATCAGTCCTGTATTCCCCGAAGGGTATACGTACACCCACACTTTGCCGGTATGTTGAGGTTCACTATTGTCATCAACCGGGCTTATATCCAAACTTTTTATAAACGAAACCTTATTAAAAAATTCCATCTACCTGTTTTCATAATACCTATGTAATACATATAAAGTTATCTGTATTTTTTGGTAACTCTAATGAAATAGCGGTGGTAGATAGGCAGATGCCACGTCGAAATAATTTATACCACACATATTAACTAGCTGGAATCACTTTTTAAGATGAGTTTTTTGAGATGTTCGTTTAGAAGTCACTTTACACTATACGATGGCTACGGTGACGTCACAGAACCTAATATAAATTTTGTGGGCAGACATAAGACTAAATGCGACTGCTACAGTAGAGGTCCCTGGTTTAATTACCAGGTTGAGAAAAGTCTTATTGGGTTTTTCTATTCGGTAATTCTCAGTAGCAGATCGGAGTTTGGATTTGTGCCCTGTTAATGGCAATAGGCCCGCCTCCTATTAAATGGGACCTCAACATACCGGCGAACATAAAGAGTTTAAGTGGATGAACATTAAGTACTTACACCTCTTACTAACCGTTTTGGAAATTCAGGCGTGATGGGCGTTTACATTCAAAATTATAATACGAATTTACGAAAACCCATGTCATGGTTTCCCATCGATTATCTTTTCGGTTCACTAAGCATCAAATCTGCTATAATATTCTGGTTCATTAAACCCATTGCAGATTTAAAGTGCCTTATTTTACCCGTAAATGAACACGGTCAATTACCGTACTTACGTTGGTCGTACGATACAATTTTCCGATCGTATCCATAAATCGTGTCGGAAGTTGTAAAACGTCCCTAAAGCACGGTGGGCTATCTTTCTTTTTGATCAAACGCAAGAAATGTCGTTAGTTAATGAGCCAATGGCACTTACTATCCACACATAGTTACACGCAATTATAACCTTATTACAAGGTGACAGAGTTCAGTGTAGATCTTTCGTATCAAAATAAATTGGACATGTGAAATATATTGCTTTATAAACAGCTTGTCAGCTTTATTTTTACTTATAAATGGTGCAACGTATTTTTGATGACCGATAAAGAGCTCTTATGAGATGGAAATCTCTCTATAATAGAGACCCGTATTAACTTGATATGTGATAAAAGATTTTGGATGGAAAGTAAAAAGTAATAAATATCAAAGTGCTTACGTCAAAAAAACTGTATTTAATCAGTATCCAGTTAATACACTGTGTTTAGGTTAAAAAAATACGCATATTATAAATGTCTTCTATAAATAAAATAAAATAAACCATCCTCATGAATGTAGCTATCATATACAATTTATTTTTTTAATCGTACTGTTGGTTCCAAAATTATTAGCACATTCCAACAAAAACACTCTTCAGCTTCTTTTTTTTTTATGGCATAACTCGGCAAACGAGCAGGCGAGCTACCTGATGGGAAGTTGTCATCGCCGCCCATGGACATTTGCAAATCCAAAGGAGTTGCAGATGCGTTACAGAGCCTATTTAAGGAAAAGGGAGGGGAAGGAGAAAATGAGAAGGAAGGGGACTGAGGGAGAAATTGGGCCTCCGGCGCTCCACACTCACCGTACGAAACGCAACAGTATGCATACTGGTACTTGACGTCGATATTCTGTGGGAGGGTAGTACTTCCCCGGTCGTGCGACCCATTCATGCTGGCATGTAGACATGCCAGCAGGCACTACTACTACTACAATTACTACTACTAAATACAATAGCTTTATTATATTATTAAGTTGAGAAAGGCATAGGTTTGTAACAATACGCAATTCTCTTTTATCTTTACTGCAAATTGATAGGCAATTGATTATGAGAAGGCTTATTTATTAAATATCAAAATAAACAAAATATCCTTAATCGCATTTTACAATAATACCATTCGGTCTATTCAGTTCAATGGGCGAACTCTAGGTGTTAACTAGTACCACAACCGTCTCTCCTCCCCTCCTCTTCTCTTATAATTATACCTCTTTCACTAAACGTTCCACCTTATTGTACGTAATAAGCTCGAAAATGGAACAAACGCCTTGAACTTGACCCCTTTTAGCATCACAACGACCCCCGACCCCCTCCGTTGAATCTTGCGATTTGTAAGGGGGTATAAGATGCTAGTAGTGTATACCGTGCTTTATTTCGTATTAAAGGGTATCTTAAGCCACTTGCAGTTGCATTACCATAAAGATTTTTTTAAATTTAAGGATGTTATGTCTCAAAATATTTGAATAAAAATTTCCTGAAGTTTTAGGAAAGGCACTTGAATGGAATGATAATTAGATAGATATTTTAAAGACACATTTATTAGTCAATGTTTTGGTTTTTAATACTAGTGAGTAGGCATTGCATACCGACACTTCAGTAAAAAAAATATAGAGGATCGGTCTCTTGTAAAATTCCGATAGTAGTACCTACGCAATTTCTGAAAAGCTATGGACTGAAAAAGAGACACAAGGGATACATGGTTAAACACCATACATAATTGATAAATAAAGAAGGTAAAAAGCCAAGAGAATGAATTGACATCGAGACAATTCATTCAACGCTACATCAATTGCGAAATCCCACTTTCCAAAATTACATAGATATTGAACGAAAAAATTTAAACATCCACCTAAGCGGCATAAAATCCCGGTTGCGGGAATGAGCAGGAATACCGGGATTGTCGCGGGAAATATATTTTTATTAAATAACTTCCCACCCGCAGATGGGCGAAGCAGTAACTTTTTTAAATCGATTCCACATCGGTTCTGTTTGCTTTCGGCCTGGTTTGGCGCACTTTATTACCGTACGACTTCTTTTTAATTGCTTGAGTTGAAATTGGGCGGAGTATCATGTTTAATATAGGGGATATTTTTTAAACTGCTCTTTCCATATATTTTTTTATTATTATTTTCTGTGTCAATAAGGGTTAACCTCTTGACATACAATTGACATACGATTAAATAGTGCAGTGATAGCCTTGTGATATGACCATAGGACTGCCATGTCAAAGGTCTCGAGTTCGAGTCCAAGGCACGCACCTCTGACTTTTCGAAGTCATGTGCGTATTACCGACGTGCGTATTAAGTTATGATTATGATTATTAATACTTAATTATCACGTGTTTAAACGGTGAAGGAAAACATCGTGAGGAAACCTGCATGCTTGAGACATTTTCTCGATGGCGTGTGAAGTCTGCCAACCCGCAGTAGGCTAGGGTGGTGGACTATAGCCTAATCCCTCTCATTCTGAGCGGAGACCCGTGCCCAGCAGTGGGACAATATATGGGTTGATGATGATACAATTGACACAAAGGTTACAAGCGTGACTGCTGTGTCTTGAGGAACTAATTAGATTGAAATTTTTTTTTATAGAAGAGGGAGGCAAACGAGCAAGCGAGGCACCTGATGGTAAGTGATCATCGCCGCTCAGGGACACTCACAACACCAGGGGGGTTGCAAATGCGTTGCCGGCCTTTTAGATACGAATAGGCTCGCTTCTTGAAGGTTGCCATGTCGTACCGGATTGGAAATACATCCGCTGGCAATTGATTCCACAAAATAGATGCATAATACATAGAACAGATACATCATCATCAACCCATTACATTGTCCCACTGCCACTCCCACCCGTCAAGAAAATCTCTCAGGCATGCAGGTTTCCTCACGATGTTTTCCTTCACCGATTAAGCGCGTGATAATTAATTATTAATACGCACATGACTTCGAAAAGACAGAGGTGCGTGCCTTGGATTCGAACTCGAGACCTCTGACTTGGCAGTCCAATGGTCATATCACAAGGCTATCACTTTACAGATACACTTTACAGAACAGATACATAGAACATAAAAAATATTGATCTTTTTTTATTTATTTATCTTTTTTTTTGTTGACATGTACTGATTCAGACACGAGGTCTCTACAGCACTCCCTCATCCAGCTATACAAAAATCATCGCTATTGCGACGGAATACGGGTCAAAAGTCAAGCTCTGTAGTTATCGTGTGTATGCTTGCGACTATCACTTACTGAGCTCCCAGTTGTAACGGTATACGAAGTCATGATGTGTGACGTGACGTTTTCTAGTAGCGGGTAAAGTTAACATAAGTTTTCATTGTCTGCCAAACTGCTCGCAATAAGTGGCTGTCGTTTCACTGAGGGGCCGCTAAAATGTTGCCTGTTTCATTATGTAATTGGAATAACGAGCTTGCGATACACGCATAAAGGCATTAGACATACATGACATAGGAGTAAGGGTAGAAGGTAGGAGTGGCAAGTAAGATTGAGAGTAAGAACGGGGTGAGTGAGAGAGAGTAGATGTGTGAAATATGTATACGTTAAAGGTTAGTTTCGTTAACAGCGGTAGTTGTGTCATCATCAACCCATTACATTGTCCTACTGCTGGGCACGGGTCTCCTCTCAGAGCGAGAGGGATTAGGCTATAGTCCACCACGTTAGCCTACTGCGGGTTGGCAAACTTCACACGCCCTCAAGAAAATCTCTCAGGCATGCAGGTTTCCTCACGATGTTTTCCTTCACCGTGTAAGCGCGTGATAATTAATTATTAATACGAACATGTCTTCGAAAAGTCAGAGGTGCGTGCCTTGGATTCGAACTCGAGACCTTTGACTTGGCAGTCCAATGGTCATATCACTAGGTAGTTGTGTATCCGTATATATTCGATGTCTACAAAATACATATTACTATTTATTACATTCATTTAACAAATGAATATCCATATTATTATACTGCTCTTAATAATCCACAAAATTAATGTTAATTGCACCCTCAGGTAGATTTGGTACTTACCAAACATTTATTTTAAGACGAAACTTTAATAGTTTCAATTATTGGAATAACTCTCTGCTTACTTTAATGCTTTATACAGCTAAAAAGAGAATACTTTTGCGTAATAATTTTTTTTGAAATTATTTTGTGCTTGAAATTCCAGAAATAAACCCATTTCGTGTCTGGTCATAGAGTTCCAATTCCAAGATACAACAATGATCCCTTCAAATCAGTTTCATTTTCTACCCTAGAAGTATTTAGTATATACGTACAACCTTTTATTAATTATGTTACATATAAATATCTCTAAATAAACAAAGATAACAGCAGTTGGCGTTGCGTACACATTCATTAGGGGAACTTTTAGTATTTATTATTAATGAACGCCTTACACATATTGTTTGGTTTGTAAGTTATGTCCAAGTGGAACATAGGCTTTTATATAGTACGTAGATAGTTTGAAAAGTATGTTTAAGTTATTTAATGATATATCTGATAATAGAGAACCATTTGAAAATTTATTTTAAACTAGCGAGCCGCCCCTACCTACACAATTATCGTCATATTTTAACCAATTTACACAAAATCTTAACAAATTATACACCTAAATCTTCCTCATTAATCATTCTGTCTATTGGTGAAAACCGCACGAAAATCTGTTCAGTAGTTTTGAGTTTATCGCGAACAGACAGACAGACATGAGGTGGGGGACTTTTTTATGATGATAAATAGATAATTATGTGATGTGATGATGTAGTGAAGTCTTATTCATATGTATTGCTTGCTCAATTATACACATTACATATACTCCAGAAAGTGATGACTGAAAGGATCGGCTGAGGTGTGCTGAGGAGGAGGGAAGGAAAAAAGGAGAAGTATGAGGATTGAGGCAGGAATTGGGCCTCCGGCCCTCTCGCTCACCGAACGAAGCGCAGTAGCGAAACGCTACTACTCGGACGTCGGTCTTCTGCGAGAGTGTGGTACTTCCCCGGTCAAGCCGGCCCATTCATGCTGCGTACAGCGTGGCCCTACCACGACGCTCCCGTATTCATAAATCACTTGTACTAACTCACTCAATGAGAGCTATATTTTTGAGCCGTTTGAAGTCGAAACGCTCGGGCCATGGGGTCCAAGTGAGCGCCTCCTTTTTAAGGAAATCTCCGAGAGGCTTGTCGACTCTTCACGTGACCAGAGGGCTGGGTTATTCTTAGGACAAAGAATAAGTATTGCCATTCAACGTGACAGTGCTGCCAGTCTTCTGGGCACGTTACTAGACGACAGTGATGCGGAGGAATACTTCGAAGCCTGGGCGTGACAATTTGTTTTCGTATATTGTGTATAGTTTATTAGAATAAGTTAAGCATGTTCAATTTATCTTACTTACCAATCTTAAATAACAATATCTTATATTACCTAAGTGGAGCGCCATCTTAACCCACAACTAACTCGACAACTCATTTTAATTGCTCAACGAGAGACGCCTTTAATTGATAGATGTGCTACTTCAAATTATAGACTCTACACCCTCAAAGAGTGTAATTTGTGATACATACACACCGTATGCCGTATTCTTAATTTAAAATTAAATATATATTTCTTTAAATTTGAATTGCTGGCTTAAAAAGTTTCTATATGGCAGTAAACAGGGGTTGGGGTAAATTGTTGCTACTTTGTTTCCTACAAGTTAATTTTAAAGGAATTTAGTATTGATAAATGAATGCTTAATAAAAACGCAAATTTAAAATTGGAATTTCGAATCGTATAACTGTTTTTAGGGTTCCGTAGCCAAATGGCAAAAAACGGAACCCTTATAGATTCGTCATGTCCGTCTGTCTGTCTGTCCGATCATGTCACAGCCTTTTTTTTCGAAACTATAAGAAGTATGCTGTTGAAACTTGGTAAGCAGATGTATTCTATGAACCGCATTAAGATTTTAACACAAAAATAGATTTAAATAAGATAAAAAACAATAAATTTTGGGGGTTCCCATACTTGGAACTGAAACTCAAAATTTTTTTTTTCATCAAACCCATACTTGTGGGGTATCTATGGATAGGTCTTCAAAAATGATATTGAGGTTACTAATATCATTTTTTTCTAAACTGAATAGATTGCGCGAGAAACACTTCCAAAGTGGTAAAATGTGTCCCCCCCCTGTAACTTCTAAAATAAGAGAACGATAAAACTGAAAAAAATATATGATGTACATTACCATGTAAACTTCCACCGAAAATTGGTTTGAACGAGATCTAGTAAATAGTTTTTTTTAATACGTCATAAACTGAATATTTTTCTCAAGAGACACTTTCAAAGTGGTAAAATGTGTGTCCCCCCCCCTGTAACTTCTAAAATAAGAGGACGATAAAACTAAAAAAAATATATGATGTAGATTACCATTTAAACTCCCACCGAAAATTGGTTTGGACGAGATCTAGTAAATAGTTTTTTTTTAATACGTCATAAATCGTAATGATACGGAACCCTCCGTGCGCGAGTCCGACTCGCACTTGGCCGGTTTTTTTTTTGTAAAACCTTGATCATGGACGGTCCCCATTCGTCAAAGGAGGGTAAGACCTTAGGAATGATGATCACGAGCTGAACACTAGGTCATGGATTCGATTCCCATCGTACCCAAATATTAATGTTATCAGCATAAGTTTGTGCTTGAAAAAAAAATTATATACATTGTCGAATACCCATAGTACGCACGGCTACACATCAAGCTTTTTTGTTGTGGTAGGGCCACGCTGTTCGCAGCATGAATGGGCCGGCTTGACCGGGGAAGTACCACACTTTCGCAGAAGACCGACGTCCGAGTAGTAGCGTTTCGTTACTGCGCTTCGTTCGGTGAGCGAGAGGGCCGGAGGCCTAATTCCTCCCCCTATCCCCTTCCTTCTCCTTTTCTCCTTCCACTGCATTTCCCTAAATAGGCTCGGCAACGCATCTGCAACTCCTTTGGTTTTGCAGATGTCCATGGGCGGCGATGACTACTTACCATCAGGTAGCTCGCCTGCTCGTTTGCCGAGTAATACCATAAAAAAAAAAAAAAGCTATACAAAACCAGGATAAGCTGGTCTTGAGTTGAGCGGAAAACCTTTACTATAGGAGGTCAGTCTAAACTGGTGTTGTGCTTTAAGATACAATAGAAACATGCAGCAGCTGGTTTTGTATATTTGTCTTGTAACTGCTTAACTAGTCTAGCGGTCCTAAGCGACTGCTACGCTAGGAGCCTGGGTTCGATTTCAAGGTCGACCAAAGTATAATTGGGTTTTTTCATAAAATTCTTAGTATCGGGATTTAGCCCGGCTAATGACACTAGGCTCACCCCCTATTACATGGGACGTAAATATACCTACCGACAAAATGTGGGTGTATAAATTAGTACATCTCTGCCTAACCCTTGCGTGTCCTGCGTGATAGTATGATGGTTTGTCTTGTAACTTGAATATTGTCTAAGACTATCTGGAATCTAATCCTTGCAAATCCCCAAGCTGCCTAGGTTGACCTATATCATCTAAGACATCGTTACTGGAATGACTTCGAGACGTCTTGCTATGCGGTCAGTTGAAACTTCCCTGAATAATCTAAGTTACAGGCAGCACGGCTTGTCATAAAAGGGAATTGTATGACTGGCGAAAGATAAACAGTTACATTACAAAGCCCAGTTGTAGGTTAAGTAAAGGTTGCCAGGAAGAAATCGTAGATTGCGATAAGGCCGCCCATGATATGATTTCGAAAACAGAAACGATGTAATTTTTTTTAATATATAATACTTGGTGTACAAAAAAATATAAATAAATAAAGAAGTATTACGCAGATCGATCGATCTACAAGGATAAGCTGCGCTTTCCGCTGTCTATATTTGGATGGGTGACCATCATTAACACATCGACACATTTCTGTGTCTAAGAAACCCGAAAACTGAAAACCAAGTGAACCTAATGATTTCAGTATTGCCCACAAAATCGGTTGCGGATTTCTGATGGCATTCGCTTCGTGTAAAACATAGATATTCCTACCTATATTAAGCAAATCTTCTGAAAAAATTGAAATACATAAAGAAATGCTCATTGCGTTTGTTCCTCTCGGCAGCTATTTATTGTCTGTAACTATATACTAATACAGAAATGAAATGAAATTACATTTATTTCTGCAATTACATCCTTCAAAGACACTTTTACAAGTCAGTTCATCTGCATTACCTAACTGACGACCTCTGAGAAGAAAGTTTCTTTTAAAGTTTAGACAGTAGTAGTATTATATCTGAGTTTTACAATATCTGAACAGGCCTTTTGTAGAAACTGAACAGGCCCTTTGTAGAGATAGCCATAGCAGCTTTGAGTTGACCTGTCCTAACTGACGGCACGCATACATCAGTTATCGCAGCTCAATCATTATTAAGGGACGCACGATGTTACCAGATCAGCAAGACATTGGCGAAGGTCATAATGTGAAGTACTCAAAACTGTCAGATAATATACACTAACACTATAACTTACATAACTTACATATTTATCACACTTTTATTACTTTCTACTCAGGAAATATACAACAATTATTAGAAGTTGTCAACTAACCTCATATATCAATATGTCAACTCAGTAATAACAGGATTATTTTTACCTTGAGCTCGGTGTGATTAAGGATCGATCGGTTATTACTAAACATTACCCCCATTAGTAATAATGTGTGAAATTAACTATTGTTTTTCTATCGTGTTGTCGGGTTAATAATATATCATTATATAGAAAATTGTAGTTTTGGAGTGGAGCGTAAATATTTTCGTGCTTAGCAATAAACCTGAAAGAATTGACTGCCTCATTGGTCTAGTGGTCGCAAACGCCCTACTGAGAGTGAGGTCTTGTTCGATTCCAAGGTTGAGTAGTGTTCGGAGCGACGCAACTTTGATATAAAGTTCTTTGTTAAGTAATAATAATATTTTTACTAGCTTTCCGCCCGCGGCTTCGCCCGCGTGGACTATACGTTTCTTTTTATTTTCCAGGATAATATG
Organism: Subacronicta megacephala; assembly: GCA_958496365.1. Classification (NCBI taxonomy): domain Eukaryota; kingdom Metazoa; phylum Arthropoda; class Insecta; order Lepidoptera; family Noctuidae; genus Subacronicta; species Subacronicta megacephala. The sequence goes on from OY292518.1 coordinate 13,911,597, forward strand.
TCACTCAGGAATAATGTAGCTTCCTATTGGCGAAAGAATTTTCAAAATCGATTTGGTAGATCCAGAGATTACACCATACAACGTCACAAACTCACAAACTTACCTCTTTATAATATTAGCATAGATTGATTTCTTTCACATAGGTTAACAGAAAATGTAATTATTACAATATGTATCAATTTATCAACATATCCTTTGTGGCTGTTGTCTGAACTAGATAAATACAGAAAAATGCAGGAAACAGTTATATACACAACAATCTTTATGACACAGCCTAGTAAAAGGTATGACAGGATATATATAAACTGTTTCCTGTTTTCGGTTCTGTGTTTTAACACAAATCGCCGATGTTGGGCAAAAAGCCGCCAGCCTTAAATGGAACTGAGCTTGACATATCTGCCGCATGTCTGATGAGTTGTGGGCAAAAACCACGACAATGTGGATGCCACAGAATACCAGAAGACATCGCGGCAGACCCAGAATGAGATGGCGGGATGAGCTTGACTCTTACTGCTTGGGTAACGAAAGGGAGGCCTTTGCCCTGCAGTGGGACGATCACAGCTGATAAAAATAAATAAGGCCCAATTCCTCCCCCAATCCCCTTCCTTCTCTTTTTCTCCTTCCCCTCCCTTTCCCTAAATAGGCTCAGCAACGCATCTGCAACTCCTTCGGTTTTGCAGATGTCCATGGGCGGCGATGACTACTTACCATCAGGTAGCTCGCCTGCTCGTTTGCAGAGTTATCCCATAAAAAAAAAAAAAAATAATAGGTTGTAGGCAGACGCGGTTTTCTTCCGGTAATAGAAGTTATCAGTCCATCAAACACCCACATCCATAATCCCAGTAATTTGTCTTCCATAATTTACAATAGTCCTGCTCCCACCCGGGATACTCCATGGCTGTACTCCTATAGTGCAGTTGTGGAGTGTCCCGGGTAGGTGCCCCATCCCATTTTAGATCAAAGTTCTCCAAGGGGCCTCTGCGCGTTGGACCTGTGTCCCACCGCACGCCTGCCAAAGGACCGGATGTCTTCCTCATAAGAGGCATACCGTGATAACAAAGGTCGAGATACAAGTAGGTAATAATAATGACTGTTTCCTGCGGTTTTTTGTAGTATATTTTTTTCAGGATTTTATTCATATCCCAAAGGACTTTTTTACACAAATGTAGGTATATCCTTCGTCAAGGTCCAATATGTCTCTGTAAAAAATATAATAAAAATGGTTTAGCGGTTTAGGCGTGAAAAAATAACAAACAAACGGACAGACAGTTACTTTCGTATTTATAATATTAGTATGGTTTGTAAAGCGAAAAAATCTTACGGAAATGATATATTATTTTATATAGTAACTTGACATCCATATTTCCACGAAGTTACAATGTACCTATATATAGACGTAAGTAGGTATGTGTAGAGTGTATGTGAAAGGTCCCCTATATTGCTTTTGTGTATAATTTATGGCACAGTCGTCAGTTTGGAACAAGCCTACTATGGTTTAATTTTAAAGGGGTTAAGATATTGATTCTGATATAGCATTTTCTTCAATAAGAACATTTTAGACTATGCCTATACATTGCAGCTGTCTCAAATTATCTATGAAGGTACTTGGTTGGATTTAAAAGAGTGAAAAGTTTTGTAGTAGCGTCCTTTACCTAATACCGTCTAGATAGATACGTCTATCAAAAGAAAAGTTCCTTAAAATTATTTATTTACATAAATACCTAAATATCATTTGATTTTAACGAAAAGCTTAGAATATTCATTACATAAATACGTACATACACTCACGCCTTTTTCCCATAGGGGTAGGCAGAAACTACAGAACGCCATCTGCTACGATTCTTGCAAACTTCTTTTGCTTCGTCCACATTCATACATCTTGTCATATACATGCGCCGGTTGCGGGTACTACGCACCTGACCTTTCCGAAGGATCTCACCAATAAGGTCGTGGTATGCCTTTCTAGGGCGTCCCCTCCCGGCGACGCCACTGACATTCGCTTTACTTTCGTTAATCGCCTTTCATCCATTCTCTCGACATGTCCAAACCATCTCAGCATACCCCTTTCAATGCGTGTCACTATATCATCTTTTAAACCGCAACGCTCCCTTATCACACTATTTCTCAATCTATCATTCCGAGTAACACCGCACATACTTCGCAAGGAACGCATCTCCACAGCATTAATTCTACTTTCATGTTTCTTCTGCCATATACTTATGTATGGAAGTGAATGTTGGGCATTCACTTCCATACATAAGAATGGGTACCAGCACGCCATTGTGGATAGCCAGCCGTGCCTTTTTTGACACGGACTGGTTAGCCATATTTATTACAATATTTATTACACATTATACAAAATATTCTCTATTCAACCTGTACAGTGACATCAATCTCTCATAGCTCAAGAATGACTAAATAATCTAAACTAATATTATAAAGAGGAAGTATTTTTTCGTTTGTTTGATTGCATTGAATAGGCTCTGAAACTACTGGACCGATTTGAAAAATCCTTTCACCAATGAACATTATTGCTGAGTGACATTGGCTTTATATTATCCCGTAAAATGACAAGAAAAATGGAAAACTAGTAAAACTGCTGAAAACATTCTAAAGAGGGTATTGACTTTTCATCCGATATTTTTTTTCCCTTAGTTTTGACCAGGATATTTCAGTCAAGATAGAGTAAGTTAGAATAGCGCTGGCTACTTAAGCTCGTGGTTAGAGGCACTTAGCGATATAAAATAAGTAACTTTATGAAGCCTTAAAAGTCTTTAAGCAAAATTACACTTAAGTATTTTTGTTATCAAAGTAAAATAAACTTTAAAAGATCGTAAAATTAGAATAGTTTTTCCAGATAAGTTACGTGTGGTTGGCTTTATTGCCATATTATAGGAAGTAAGTATACCGTACCGTAGTGTACCGTATTTTTTTTTATATTTTAAAGATAATCTTAGTCCTCTCAGAGACGAAACAGCTTAAACACATAACAAATTCGTCAACATAATAATCATTATCATATTATAATGTAATGTAATGTTTGAAATATTAGGGTCACATTTCACCAGCCACCAATAAATCCCGGTTAAATTACTAGGCTATTTATTTTATAAAAATTCTATTCATTTCTTTAATTTATTCGGAGAGTAGCGGCTATTCTTAAATGGTGAAGTCCTTTACCTTGTACCTTTTTCAGCATTTACCCTAGAAATATGGCGTGGATACAGAACACATCTGATACGCTGTGATTTTCATACACAAATATGCCAGTCCTGAAATGTCGAAAAAAATGAGCTGTTTGCAGCATTCTCGTCGGGTAAATGCATTTTGTATTTAATCAACTAAATAGTTATCACTGAATAAAAAATCACTGTCCATATTATAGTTGTAGAATCGGTATCGGAATCAGTATCGGTATCGATATCCGAGTGTATCTAAGAACTGTCCAGGGTATGGCTAGGTGTGAATTGATAACTGTTCAAATTAATTGTATAATTTGTTCGATCCATCTGCTATGGTCTCCGGAGTGTTCGCGGCGCTAACTTCACAGTTCCAAGTCAGGCTACACTTGGGGTGTGGTCTAAGTGCACGGGATTTAGTAAAAAAAAATGAATAAATTATTCACAAAGAACTGAATTTTCTAATTAAAGAAAAATTTTCTAGTGAAAGAAAAACTCGATCTCAGGCAGGGTTTGAACCTGCGTCTCTCTGGTTAAGTACACCAGAGAGACGCAGGTTCAAACCCTGCCTGAGATCGAGTTTTTCTTTCACTAGAAATTTTCTTTAATTAGAAAATTCAGTTCTTTGTGAAAATTTCGCAATATTTAATGCTAAAAAATAATAAAAAATAAGCATGAATAAATTATTCTCAATTATGTTAAGTTATAGAAAGCAGTTATTAAAATTGTACAAAAACCTGATTCTGTACATTTAAGATATAAAAAAAAAACCAGTGGATTAGGTTATAGAGTGTATAAACTTCCCCGAAAAAGTGATTTTTACACATTTCAATTTTGCTTACACCAGTTGAAATGCAAATTAATATGCTCAAACTTATAAAAATTGACTATTTTGTTGAAATATCTGAGATCTTATTCCAATTAAGTAGTTGAACAGATCCTGAAACAGAGCTTGATTTCTCTTTTGTATACAGATCCATAGTAAGAGATTATCACATTCGTCCACGGATGCCGCGGTCAAAAACTAGTTTCTTATAAAAGTGCTAATAAAAATTGGTCATTAATTAATTTAATTGTTAATAAACACTTAACATAAGATAAACAGACATAAAACCTAAAAAGCAAACATTACAGATAAACTACTGCATACTAAAAAAAAAAGTTGACGATCTTCCGAAAGCTCGTAAAATGTTCATTTTACGACCAACGCTTGATCTCTTTCTAACACACTGAATATAACAGAGACAGTGTACAAGTCTAATTGTTTATTCAAGTGTCGGTAAAATAATTAAATAAAGTTCGACTATTAATTCTGTCTGTATTGTAATCCCAGGCACGTTTCGACCCGATTCTCTAATGAATATGTCCTCGGTATGTCCAGAATATTTTTTGCCAACTTAAAAAAATGAGGTCTTTAATTTGTTATAATTAATTTGAGCTGGACCTTTGGCAGAACCAAGATTCGAATTTTGAGAGATTAATACTAAGAAAGCAGAATAATACAAATTAAGCCCTGAATACCGATACAATATGACAACATTCTTTTTTTTTTCATGTTAAATTATTAATTTGAGATTCTTTATTAATCCAAAAAGATCCATAGGTACAGTGGGTTATAGCTGTTACCTGACCCAATTAGACGCCGCCGGCCCATCTAGGGTGGGTCAGGTAACAGCTATAACCTACTGTACATTGTTCACTTAGAGGATATTACAAGTTTTAATTTCAGTGTAGTTCAGTTCTTTCCAAGTTCTTAATTTGAATTATAAACACAAATAGGCTGTACAATCACATAAGTAAGCAATTTTATGTCGTTCATGACATATTATATAAGTTTCGTTTTAAATATATTTCGATGTGAAATTCGAATCCTTACGCTGAAACGCTTTTGGCGTGGACACTCACTCCAAATAATAAAGCGACAGCAGCTCAGATCCTAGTTCCAGGACATAATTGATCGCTCCCACCGATCACTTGAGCCACAAACGTCACAGTTGGTATTCGAGCTCCATCCGGGATCGATTCAAGCCGCCACCGGCTTTTATTCCGATCCTTTGTACTTTTTCATCTCGCGGGGATTAACTAAACTTCAGCGGTCCACAGTTCAGTGCCGAGTCGACTTCCATCGATTTCTTATTAGTTTCCTCTTTTGTTTACTCGGCTTTAATTTTTTTATATCGATTTTTTGGGAGGTTTGTAGATGGATTTATGAAAGTCTTTGGGGTGGTAATAATGTATTTGGTAAGCTATTCAGAGCTCAATTATTTTGTACATTAGGGTTGAAACTTTTTTTATTTATTGTTCCGATTCACAACTGTCTCATCTGTTCTTATGTGACAATGAACTACGCTTCCACCTCCTGTAGAACGACGAAGATCCCAGAACTATAATTATCGAGAAATACAGACTTCAGCAAGGAGTTCCTCCTTTAGAACTACATTTAATTAACGTGAAAGCCAAAACGCTTTGCTAGTACTTGTGCATTGACTACTACCAATAATTTGATGATATTGTGTAAGCTGTAATGTCAGAATTATTTTATTGTTCCGATAGAAACCCAAGGACTGTCTGCAATGGAATGATCATACTCCGAAAATCTGACTGATTTTGTCGTATTTATATCGTGATCCAATAAATTTCAATTACCAGGAAACTTCAAAGTTAAATAATAACTAAGATAATATGAATATTTTAATATACTGAATCTAGTATATACTCGATCAAAACTAGATATAATACATACATGGATACAACCCCGATAAATCCACTAACCGTATAAAATGCAAATGCATCAGAGAGGTCAGTCTTTGTATATCGAAATGTGACCATTACAGTATACTCGAGTATAACAGGGATTGTACGAGATTTTGTTATGCAGATGTTCTCGGCAGATATCGACAGCGATCGCCGGACGACGCCAATTGGAGCCATTGTTGCCATGTATAACGATGTAAATGATATTGTTGGTATTGTTGGCATTTTCGTAGAGTGTATTGGATTTTTGAGAGCGACTGTAAATGCGGTTATATGCTATTGATAGCAAATGTACAGGAATATTTGTAAACAGATAACGTGGGTGTCATACTTTATCTATGACACAATATGCTTATAAATGACCGGCAATAACAATTCCTGATAACATAATAGAAATAACATTCTCTAACAATTGCAAAGTAATTTGAAGCTAATAAATCCGTATAAAGAGTAACTATATATTTTTTAAATAAATACAGCAAATCAAAAGAATATGGGAGAAAAAGTAAACGATAGTTCATACGCGTTTGCGCAAAACAAGAAGTTACAGCCCACTTAAACAAGAAAAAAAAACAACGTTATGTCAGTATTATATAATGTATACTTAGGGTAAGTGAACCTTTGCTTTCGATAATTAAAGCGGGTAAATAAATTTCACCGCTTTTATCATCGATGAAGTAGAGGCACTGTATCAATAGACCTTGAAAACAGACTATTACGAGTATTGTCATTAAGCCCATGAGGTTCTACGATTAAAATGTCAACAATTGACTCGATAGACCTTTATCTATTGACATTTTACTCGCTTAGAAAGTCAATCTTGGAAGTAAAGTATAATTTAAAAGCATTCTTTCTTTATTCTTTGATTCTACTATGTCCGGCTATTTATTAATTTTTTTTTTCAAGACGGCAATGACATTAACTGCAAACATACAAGTCTGTGTGTCAACTTATTCTTAAAGATCGACATTTTCTTTATGAACCTAATCAGCTTTACTGCAGATTGAGACTTAACAAGTTCTTGTCTTGCGATTTTTACTGTAATTTATATATTACATGCATACATACATATTGACTGCCTCATTAGTCTAGTGGTCCTAAGCGCGACTGCTACGCTACGAGGTCCTGGGTTCGATCCCCAGGTCGAGCAAAGTGTTATTGGGTTTTTCTATGAAATTCTCAGTAGCAGCTCGGAGTCTGGATTTGTGCCCGGTTAATGGCAATAGGCTCGCCCCCTATTACATGGGAACGAAACATACCGGCGAAATGTGGGTGTACATTAGTACACCTCTGCCTAAACCTTCGGGGAATACAGGCGTGATGGTATGTTATGTTATGTTTATATTTATTATCTTTAGCATTTTTCATAAGTCCGTATAATTTATCAAAGTTAAAAGAAACCGCTTCCTAGTTACGCCTTCCACATCAAATACCAGCAACCGTTGTTCTCACATCACAAACGCGTCACGAGCTCCAATCAAAAGGATTACACAGAATGTTCCCATTGTTCCTAAAGCTATGTGGATTCTGACACCAGATCCTAAGCTGTTAGCATTGTTTTAGTGCAGGCAAATTTACTTAGGCAGCTACAGCGTTTAGTGTTTGAATTTGTAATGAGTATTCTAGTAGGAGGCATTAAAAATTTAAAAGGAGATGAAACGTGATAAATGCAATGAAAAAGTTTTTATGGAGAAGTTGTACATTCTCAAACAACTCTGCTTTCACTCTGTCTTGTACTGTAATAAAAATATGTTATGTTTTGGCTTCTTAAAGTCATTCAGTCAGTCCCTCTACCTACCAACACCATCTCTTCTCCAGTTTACTAAAGGACTGTCTAATTACAGTACCAACTTATATATTTTTTCTACATATTTCTATCATCATCACATCAATTTCCAGAAGCATCTTTATGTATGCCAATAACAACTGCCTAGGTACAAAAACCATTTCAAATTGTATGTTTTAGCACATTCTCATTTCTCTTTAACTCGTGTATTTCATCTTCCATTCTCTTGGCCTACGTCTTAGCGTACGAAAGTTTACTTTGGGACAAGATTAAGGGCTAAAACAAACTGTGGTCGGTGTCTCTGTTCTACTTTTGGTTTGGGGACGCCAGTGTTATCTGTCGGTTGTAAATCTAGACTTAGAAGCGTTTGGATATTGAACCAGGCGTTCTTATTACTTATTTTTATAGGTCTTTTAGAAAACTTTATTCGCTCAAGTTTCATATTTCTTAGCAAAAGCTGGTTCACTTCGATATTTATAATGAACTTTTTGTCTCAACAATGAAAACAAATTATTATTTAGCCTAACCAGAAGTTTTGTGATAGACGGACGCTATAGACGATAGCTATGTGTGCGTATACTTATCTATCATATATGTATTTTGAATGGAAAACCTATACCAATGCCTCTAGCGGTTCGCTGAGGACCTAAGGGTCCATAACATAACAAAATAAAAAATAACAGATCATACTATAGTTTTTTCTGCTACCTTAATTCCTGGTTAGGCTATAGTATAGCGGTCTATTCTGATAAATTATTTTAGTTACATAAATATATGATAGGATTCTAGCTACACTACCTATTTTTATCACCAAATAAAATGTGAATCGAAATTACACAATTATCTTTATATTCAAAAATCGATAATAATCAATACTAACAACATTTTATCGCAACCCCATCTTCCCTAATACCTCAAAGTACTCAGAAATTCCCAGAAAATAAATATAAAATCACTAACAAACCCAAAATCCTTAACCGTTACGTGGCTATGGGTAAGTCACGTTCACCCAGTTAGGACTAGTTCGCTCATAAGACATTGGCGTGGGCGCTAGAAAGCTAAATCACCCTTTAAGACTTGATTACCTGTTCTTGATAAGGAGAAAGGTTTGAGCGGTGGAATATATTGTAATGGTAAAGGAACATTACGACCCGGTTTCAGTAGATTATATTATAGTTGGAGATGACGGTGTGTAAGATAAAATTTTAAACCAGATGAGAGAAGTCGATGATACCTTTCAGTGACGTGGAAACGAAGAAAATTCTATCAAGATTATGTTGTATAGCAAAATCATTTAAAACATTATGCAAATGGAGTATTAATGTAGAAGTTCTGAAAATATAATTATTTTAGAAAAAGTAGGTAACTACTACTAAAACAAGTGTATTTTTATTTTGTTTGTGCGTTAGCTTTAGAACCTTTATGTGCCGTTAGTATTAAAGTATGCTAGTAGCTACGTTATAAAAAATATCCAAGACTTACGTCAACGAATAAAACCGTAGTCGGTAACGTTACCAATATAACACAACCGTCACACGTAACGCCTGTAAGCCTTAGAAGATCTGCACAAAAAGTAGGGCACCAGTTACCCACATGAGTAATTGGTCCAAAGCTTATAGCAGTAAGCCTTGCTTAATCAGACATAGGTCAAATCACACTAAGTTCTGATTTCATTTTTGCTTAACCTGTACATAAATGTGGCTTGCCCATTGAAACCTAAAAGTCTTGTAAGGACTCAATATTTTACTAAGCTAACAAGGCTTCGGACTTACAAGTTCAAGAGGTGTATTTATAAATAAGTCTTTTGCCACGTCAGAAACTTTTGGAAGCAAATAATCAATATTTTTCATAATCTCTGCCTATTTCAGTTGACCAGTTATATTATGTAGAAGTAGTACTAAATTTATCGAGCGGTCCAGTTTGGAAGAACGAGTAGTAGTGACACGAGTCTAGTTTGAGGGATTGATAAACGAAGAAGTACCTACTAAATTTATATTTCTAGTCTTGCTGGAATGGAGTTCAGATTCAACTGTAAAGATTAGAAGTTTTTTTATGAAATAACATCTTGATACAAACTGGCCTTACATAAAATACAAATCCAGCAAAGGTTAACCTCGCGTTCTATAGAAGAAGAAAGAAAGAAAAATGATTTATTCAGCACAATCAGTTATGTAATTACATATATGTATAAAAGGCCTTTTAAAAGGTAAAGGCCTTTTTTACAATTAGAGGTCAGGTTATGTTGGGAAATTTGCCATGCAATACTTGCTTTAATATGCTGTTGCTAAGCAACAATGTGATAAATAAGATAATTGTGTTGCAAATGTTCTGTTCTTTGGGTAATATAGTTAGTGAAATTTCAGGGTAAATGAAAGTTAACAACTGAGGTCTCAAGATGAAAACGCGCCAATGATGCTACTGATGTTGTTGGCGTCCATTACAGAATGAGAGGGCAATGAAACATTGCCGATGGATACATACAACTGTAGTAACAATTGTCTGCAATAATAGCTCAGTAAAAACTTGAGAATTTACCGTATTCATTCCGAATAACAAAACTGCCATATCATACAATTGCAGAAGACCGTTAAGTAATTAGAAATGAGTTCCATTCTAATTTCACACTATATTTCAAATAGATGGAAAAATTTGGACGCTGTTAGTTCGCCGACAAATTCATCTATTCCATGGTGATCGGAACCCGATAGGTCAGGAACCGGTTCGTTCCCGATATTACCTTCTCCCCAGACACCTACACATAGATGATGTCGCGCGGTTTCGTTGATATACGATATCTTTATTACTATGGGAGATTTCCATGGATGATTGGATACAAGTTTTATTGGGAATGACTGCAACAATAGAAATACAGTTTGATTTCTTATGTTTTTATTTGGAAGGCATGCTTCTTGTGAGACGAATTTTTATATTTCCGAGTAGGTATATTATATACTTGCGGTAGATGTAGAGTAACGTGGCTTCATTACAGTATATATGATTGTGTAATTTAATTGTTATTTAAATAATATAGTAAATTATATTAACCTATATAATTTTGTAGAATCCGAAAAAGGTTTGCTTATACAGATGATGATTAAAGAAATTGGGATGATATTTTTAAATCAAATTCTACTATAAAATACTTTTCTTAATACGAATGACAAAGAATATAATGTATTATATATATACTCAATACTTTTCAATCACTAAAATGAAAACTTAAAAAAGTTTCGTTGTTAATTTCACCGTTCGCGTCAGGAAAAGTGGAAACACGCCATTTACTCGTAAGCTCCATCTTCGCTCTCATCAAATGTTTTTATAAGTTCACAATGTACATATTATTATTGTTTCCTATCGAATAACTCTATGAATATTACAAAAGTAAACATAACATTAATTTGCTTAGACGTTATTATATTTTGACCTCGTATGAGCTTCAATAGGGTTTAAGTCATCTACTTCTGCTTTGAGAAAATTATGTGGGAGTAAATTGAAATGTAATTGCTTTATATTGATTCATACTTGGTTGACAAACTTAATTACTGTAGTAATGAACTGAGAACGAAAGAAATACTTAGTGATTGGATAATTCTCACGTACACGGCCTGAGATTGAAAATGATCGATCGTATATCGCGCGATAAGTTTTACAATCCACCGCAAATTGAAATATCAGATTTGAAGTCACGTACTTGCATACCCATCTAGATACAGATAGATTCAGGTTGTCAGTCATATACAAAAAAAATGATATATCTTAAAAAATATTTTTGAAATTGCTTTCATCTCATATTTTGTCGAATTGGGGCATTGATTGTTTGGTTTGTATCATATAAATGAAGAGATCTCAGTATAAGTTACCAACAAAAATGTAATAAAGAAAAGGATCCTTTAAAAAACATATAAATCAGCTCGTTCACGCGTTTTATCGGCACTACCTACTACATTATCTCTGTATAGAAGTGTAGTAAAATTCAAAATCTGCCAGAATCTTCTCGAAAATAACTCGTAGGGGCGTCATCAAACAGTATTGGGATATGGTATCCGCTTCGGGCTGGTGCGCAACGATAACTTAATCCCGGGCTTTTTATCTTGTCAGTGGTGACCCTAGATGGGTACTTGGCGGCGATGTGCCTGTTTGTAATGCATTGATTAGAATTTCTGCGCCATTGTGTTGAAAGAGTTAAGAGAGTTGTATGGAGAGGGATTATGAATGTAAACATTGCTTATACCTACTTATATTGTCTGCTCGACAACCCCTACCTTAATATCAAGAGAAAAACCAATTTCATTTGGACAGGTTTCTGTAGAATACAAATCAAGGGAAGCTCTGCTTGAGAGACACTATGGCTTTAATTTTCCAATCCAACGACTGCGATTGTCGATAAGTAATTTCTCTTAGTTAGCAAAAAATAATTACTTAGCGGGGTTAGCAACTGGTGAGCTGTTTTCATCTATTTCGTGATCGTGTATCTTTGTAGACTACAATGATTCGACGTTCATATTTTAAACACAACAAAATTTGAACTTGGCTTTGAAGTGAATAAATGAACAATAAATGGCATTGTTCCTATTATTGATGATGGGGATAAAGTTAAGAAACCATTTATTTGTAATTTATATCATGGAGAGAACTGTGGAGTATCTCCAAATTCCAGTAGTAGATAAAATGAGGATGGTTCTTTTTTGATTACTTAAATTGATTAATTTAATTATTATTCTATTCAGGATTGGTCATAAATTACAATTGAAAAATATCTTGAGAGTACAGAAACATTTTGTGCAAATAAACCACCGCAATGTAAAAGCATTTTATTTAGATAATTTGTCGATATTGCTCTAGTCAAATCTCGACATGATTGGAAGAAATTTCAGTTATATGCTCCACTTATATAGAGGAAAATGTTGTACAATTATGATGTATAGATCATTGGAGCGGATATGAAAGGCGTATCATGACAACACTGCTCCGTTTCGGGGATAAAAAGGAAAAAAATATTCCGGATTGACCCATATCTAAATACGAGAAGGAGGAAAAAAAAATAAAGCAAGGCAGAAAAAGCATTCCAGATTTTAAATTGATTGGCCCGAAATTGTTACAATAAAGGCCAAATATCTGTACAATTCTTGTAACAAATTGCTATGAGATCTTTTGTTATACGAATACGCAATATACCTACTCGTAATTAGGTCTATCTATCTTCTCTCTGGTTTTTATAATATACAGTTTACTTTTGTAAAAGAATTTGAAATAAAATATAATTTTCTATTAATAATTATGTGGATTGTGGATGATTTCCCTACAACAGTGTACTGTCAAACTTATACTTATAAAAGTAATCATTCCATGAATAAAGGTAAAACTATTATTTTTTGTTTTTATATTGATACTCATTTCGATTTCCACTCTAATAACCGAAGCACTAAATTTTACCCCAAATCCAGTGAAATAAAAACAAAACTTTACAGCCACTTACAGCAACTACATTTTCAATTTACCTATTTTGCACTACTTTCCTTAGTCTTAAGGAAAAGTCAAATACAATTTCACAGACGGTCAACTCTCCTGTTTATAGCAATGTAGTGTGAGTCGGGACACGTCCGATACAGGTTTCTCGTTTAATTATCACCGGGTTCCGTCCGTTAGTCACTAGTGAACGCGATTAAACCAATCAATTTGTCACGGCACTTTCGACTGACAATTCGGGACATTTAGCTTTACGATACGATTGCGATATTTGAGTATTTGTTTATTTTCATAAGGGATTTTTGACGTGCGCGTTATCGTGTCATATAGCTTATTTTGATTATTTGATTTGATTCTTTTCCATTATCGAGATGGCAAAAATAAATACGCGTTTTGTATCCAGAATTAATTCAGCAAGAATTTGTTTCACATGCATGGAAGTACGTTTCACAGGAATTAAAATAGAACATTGACAATTAAACATAACAATGCATAGGACCATATTATAATTTCGTGTATCATCAACATTCAGCCCGTATTCGCCCACTGTTGGACGGAGGCCTCTTTAAGTTTCGTGTATAATGGTATAGAATTTATAGTAGTTTTAAGTTGGAGTGTTTGTATCCATATGAAACAAAAGACGGTCATAGGATTTATTGCCATGAAATCAATCTCAGCAAAATATTTCGAAACATTAAATACGATAACAATATTTACGATGACAATGAAACTATTAAGAACACAAATAAATCAATATGGTGGTTTGGTCAACTACAAATTGTTGCTGCAAGCAAACCCCAATATTGGAAAGTTCTTAGGTAGACAGGTACGAATGTGTATGGCTGATGCGGTTTCTAATTTATTGCAAAAATAAGGGGCCTGCCCCAAGGGCAATCCGGATATAAGCAGGTGTTACATCGCCCTCAGATTTTAACCCTCTGGGACTCATTGTGTTCACCAAAGTATTATAAAACGGTCTCTTTGGTTTTTTGGGAAAGGGTGCGATTGGAATCTTATATGACATGTGATATGGGATTTAGTGGGGGTACACCTTTGTTTCTGCTAATCATTTTGGTTTCAACGTTGTATCGATCTTTATTTACAGTGAGGGGAGTACGGGAATATCACGGAGAAGACATAATTTTGTGAACGAATGTTAGAACAAGGTATTGTGGATTGGTCGACTTCATTTGGGAAATCTTGTTGGTATCATATTTTTAAAGGATAGCGTATCATCGTGTAGTATAGACAGTGTAAATATAAAATAGCTATAAAGGGGGCAAGGTATAAAAGCAAAAATGAATAGGCAAATATTCGTAAGATTGAAATCCTTTACTGATATGATCCCTCTGCTAGCATATTTTTATTGAACAATGTATACTTACATGGTTAATACGAATGCTAGAATACGTAAAGTGTGGACCTTACATTTACCTACTATAAAAATAAGGCAAAAAATAAACTTAATTAGGTGATTCAGCACAAGCACTTAATAAATATTGAAACTAGTGATGAATCATCTTTGGAGAAATTCCCAGATCAAGTGAATCATATTTTGCCCCTTGTAAATTTGGCACCAGTTTGATCTTGTTCATTTCCGTTATTTTTGAGACAGTTTGTGCGTCGTGCCAAAGTATCGTGGTGAGATCGTCTGTATAAAACGGTGCATTGTTTTGTTAACAAAATCGTTCAGGTTTGACAACAAAGACATAAATGAAATGACTGGTTAGATTACCAATTCTGATAATTTATAATCCTTTTAATATGAATCGATTTAAAGAATCGTATAAAATTCTTATTTTCTATTAAAAGCTGCTCAATATATTGAGGTTCATTAAATGAACTTATAAAAAAAATATTTGAAAAGGACCCTAAACTCAAGAAGGTTTCAGATACTCAGTTCAAGAGTTAGCCGAGACAGAACACACGAACAAAACGTAACACAAAAATCAGCGATTCGGGAACAAAAATCAAACGATTCTGAGCTTTCCCGCTAACATTTTAAAAGAAAACACTCGTAACCAATCTGCAAATATAACCTTGCAATATCAAAATTTGTCTGAAAGTTGAGATCCTAAAAATTTATTCAATTTGGATCTTATTTTCTCGGTGTTAAGACTGGGGTTGTTATTTTGGACGTGCAAATATGGGATTGCGTGGGTAAACACTCGAACCGCGAGAGACGCCCTAGAGCAGACGTCAAAAAAGTGCCGTGGAGTTTGCTAACGAGAGAGGGGAAACAATGTGTTTTCCGCTTACAACTTTACTCTACGCCCTCTTTCAGCTTTAATAAGAAATTGATCGCAGGATTTGTCGCAATTAAAATTGGTAAAAGATTGATTACTTTGTTAAATAAACACAGAAACAATTAGCGGTTACGTATCGGTAAAACATGTAACAATACGACACCTGAAATAGCAATTAAGCTTGTTTTCTTTTATTTATCCTATTTTTATTTTGTAGCTAACATCTATTCTCTCTTCCTTTGCTGTTTTGCTTAAACGCAGCATGTTCAACTATCAGACAAATCACCAATTCGCGCTACAGCCAAGCGCGATCCAATCAGCACACACCATCTATTCGGCGCTATTCGAAGTACCAAAACGGAGCGCAGCAAGCGATAACAATCTCGCGCCACATTCGACCCGGGGCTCGAATACTAATGCGAACACTCCATACAACGCCACTCGTTATACAACCAACTTTATTCAAGATTCGTTTATTTCAGCGACAAAATAATTTTCAAGTAATATAAGGATTCATAATGTGTGACGTAAACACTTTGAGAGTTTCATAATGGGAGAAGTTCTTAGTTCGGAGTGTAGACTTATTTGGAGAGAAAATTAACAAGGCAATACTTTTGATACATAGATGGTAGTATGTTAAACAAGGTACGTAGAGTTAATGAGTGGAAATTGGTTTAAGTTAAACAGGGAATTGTCTGTGTAACTAAATTTGCTCAAGAGTCATGAGCAAATTTATACATATGCTTTTGATACAGTAACGTAGTCAGTATATCCTTGGCACAATGTAATTGGCTCTGCAGTTGTTTCAAAGTATGTTTAAAATGAGTCTCTTACACGTTCAATGCGTAGTGTGCTATTGTTTTCTTTTGTATAGATCATCTTAGAAGCACCGTTGGTATTCATTTCAACAAGGAGCTATCTTAGGGCCAACAATATTTATCAGAGGAATCATAATAATAAGTGTTGTGGTGATAGTTTAAAGTAAAAGAAATCAACTCTTATCAGCTTAAGAAGAGTCATTATGTGTTTAGTTTTTTATCTGAGAGTCTAAATCATTCCCCATAAAATTCCTACAGATTACACAGAGCATCTTAAAAGAATACCTTTATTCTCTATTAATAATCTTCCAAAAAATATAGTCCATTAAAATGTAGCTATATCTCATCCTCAAGAAGCTGTCAAACTGATAATAACTGAAAGGGACCTAGCTATGTGCGAGCGAGCAAACAAAACGCGATCCGTCTTAATATTAATGTAGTTGTTAGGTTGGATGATGAATGGTGACACAGCAAAGCACTTTGCGGTAAACTGGCCCATTATTATTCTTAGCGGGGTGTTTAGTTACCAATTTAGTTAATTTAGAAACATTTCCATAACATCTTAACCAAAGAAGGCTGACAAGATTAGACTCGCGAAATGTTAAATTAGCGAAGAGCCGTTCTGCAAATTTCTTATGTATTTTATTTTATAATCCAAAATCATGAGATTCAAAAACAAACATGAGAGAGAATTAAAAATAAAATTCATCATCATCATCAGCCCATACTCGTCCACTGCTGGACGTAGGCTTCCCCTAGTGAACGCCACAGAGCCAAATAAAATTATTCCACAGAAAATTGTTTGCATTTCCTAATGCATTTGAGGTATACCACGAAGCACACCCAAACAAAGCACACCCAGACGAAGCACACCTAAAGTTTTCGACACTTTTTTATTTTTAAATAAAAGATAAAAAAATGTTGCTTAAAATATTTTCCAAAGTAATGGAAACAATTTAGAGCGCCCGCCATGGATTCAAAGCCATAGCGTACCAATTCAATTACGTACACGCAGTTTTAAAAACGGAACTACATACAGAACTGGTGTACTGCTTGTTTTGGGAGTAGCAAAAAATCCATCAGTATCATGACGAGACGTTCTGTTGTTTTAATAAAAAAGTGTCAAAGAAAAAATGAGTTCATGTACTAATAGATGTCGGGTGTTTTCTTGGCAAAATTCTGATAACTAGTCTGGCGTCGAGACTTGTGCCAGGTTTAGCATAGAACCTTTGCTTATGGCACCCAGAAATACAGTAAACCTTTCGAGAAAAAGTGTGTTTAATAATATATTTTTTTAAAGATACCTCCGTTTCATAACACTGACTGCAGTAAATACTGAAGAAATAATGACCCGAAATATATATTTCAATCAATAACTCATTTAAAAAGGCTCATCTCGCCTAGAGTGTCAAAGTAATTTCTTTTTGGTTTCTCACATAATATAACACTTCTAGGTGCAGAATAGAAGGAATTGCAACATCAACTATGATCTATTCACAATTGAGTTTAAAACCATTTGTTTAAAAATCGTTATCGTAGCCCATAGTTGTGAAAATTGGGGAATTCGCAGAAACTTTTCAGGTCTTATCCAATTTTAAATTAACGTAATTTTCCATGGGTAAATTTCAAAGCGCGCAAGCCTTTTAGAATGGGATTTTTAAAAATGGTTTTGCTTCTAGTGTGCTTCAGGAGTGTGCTAACTTAATTTATCAAACTTTTCGATGGTAGCTAAGGTTCTCTAAGCGGTTTTCCACTTCGATAAACTCTGCTTACTTTAGGGCTTCTTAACTTTCAGTAAACTCTAGATTCACATTGCTTTTGGTAAGTATACGATTTTAAAAGAGATGTTTGTTGACTTCAAAATGTATCGCGTTCTTTGTATTGAGACATAAGGGTTATTTTAGTGCGTAGGTGTGGGTCGGATAATCCGAGACCGAGAATTGATAAATATTTTTGTAACGTGTCACTTTTTTATCCAGCAGGTATGCAAGAAAAAGCTTTTATTTCTTGGTGTTTTAAAAATAGTTTACGTTTAAACGTACAAGTAATAAAACAACAGTATTACTTGGTGGTTATCTTGAAAGTTTATCTTCTTGTCTCTTTATTTTTGGATCTGGTCTTTTTATACACCTTTAGAAACCCAGTTGCTATTCTAAATTAAATGAATTTCGTCCATCAGTCTTTCTAATTGTGGTTATTTAAAAATCTTCTACATTCATAACTTGTGGACTCAGTATCGACCAAAACGCCTCTTATTTTTAAATTAATCTTGCCTCATCCCAATTCAATTTTTTTTCATACGTATCTTCTATTACAAAATTCATTTCGTCCGTGTCTTTCTTTTCATTTATCTTTTATTCTAAATTCTCCGCTTCATTTATATCTCCACCTACATTAATTTAAGTATTTACTCTAGCAACAATGGCGCATTGGTTCCCTACCGATCTGTCTTCGAGCACATTTCTTAGATAAAACATGCAATAGTCCCCGTACATTCTCAAGCACCATTAAGGGCCCCTTCTGAAACTTTCCGACAAAAACCAAGTTGCACCTGACATTGGTAATTGATATACGACACCATTAATCACTTTGTATTTTGCTGTACAAACTTTATGTTGGTACCTGTTTTGTAGTGTGAGCGGAGGTTAGCATGGAAATTTTGCACGATAATATTTTGACGAAAATAGACAAATGGTTTGGAGAATTTATAATATTGTCTAGTATTTTAGGTATAGGTTTTATTAATAATAAATTAATATAGATGTAATGTTTGTGGTTTCGTTCCAGTGACATTTTTTCATACCGAATATCATAAAACGGGTAAAGGTCTATACCGCAAAAGGTTACCCGAGGGTCTAAGTTTCCTTTGATTTGCATTATGTAAATAAATTTTTTTTGGTTCTATTGTTATTCTTTTCAAATCTTTATATTGCGATTAATCTGTATGTGTTTATGAATTTAAGTATGAGAAAAACACTGATTTCATTTAATTCGTATTTCTCTAAATATTTTTATCGCACTTATATACTTAATGATAAATAGTCGAAATAATAAATAATGTCAACATAAATCTCTGTCACGACACAAAAATAAACCATACGTTTCTGTCCTCTAAAACTTTGCGTACAACAAAATATCAAGTCAAACTTGTATAACATAATACAGTTATGATATAGTGAGTTTCGACTGCTAATATCAATGAATGGTGCCCTCGGGAGCCCGGCTCACTTAGAAATTTCATTGAGGTTACGTAGAGTTAGGATAGGCATGCCGAAGTCCCTGATGTATTTAGTATGGAGGTACATAAATTTGATAGAGATAAATATATCTGTTTCGGTACTTATGCTGCTGATATTGATTTTTATGATGACTTGGGAATCCAATAAAAATCATATTTTGATTTGAGTATTCATACTTAAAATATAAAATATTTGTATAATTCTGAAACAAAATCTAAAGCTTTTTGAGTTAAACATAGGAATCCTTTAAACTTTTAAATTAGTTTTTGTAATCCTAGAACCGTTCATGATTGCAGCTAACTGTACCAATGCACGATATTATACCATTCCAAGTTTCTGAGTACTAATTCAACAAACCCTAGAAGACAGAATAGCGAGAATGGTACATATTAACAATTTGAGGTCATAGTTTAAATGTGTCTGTCCGTAATTGTGGTTAGTAATTGGACAGGAGATAGTTCTCGTTTGATATTTGACCCTTCCCTTAAGCTTGTTAAGATTACTGCTGAAGTTACTAGATATCGTCCTTCTGTAGCTTCTAGGCGTGTATCGTTAACCCTTCGTTCTAACGAGGTAAACAGGGTAATGGTTCCTTATCTACTAAAATCAGAAGTTGGAGGTTTAATTTCCATAATAATTATACAATTTCCATAGAGTTTATTTTGTTTGACCATCCACGATTAGAGTCTAGTTTCTTTAAAGATAGTTTATTGATGAAATAAAACGTTTGAACCCCAGTTTCTATAACTCATTGACATTAACTTATCAAATGCTTAAGTCGGAACCAAAATCAGATCCCGAATCTTTTGAACTGGTTCAAAAATTTCTTTACTTTTCCAGGGCATTCATGCTTTTAGAAAAACCGAAACGTTGATTACGACAGTTGACTTACAGAGGAGTGTAGTGTGGTCCGTTTCATCTGTACCATCACTGATGTTGGAACCTTTGTGACCGATTGTATGTATGTGGGTTACGAGGAAATATTTATTGATGAATGTTTTAGGACTTCATTGGAGATGTGTGCCCTTATTTATTCGTCTCATAATAGCATCAGTATTCCAATTGCTGTAATATCTAATAAGCGTGCGTATCCTTATTGCTTTTGTAACCTTCTTTTTAATGTTGTATTCTTTAATTGAATATCTATATTTATAGTCATATTATTCTTGCCGTTAGGTACTCAAATATACCAACCAATACATTTGATATTTTACGTTGTGAAGTGGTAAATATTGATAAATAAGCAAAGGCAGAGTTGTAGCCAGAGAAACGCAGGTTCAAACCCTGCCTGAGATCGAATTTTTCTTTCACTTAGAAATTTTCTTTAATTGGGAAAGTCATATCTTTGTGAACAAAGGCAAAGTAGTTAAGTACCACCAAGATAAATAATTTTAACGAATTTATTATTAGTAAGGATTGTACATCATATAATATTATTACCTAATATAGATCATCGGAGCGTTTTCTATAAAAGTAAAAGTTAAATAAAGTAAAGTCTTTTCAGGGATGAAATTCACGGTATTTACAAGAAGTGACATATCACTTCGTGTAAATACCGTGTAAATTAAACTATTAAACTATTTATTGTTATATCTCATTTTGTTTAAATATTGACATAATTGTAAATTGTAAATTAATATACTTAATATCTAAATTGTAAGTAATTGTGAATTTGACATCAACATATTATTTCTTTTCTTTATATTAGTATTCCTTCAATGTGTTTTTTTTTTAATTCTGGGAATGATGTGGCCTTCTGTAATTAAGGAAACATATTTACTTGAGACTTGGCTTATTTATGTAGAATGTGTAGTGTATTCCTTGTTGAAGACCCAATAAATAAATAAATATATAAATAAATTACAATTTAGTAAATAGGATTATGTCTATTTATTAAAATGTGCACATTCAGTGCCACCTCGAAGGACATGACAATTATCTAATCTATTTTATTTTTTAAATTGACTTAAAATCGAGGAGAGTAGGAAGGCCTTTGCTCTGCAGTTGGGAGATAATGGCTGAATTATATATTATAAAATTGAGGTCGCCTCTATAGAACTTCTACAAAGAAAGGTTATAGTTGTTTTAGCAGTAATTCAAATGTTAGCATTTGTAGAAATGCTAACATTTGAGGTACTAAAAGTACAAAGAATAAAGTCACATAGATACTTTTTATTATGTTTCTTTAGCTTTATTTGATACATGTGTCTGCTGGCTTTTATTTTTTACTGCTAATATAGCTTTGAATAATGCGTGAGTGATTTTTCGTGTACGTATATTTCCATACGGAAATTAATGATAAAACAGGCATGTTGTGCTTTGAGAAGAAGATTTCAGTGTATGAAAATGCTGCGCAGACAAAAAATCTGTCTTATGTAAGCAACTGTTATTGTTATTTATTATCTACACTAGTTGTTGCCCTTAGTTTCACTACACAAAATAGAATTTTTAAGAAAGGTTGTCTATGTAAGGATAGACAACCTTTTGTCTTGATATTGGTATAGGTAGACATATATTGGACCTTGGAGATTCATCAGCTTTCCATCATTAATTATTTATTAGTCATCAGCATTCATCTTGAAAATTAATGAAAATTGGTTCAACGGTTTAGGCGTGAAAACTTAACAAACAATAAGACAAAGAGTGTTACTTTCGTTCTATCTACTAATAATATTATAAAGCTGAAGAGTTTGTTTGTTTATTTGTTTACTTGAACGCGCTAATCTCAGGAACTACGGGTCCGATTTGAAAAATTCTTTCAGTGTTAGATAGCCCATTTATCGAGGAAGGCTATAGGCTATATATAGGATACGGCTTCGCCGTGATGATGTATATATCATCACGCTAAGACCAATAGGAGCGGAGCAGAAAAGAAAAATGCTACGAAAACGGCAAATTTTTAAATGCAAAAAGCCGAGATATCACCGGGCGAAGCCGTGGGCGGAAAGCTAATATTTATATAAAAGTACCTACGCCTGAATTTGCCACAAGCTATTTCAGCAAATAGTGAGATTGCTTGAACATAACAAAATCTATAAAAAAATATCTACACACCTAGATGAGTAAACAAAATATTAGGTACAATTATTTAGAGCAAATTGTTGAATTTCGAAATGTTTTACATAGTCTCAGGTCTCCTATAATTTCTTACAGTACTTAATAATAAAAGCAGTAAAGAGTGGAGGAGTTAGTAAATCATCTTATAAATAACTACCTTTTCTTGTTCAAGAAAGCAGAAATAATGATAAGTATCCCCGTTCTAAAAACGACCTTAAACCCCTAGCATCGCAGACGTTTTTTGAAGTAGGGGCGAAGTTTATTTAGATACAGTTAAATAAGTAAAAATGCTTGAGTTGTAAACTTTATTTCATAAGAGCAACGTAAATAAAGAATGAAACCCAATAGGGCTTCCTTGATTTTCCTAGTAATTGCTTGCCTGCTAAATTTTGAAACTTTTGCTTATAATGGCTTTAGGAAAATGTTTCTTATTTCTTTAATTTTAAGTTGGTATCTATATTTTTTTTTTCTAAAGTACCTACTTAACTGAGAAAAATATTGAAAACCATTGCAAAAGACTGAAAATTATTGGAATAATAGATGCTTGGTTTTTAGTAGAGTCATAAATGATTGTATAAATATATTACCTGAAAGAGGAATTAGGTTATTTTATTTTCTCAACTGCCTCATTAGTTTTGTGGTCCTCAACGTAACTGATATAGAGGTCTTGTGTTCTATTTCGAGCAGTGTTATTGAGTTTTTCTATAAACTTCTCAGTAGCAGCTCGGAGTCTGGATTTGTGCCCGGTTAATGGCAATTAGCTCGCCCTCTATTACATTGGACCTAAACATACCGGCGAAGTGTGGGTGTACATTAAGTACACCTCTGCCTAACTCTTCGGGGAATACAGGCGTGATGGTATGTTGTTATATAATTGTCCTATTAGCTACTCTAATTATAAATGCGACACTATGTATGTCAGTTAGTTTGATGGCCTAACAGCTGAAACAATGTTGATGAATAGAATGGACCTTTTTTTTCTATACTGCTTGAAATCCTCATGTATAGGCCGCCACCTTGGGAGGCAGCAGGGTATGTCGGACCCATACTGACTAGCACTGCATTTGCCTTACTTTGGTCTATATTCACGGGAATAGGATTCATGACATTGACCAGGACAATTAATAAATAGATTGGATCTTGAGGAAGGACATAGCTATATTTCGTCTCAATGAGTAGGACGTTTGTAATTAAAACATCAATTTACTAAAAACCCACGCTACGAAAAACGCAAGATCATCCATACATACAACCCCCGCTATTCATACACCACTGGCCATAATTAACAAAGTCACTAAAGCAGATGCATGCACACAAAAAAGTTCATAAGCTCACAATTACTAGCACGAGTCAACGGAAATAATAATGAAATGGGGCGTGGAACACAATTAAAAATAAATTTCCTCTGTTTTTAACAACAGTGTCCGAACTATCCCATTTTAGGGTTCTGCCTGGCGGCAGGTGGAAACCACACTCGTTACATCTCTATCAGTGAATACAATGCAGGACAAAAAAATGGTTGCAACTTATTTTATTAAATTGTAAGGGTGTATTGTGTGGGTATTTTCCAACGACTTATTAAACACGATACCAAGTAATTAAAAAATGCCTCTATGGTCTAGGTACTTGCAAAGTAAGTTACTGAGTGTCCTAAATTCGATTTCTTGGTTTAGCAAAGATTTGAGATTTTTTAAATATTAGTATGGATTGAATGTTAAAGAATGTAGATACATTATTAGGTATAGTTACTTTTAAGTACCTACGTGGTGTTCATGAGATTGTATTCGTATTGATACTCAGACCTAAATTTTAATACCTTATCTCTTGATAGCGTTTTTTAATATACCATATGTACCTATGCATCTATATAATTATGTATGTATCTATCGTTGATTCGGCATCATTATCGTTCAATTAGAACCCTGGCTACACTTATTTTTTCCCAATTATTTTGCAATTATCTCGTCCACTGTTACACGGGGCCTAAACTTATCGGTTATTAGTATGGAGAATACAGGCGTGATTATTATGTATTTTGGAATTACAGACACAATTTTCTAGAGAATTTTTACATAAGTTTGGATTTGTGTCTGGTTTATGGCAATAGGCTCGACCAAAACATAATGGCGAAGCGTGAGTGTACATTAGAACACCCGTGGGTGTACATTTGTACACCTAAGGGTGTGCATTAGTACACCTGTGGGTGTATATTAGTAAACCTGTGTGTGTACATTTGTACACCAGTGGGTTTACATTAGTACAACTGAGGGTGTGCATAAGTACACCTAACAAGTTGTGTTAGCTTAGTGATATGCTTGATATAACCTTAAAAAAATATTGTTATGACATCAGCTAGAAGTCAGTTCAGCATATGACGTAAGGTTAACAGGATATTAACTATGGATATTAATTAGCCTCCTCAACTAATTGGCTTGCCTTTTCTTAGACAAGATTTATTGCTTTACTCGCACAGTATCTTAATTAGAGGTTAAAAGGTATTAATCGATGTTCCTCACTTCTGCTTTAGTTTTATGTGATAATAAACAATTTTTGTAAGTAAATTTCTATGTTGCTAGCTAATAGAGGTTATAATTTTGTATTGTATTTTATGAGTATATTCATTGGGTAGACTTTGTTAAGACCAAAAATAAAGTTTTTATAACAAGTTTTACAGCAAGTAAGGAACAATATTCCTATAGCAATCATCGTAGTTGATCTTAAAGGCCGTAATTTTGTATGCTGTATTAATTAGACGTAGTATAAACAATAATAATTGCTAATACCTATTATTATTATAACGGTCTTATAAGAATACGTAAACCAAATCTCTATGAACGAAATACCATCACAAATTTTCACCTTAAATGACTACTACACAGAATGACTTTCCTTGAAAATTCTTTATTGAATTAAATTGATTGTTGGCAACACCACACGTCTCGGTTCCATTAAACCGCGATGTTTCGTATATTCCGATGCTCGGCAGTGTACAAAGGTGAAATAAAACATTAATTGCTGTCAGGCGGCGAGGGGCGAGACAAAAGGTTCGTTTTTTCGTAACTATTGTACGTACGGGACCCTCCGTTACGGTTCGGGGGCAGCCCTGTTTCGGCGCAACGAAAATGCTGATCAATAATTTTTTTCTACTGTTTTGGGGCAACTTTCACTCTCATTAGTACTATATTATAACGTCTTATAACTGAATGTTAAGCTGTCAGATTTTTGAGTTTCGGTTGCAAGACGGACGGTTGGAAACTATCATTTTATGAACTCTGGAATGTTCCAAGTTCGAAATTGCAAATTGACCATAGAAAAACGCAACTAAGAAACAAACTTTTCGGAATCATTCATCTTTATTGATTGACCCTTATTATATTCTGTAGGCCAACTCTTACCTAATTAAGAGAAACTTATCAGCGCTCGTGGTGCCCACATAAATATTTATAACACAGAATAATAACTATTATAAACGAATGTATATCAGTAAGTGCTGTTTAATTAGTAGGAATGATAAAATGTAAATCTTACTATCTCAAAAACCAATTAAAATAAGTTCAAACCGGTTTTATAGTGGCCTAGTAAAAGGTCCGTGCATAGGTGAGCGTTGTATACGGTTCTTTATGATAGTGATGTGATGTGTCGACTGTTTTTTTATTTATTTTATAACATTTTGTACGCCAACGTCAGCTATAGGTCGGTACTTGATATGCGCAAGTGTGCCCTGTGCGTCAATGAAGTCTGTACTCGACAATAAATAGGTCACAGAAAAATGCAAATTAACTTATTAAATCATTAAAGGGGTTAAAATAGGGGTTATAATAAAATTAATATCGATGTATGGGCTTGGCGTACGGGGCACGGAGATGGTTAAACACGTATCGAACTATGTCATGGCGTTCAAAAAGTTAACTTGTTTTATGGTATAAAAATAAATGGAAAAAGAAGGAAAACAATTAAATCTTTTTTCATCTTGTCAGTACGATGCACAACAAACCTTAAAACAAACAATCTAACTATTACAAATACTGCATAAATATGGTCTCTGGCAACACTGCCAGAGTAGCCCGTTACCAAAACTAGATGTTGCTTTTGTTATTTTCTTTATAAGTTTTCAGTTTCTCGATACTAAAATAAATAAATAAAAATAAATACTAAAATAGTCAAAATAGTCACTTGCTATTAGTCTCAAATATATCGGAACTAACAGACGGTTTAAAAAATAAACTTTATTTCAATGGGATAAAATACAGGTCAGAATGAAAGCTGTCGTGTAAGGTGTTCGTTCCGGTATCACAAATATTAATTTCGAGTCCAAGTCTAGTTTTTGTCCTGTAAAATTCAACGTGTCATGGACACTTGTTGCCTATCATTAGAGCTAGCTCAAAAAAATCTCCTTCAAAATACTTCACAGTCTTAGAATTCCACTATCGAATAGAAATACTCGGAACGTCGGAACTTAATACCAAAGCCCCCATCACTAGTGCGCGTTTGAACATCGGTACTAGCGTTGCGTCTGACGTGTTTACGACTAAAACAGAATTTACAACCTTTTTGTAACTGTCAGATTGGCTGCTGGATAGTTTAACTATAAGTATATTATACTTTATGGTGTGTATAATAAGAATTGTATTGGGAATAATGTTGAAATCAATTTAATTGATCGTATCGGTATAATTATTTGTGCGTATTGATTATACATGGTTATTTTGTAAAACACTAAAAATCTCATAGTCTTACAGGTCTATATAACTAACATTACAAACATCAACTTTTTTGTAGGGCTTTTTGCAGAACATAATAAATTGAATTGCTGCTGCCGCGGAGACTCTCAAACGGCGCAAATATAGCAACCTGTCGGGCAGCTATATATTTGAGCCGTTTGGGGTCGAAACGCTCGGGTCATGGGGTCCGAGTGCTCGTCTTCTCCACAAAGAAATATCTCGGAGACTGGTCGACGCCTCGCGTGATCAGAGGGCTGGCTTATTCCTAGGGGAGCGTATAAGCATTGCCATTCAACGTGGCAATGCTGCCAGCCTTCTTGGAACGATGCCAGACGACAGCGATGCCGAGGAATACTTTGACGCCTAGTCGCGGCCCACTGTTTTTTTTTTTTTTTCTGGTTTGTTGGTTTTTTCTTCTTTTTTCTTTTGGAATGTAAAATATGTAAATAGTGTAAATATAAGATAAGACATTGTATTATTTCAGCAAACAAAAAAAAAAAAAAAAAAAAAAAAATTGAGCCAAATATGACTTAGCCACATCGTAAAGCTACTAGCATTTAAAGCGAATATTTTTTAAATTTTGTATGATAGTAAATTATCCATCATCACGTCTGTATTCTCTGGAGGATAAGGCAGATGTACACTAATAAGTATACACCCACATTTCGCCAATTAAGTCAATTGTTTAAGTTAATAGAGGGTGAGCCTATTGCCACTAACCGGCCCCAATTCTAAACTCCGAGCTGCTATTGGAAATCGTATAGAAAAACGCTATAATCCCACCCAAACCCTAATGCCTCACCTGGGAATCGAACCATGCTCCTCTAGCGTACTAGTTGAGCTGAGGACTAGATTAATGAGGCAGTTATTTATTATGAAAGAAAAGTTTGATTAAATTAAAAGCCATAGAACAAAAGTTGTTTATGATGTTAGCAAGGTTCAATTCCCATGTCAAGCACAGGGTTAGTACAGGTTTTTTTTAATTCATTGTAACATCTCGAAGTTTAGATCACTACCCGGATCATGAATAAAAGCTAAACGATTGGGTAGTTAAATGACAAGTTTAATGACCCATAATCCTTTCGACATGAACTTAGTTATTTAATATAAATATACATCTTATCTTTACAGCAATAATTAACTTAAACGTCAATACGAGAGTTAAATAAAACGAGCAAGATTAAAGTTCTTTGACATGATAACCGTCCAGTCATAAAAATAGCTTCGTTCCGAGTAATACAGTCAATACAAATAAAGTCTACATTCACGAGACATTGCTCGAAGTAGCATCGGTGGGGGAAATTCTCATAATTTGCTGCAGTGCAAAAAAATCTATTCAGTTCATAGAATCGTCTATTTTCAACGCTTCCAAGAAAGTTTCTTATCTCTTAGTTAAGTAGCAATTGAATTGGAGTATTGAAAAACATAACTACAGTTGGTTTAAGATGAAGAATACGGTACTCTATGCTCTTCATCATAATGATCATCCATAGCTTTAGTTCCGAATTGCTGTCTCCTTTGCAACTTCAAAGGACTATATCTTTAACTCAACTCTCACTTGTAAGTCCGATTACTACGATAATGGGAGTGTCAGAACAATCTTTATCCTTCTAACTCAGTCACCATTCATTTATAGCCCTATCGTACTAAGTATCCTGATAAGTCCAAACGGAAACTATTCTAGTCCTAGTGATTAGTATCCCTAAGCACCTCTGGTCGACCCATAGCATAACATCATCATCCTCTTAGCCTTTTCCAATTATGTAAGAGTCAGCTCTCAGTCTTCCCAGACGCCACTGAATTATCAGTATTTATTACAAAGCGACTGCCATCAGAACTCTACAACCCAATATCTGAGTAATACCAATATTCGAAGGATAGACTGGTTAGCAGGCTTTTTGGGCGGAAGCCCTGAAATTTGTAGTCATAATCGGAAGACTACAACTGCTGATTTCATTGTCATACGTATTCATAAATATGTCAAACGGCTGTCACATGTCCAACGGCTTAACGCGCGCTTTGAGGCACCAGAGAGGTTTTTCTTTCTCACCCATCCACATACTGATCGTGGCAGGTGAAGCTTAACCTTGCAGAGCTATTGAACAGCGCAGTTATAATTTAGCTACAAGGCCCAAGGCAAAAAAAATCTCGAATTATAAATAGATACTGAATAGGGTAAGAAGCGTCCCCATTTCGGGAATTAAAGTAGTGGCCCTGTTAACAGCCGAACATCGCTGCAGGGCTGTCAAATAAATGTCGAGCGGTTCTCAACATTTTTTATGGCAGCGGACGTAAACGCTAAACGCCATTTTACGGCGCGATTATGTCTCTTGCGAAAGCCCTGATCCAGATACGTGCTTTAAATATTTTGATTAGGTTTTTATTATGGGAAGTCGTTTTGTTTCCAAAGATATGTGGAGCTTAGATTCGTTTGGACGTTTTTCAAATGAGATTTGTTAAAAGGAAACAAGAGATTAAAGGATGCAACATTCAATTCGTTACGTAATACATGACTGCCTCGTTGGTCTAGTGGTCCCAATCGCGACTGCTACGCTAGAGGTCTTGGGTTCGATCCCCAGGTCGAGCAAAGTGTTATTGAGTTTTTCTATGAAATTCTCAGTAGCAGCTCGGAGTCTGGATTTGTGCCCGGTGAATGGCAATAGGCTCGCCCCCTATTACATGGGACCTAAACATACCGGCGAACTGTGGGTGTACATTAAGTACACCTCTGCCTAACCCTTCAGGGAATACAGGCGTGATGGTATGATGACATTCAATACGCATTTTTCTAAGATTTATTATCAAGAAGATATCTTTCCGTTGACTCTTTAGATAATATACCTTTAAATATAATATAAGAGAGAAACTGGTAACTTAGTCATTACTACACTGATCAATGGTCGGTCCCGGTTGTCATACGAACATCTATGACAATCGTTTGTAGTAGTTAGAGGCCCAAAAAGCCAGGCAACAAGTCTATCCTCCGAATATCGGTATTGCTCAGAGATTGAGTCTCATGGGTCTGATGGCAGTCGCTTCGTGCAAAATTGAAATTGAATAGAAATTGAGCCAATATAATAAACCAAACATAATGCTTTAATTTCAATTACAACGACATCAACATCACAATGTTCAACAGATAGATAATCCTGGAGGCCGACCACAATCTTTTAAGAAACAATCTTATTTCGAGAACGTTTTGTTTCAAGCTTATAATAACATTACTCATATTCGTACCATGACCTTCATTGTTCAATAATGTTTTATTCCTGCTTAGTGCTGGGAAAGAATGAACTATTTGTCTATTCCCTGCTATAATAGAAAAGGGACAACGCTATATGAACTGATATAACGCTATCTCTTTCACGCGCCGCTGGTCCGAATCACTGCTACGGAATACGATTGCTTGAAGCAAAATACTAATAAAAAATTACTATGCACTACAAAAATGTTTTATTAGTTATTTCAAAGAAATTAACATATTTATTAAAAAGGTTTTGCTATGAAAAAGAAAAAATCTATTGAAAAAATTTAAAAAAAGCTGCAGCTCGGTTTGGATTGTAACTACATGTTTATGAATCGGACCAAGGTGTGTTCTTATCAGCTGTGCGCGCACGAAATTTGAAACTCCATTTATGTTGGCGTAGAGAAATTTATTGTTTTACAAGTGGTTCTAAGTGGTTGAGTTTATTTTATCTTAATTTTCTATGATCTCACGGGCAACACAATATAACACACTCCGCTTACTAGTAGTAAGTAATAGTGTTCTACAAAGACTACAGTGTTCTGTGAAGTTCTGTGATACAAAAACGATATGGAATCAAGTTTTAAATAACATTTAATTAGTGCATAAGTTTTTAAAATAGGCATTATTCTTTGTATTGGTTTGACATAGATATTCCGTAACATAAGCCAGAGTCAGTGATTAAGTAGTGCTTTGTTATTAATTTTACAGCCGACGAGTTAATCGAGTCTCCTGGCGGCAGCTAGAGATGCTATGGGAATTTATAAATTCAAATAGATCGATAGCTACTGCCTACAACCGCTCTCTGCAAGCAAAACAATATGCATGCAGAAAGTAAACGGCTTTCAGAAATATTAAACTCGCAAGGCGATGGCGCTCATAAGGCGCTCGTCGCAACAGACAAGTCTGTAGATTTTGTAGGATTCTTCATCAGTGGCCTCAACTCTTCGCACGGTTATGTGCTAGATCTTTGGTGAGTCTGTCTTGTCTCACTTCATCTAATAAAATGAAGGGGTCGCATTCCTCACGTAACTGCATAGGAACCCGCTTTCTTGTGGTGTTGCTTTCTGTGTTATAGCTTCCATAAACTCAAATAATTCGTAAGCGTATGCCATCTGGAATCAAACAAGAAACTAGTTTAAACATTAACAAAAATCACTAAACACGCGATTCGTTCGGCAAGTTTACTTTAATAAATACTTTTTACTTACTTTTTAACACACGAAAAGGCGTTTTTTTATATAAATTTGCAAAACAATAATACTTCGGTCGAGTTCGAGGAACTTTTTTAAGATCGTAAAATTTGACGTAAAAACAATACTGCTAAGTGTCAAAAGTCACGTCGTGGTACGAATTGAATGAACTTTTAGATGTGACGTCACCAAAACCGCTAAGAAAATAGTAATGCTTCAACATTATAATAAGCTTGTTTTTAAGACGTCATGGTACGAAACGTTGAAGTAAGATTATAATAGTACTGCTATAAGAGCTTGTGGTTGGCTCCCAGCACATTGTATTAAGGCGCAGGTCACACGACCTAATCATGGTCGCACGTGTAACCGAACAAGACCGCAACTAATGGCAGGTTAGCACAAACCGAGAGTGGACGTATTTTGTTCGTAATGACATTTCTAGCTACGTCACACCTGCGGGTAGGATCGGTGAGAGATTGTATCAACGCCTGGGGTCAAAAACATTTTTTGTTATTTGTTGGTCCATTATTAATTCGCATTGCCTCAGAGTTTCTTAGAGCTGAGTGTTTCAGATCCGTTTGGTACCTACACAGCAAGACCATCATCATTTATGAGGTTATTAAATACTTTTTTTTTTTAATGTTGTTTGTGGCTATGGTGTGACTGCGACCGTATTCGGTCTATTGTGATCGCCACTTATTAATTTAGAGTTTACCGCTAAACCCTGCAGTTTATAGTAGATTTTCTTTGGGGTGAGCTCCCTTATTTCATCTGGGGTTAAGACATGTCAATTCCAGTCAGACTGAAACTTAGCTACTTTTAAATTGTTTGAGATATGGTTAGCAGTACCGTAAGGAGTACAGTAATAAATAATTTCTCGATCTCTTTAATTCCTCTAAGCCATATTTGACAATAGTACAATTACTTAATTCTATCTAAGATTGAGGGCCAAGGAGGATTGTAGTTACAGTTTTCGCCAGCTATATATCAAATTATACGACTAGGAGAAGTTCAGACGTCAAGCCACAAGTTGTTAATGCGATCCTTTTTAAGTTGTTGAAAAGGGGTGGCGCTATTTAATGTGTAGAGCGTCATCTCTTTCTCAATCGCAATAACACGTTGTGGTATCTACAATCGCATATGACAGGAACCAGGGATCATAATACCTCCTATTTTCAAATTAGGAACACTAAACTTACCATCTTGTTTGACCGTGTTGCCAAGCGGACTGCAGCTGGCGATCCATAGGACTAGTATCCACCGCAACATGAGTCGTGCCCTGCTCCTCTGCAGCTCGGGCTGGTTGTGGAAGTGTCGAGCTGTCGGCCGAGCCTGCGCCGCCATGGTACCGTCAAACGAGAGACCATTGGTGGACGATGAGCTTCACATTGCTTGGGGATCTGTTGGAGATGACATATATTGTGATTCTCATATAACTCCATTGCAAGTAAGATACGTGAAGCGAAAATCTATAATTATATAATTATTTAATCATTTGTATTGAATGATTAAACGTAGTGTAGGACGCCCTCCGGCAAGATGGAGTGATTATTTGCGAAAGGTTGCTGGCAGAAGCTGGATGCGAGAAGCGTAGGACAGGGTGAAATTGCGCACACTAGGGGAGGCCTACGTCCAGCAGTGGACTAGTATAGGCTGATGATGACGATGATGATGATGATGATTAAATGATTTATTTATCTTACACTAGCTGTTGCTTGTGACTTCACTTTGATTCCAAAGGATTTTTTAAGGCGGTCCAATCTGTCACTATACCAAAAATTCATCAAAATTGCTTCAGCGATTCAGGAGTGGAAACTTAACAAACAAAGTCATATTCGTATTTATCATATTATTAATTCGGATTTATCTAAAATAGTGTTTTAATCCTAATACAGAAATTGAGTATCCTTCATTTATCGTTCAATTAACGTGACGTAACGTTTCCTAAACTGATAATCACTACATAGTATAAAAAAACAAAGTCGCTTCCCGCTGTCTGTCTGTCCGTATGTAGGTACGCTTAGATCTTTAAAACTACGCAACGGATTTTGATGCGGTTATTTTTAATAGATAGAGTGATTCAAGAGGAAGGTTTATATATGTATAATACAAACATTATGATAGTACAGAAAAGTCGAGAGAACACGCGGGCGTGCCGTGGACGGAAATCTAGTATAATATATGTATAAGTACTTAGCTATAAATGTATTCGAGTTATAACATATTATCCAATCCTAAATTTGTATACGAAATTTATAACTTACAAACAAATCGACATTAAATGTGGACGCTATCTAAACGTGCCGTATCAACCTTGGCCTTAATAAATCGAAAAGCAAGATCTGTAGATAAGAGAGCTTTTAAGTCATCATTGTTGAACCTTTGATGCTTATTAGAGAGAGATTGGAATGTTGTTTGTTTCTCCTGCTTATACAATATTTTGAACATTGATTTGGAACTGCTTTAAGGCATAATTAGGCACACAAATTTACAATAGGCTCCCTTATAAAATCAGTCCGTATACAACATGACGGGACTGCCAATAACATAATTATAATTTATGGTTCCCGTTGCGACGGTAGACTACATTAAATAATTAGATAAAAAAAATATATCAGGGATCAGGCAGGGTTCGCACCTGCGTTCCTTTGGAAAAGTACACTGGACTACCGCGCGTGATGTTGAATTTTTCTTCCACATTCATACGGTTGGCGCCATCTATTAAGTGCACACGCCGCCGGCTTTCAGACAGCCTTGCCGATGACTTTGTGTCGCTTTCCGTTTCGAAGCCGTAAGCTTCTGGCATCCAAATGTCGCACGTGCTAGCGGCGGGGCTGGCAACCAAGACAGTGGCAGCAGCTAGGCAGCTAACCATGCCGCCGGGCATGGATACAACATCTGGTTATACAAGCTTAATGAAACTAATTACTATGTCCCTTAAGCTGATACTCAATTTGTCTTTCAAAAAATGTTGGTATATCTTTAAAGATAATATCATTTGTTAATGCCAAATATAACACATCATCACGCCTGTATTCCCCGAAGGGTAGGCAGAAGTGTATTTAATGTACTCCCGCAGTTTGCCGGTATGTTAAGGTCCCACGTCCCATTTAATAGGGGGCGAGTCTATGGCCACTCACAGGGCATACTACATCCAAACTCTGAGCTGCTACTGAGAATTTAATAGAAAAACTCAAAACACCGTTTAACCTTAAAATCGAGTCCAAGATCTCGAGCGTAGCAGTAGCGCTTAGGAACACTAGACTAATGAGGCCGTTAACTGCCAAATACAATAAAAAATACCAAAGAAATATATAATTATCTTTATTGTGTAAGCAGAACTGAAAACTGCAATACACAAGTATTGGCAAGTTGCCTGAATCCTTATAGGCAACACCCTAAAAGCAAGATTGTAATCTGTTCAGATAAAATCAGCTTGAAAACATCAACGCAATGAGTTGCTTGATTTATTCAACTAGAATACAAGGGCAACTTGTAATATATAATATAGACTACCTCATTAGTCTAGTGGTTCTAAGCGCGACTGCTACGCTAGAGGTCCTGGGTTCGGTCGAGCAAAGTGTTATTGGGTTTTTCTATGAAATTCTCAGTAGCAGCTCGGAGTCTAGATTTGTGCCCGGTTAATGGCAATAGGCTCACCCCCTATTACATGGAACGTAAACATACCAGCGGCATGTGGGTGTACATTAGTACAACTCTGCCTAATCCTTCGGGGAATACAGGCGTGATGGTATGATGGTATGTTAACTTCTAAAATGTCACAGGAAACCTATTCTCTTATTATAAAAATTCTTCAGGTCCCAAGCCAACTCCCTAATCCCCCTGGATCCATCTTGGAGTAAACAATTTGAAATCATAGAACTTTCATTCCAAATCTCATAGCTAGCTCAGATGTTTTTATGGCAAGATACTTGATGGTTCGTAGTCATCGCCGCCGATGGACATCTGCAATACCATTGGAGATTCAGATGCGTTGCCGAGTCTATTTAAGGAAACGGGAGGGCAAGGAGAAACAGAGAAGACAGGGGACTGAGGGAGGAGTTGAGCCTCCGGCGCTCCACACTCACGTTATAGTATGGATGGATACTGCTACTTCCGTTCGATAATTGGGAAAAAGTGGGAAGGAAGTACTTCCCCGGTCGTGCGCACCCATTCATGCTGGTATGTAGCCATGTCAGCGAGGCATGACTACTACAGTACTGTTAACTTCTCACATAAACCCATCCCAGAACTTTCCCGTACCTTATAAAAAAGCGGGAATCATGAGCGAAAGTCTCACACCGGCACCGCAATGACCTACAATCGCTCACGCACACCCTAAAATTTATTATCGTAATAGTAATATGATTGAACACATCGTGATCGTAATTTCGAGCGTGGTTCCATGTCTAATAATGTTATTTTTGTTCCACCAATCAGGTGATCGCGTGACGGGGGAATAATCCTCGCCATTTTCAGCTTACGGTTACTATGCACCTTATCTCCAGCCAACAGGGTCGTTATTCGAACGGGGCGTGGATCTATAAATTTGTCCTTTTATCACAAAACTTGGTTGTATAGTGAGTTATCGTGGTGGCATTGTCTCGAATGTCGCACTGATCGAGTGTTTTATTCTTTACTGGAATTTTAGTGGATCGAAATAGATGTCGTTTAGCGGGTGACATTGGACGAAAAAAAAAAATGCATTGTGGATTAAAATGGAGACGGATTTAAATTTGTACTTAGGTACGTGTTTGTTGTAGGTGGCACATGGCTACAGCTCAACCTATACTATTCCAGTTTAAGTTGATCTCGCATTGTTGAGGTTTTCTATATAATACGAGGCCAGCGTAAACAGGATTTGTATAGCTCGATGGCTCTATGTGTAGCGTAAAAGTACATAGGTACTCGTAGGTTGTGACGTTTGTCTTAGATGGTGTGTTGTCCTTGACTGTCTTATTTATTAGTCTATTGGTCCGAAACGCGACTGCTGCGCTAGCTGGGTTCGATTCGCAGCTCTAGCAAAGTGTTATTTGGTTTTACTATGGAATTCTCAGTGGCATCTCGGAGTTTGGATTTGTGCCCGATTAATGGCAATAGGCTCGCTTAAGTATATCGCGAGAATTGTGGGTCCACTTTAAGCTGAAATTCAGATTATATATCCAGTTTAAGCTTATCTGGCATTGTAAAGGTTTCCTATACAGTAAGAGGCCAGCGTAAACTAGTTTTTATAGCTTGTTGTATTGCCGTGCGTACATTAGTACACCTCTGCCTTATCCTACGGCGAATACAGGCGTTATGGTATCATGTATTTTGAATAGAAAGTTCTCTTAAAGGTGGCTACATACATAAATTACATATGTAGATATATTTACAGGTGCTTCTAAGCTAATAAATAAGTCCCTGAAGGTTTTATTAAAGAAATGCACATCAAATTGAGAAGGTTAAATTTC
This sequence comes from Subacronicta megacephala, assembly GCA_958496365.1. NCBI lineage: Eukaryota > Metazoa > Arthropoda > Insecta > Lepidoptera > Noctuidae > Subacronicta > Subacronicta megacephala. Next base: position 13,948,753 of record OY292518.1, read on the forward strand.
GAAGATTAAAACCTCCTTCCTGGATTTGATTTTCATTTTATAGGAAACGAAAAATATTGTAAAAGTACCGTAAAATATTGTTTATAGGGTCTTATATCTTTTTATGTGTAGGCTGATGGATTAGTTGGTCGTTAAAAGGCGCTTTGATACTTCGTTTCAACTTAACAGATTTTTAAGAGCATCAAAGTATTTTAAAATTATAATAACATCGTAAAACATTGTATCTATATTTCAGTACCGCGTTGGGAATTTGATAATAGATACAATAACATACCAGCAAACCTGTATTCACCGAAGGGATAGACAGAAGTAATGTATTGAAGCGGCGTTACCCTAATGGGTAAGGCGTCGAACTTGCGATCATATGGTTGCCGGTTCGAGACCCACCCATTGCACTACCGACGTGAACCCACTCGTTACACAAGCATTTAGCTTAGTACGAGGGGTTAACAAGAGTACTAGTAATGTGCGACCCACATGGCTAGTATACTTTAAAAAAATAACTATGATTCGCCCGCCGGTATACTTTAAGATCTCATGTACTACATGTCTACATACATACTGTCACGCCTGTACCCCCGAAAGGTTAGGCAGAGGTGTACTTATTATGTCTACCCACATTCGCCGGTTTGTTTTGGTCCCATATAATAGGGGGTGAGCCTATTGCCTATCGGGCACAAATCTAATCTCGCAAGCTATTACTGAGTGATAGGACATTACAATAACACTTTGCTAGACCTGGGAATCGAACACAGGACCTCTTCCGTATGAGAGAATGAGAGGTCAGGTTATACTGGAACTGAATAACTTCTGTGATGAGCCATTCTAAAGTATTTGTAAAATATTGAGTTGTTTAAAATCGACACCTAAAAAAATTGAAAAAAAAAAGTAAACATTTTCTACACACACCTTTACAACATAATTGATTTTTAAAAACATCCCCGTACCTCTCAATAAAAGGCGTATCATAAGGCAACAAAAAAAGACACGCAACCGCCAACATTGGACGGAACTCTACGTCCATTGCTGTATTAAGTCAACAAGATCCAGCATTCGTGCTACTAAACCATCAATGTACGTCGAAAATACACAAATATTGGTGAATCTTTATGTTTCATTGTTCAAGGCAGGTAGATGGACCTATTCTACAATGGATGAATCAAAGAATCTTCATTCCCATAGCTATTGATACGTCATAATATTCAAAGCCGAGATTATTTTGATTTATTTGGAATGTATATGGGACTGTGTACTTATTTTTTTGTACATTAGACGCGTAAAAGAGCTACAATAACAAAAAATAATAATAAATATGCATTTGTGCAGGGTAATTACAGGGAAATTATCTGAAGAAAAAATCTATTTTTTTCAGATACCTAATTACCCTGTATTGCCGAATGAAAAATAAATAATTATACTTAATTAGCTACCTGCCGTTTCACACCCACCCCAAAGGACTTTTGAAGCATAAGGTAACCTATGCCTCCCCAGGGTCAATCTATTTCTAGATTTCGAGCCAAATCTATTTCTTTTATACCACCAAGGCTGGAAATAAGTATACGCCCCGCCTGATGGTAAGCTGTTTCCGTAACCTCTGGACGTTGGCAACACAAGGAATATAATTTGCGTGTTGCCGACCCTGTAAAGGATAAGGGACGGGAAGGAGAAAAGGAGAAGGAAGGGGAGTGAGGGAGGAATTAGGCCTCCGGCGCTCAACACTCACAATATGAAACAGTATGAAACGCATCAGTATGAAACGCATCAGTATGAAAGAAAGAAAGTTTAAAGTATGCGTACTGCTACTTTATGTTGATTTTCTGTGGGAGGGTTGTACTTCCTTGGTCGTGCTGACCCATTATTGAAGCGGCGGTAGCCTAATGGCTAGGGCTTCGGACTTGTGATCATGTGGTTGCCGGTTCGAAACTCACCCATTGCACTACCGACGTGAACCCACTCGTAACACAAGCATTTAGCTTAGCACGAGGGGTTAACAAGATTAGTAGTAATGTGTGACCCACATTGCTAGTAAACTTTAAAAAAAAAAAAAAACTACTAAACTTTATATAAAATGATGTTCGTTAATCGGGCACAAACCTAAACTCCAAACTGCTACGTATAAACAAGAATTCTCTCACAGATTTCAAACTCAACAATAATTTCGACATGATTCTCATTAGTTACACATATTGTATAATCAAGCAATACACAGTATATCAATCCAAATCAGCTTACAAATTAACATACACATTGGTTAATAAAAATAAAATAAATAAACAATAAGTTCGTCTGCCCACCAATCCGAGTGATTCATGTCGGACCGGTTGGAGTGCACCTTTAGTTACGGCATTAGTTAAACTTAGCAGGTGTTTGTGGTTCAACTTTTTTACGTTTTGGTTAAGTATTGAAAATTTACGGTTGGATTATTTACTGAGAAATTTTGAAGTTGTGTTTTGAAAAAGGAATGTTCTTACTATTTAAATATTAAGAATAGAAATCTCTGCGTGTTTCTGCTGACGAATATTTTATTGATATTTTCTATAATCTATGGTTACATATTTATGTAAACATTGATTAAATAACTGTAAGCGTTACTAGCAGTAACGATTCCATAAAAACTAGCATATTTTTATACTCACAGGTTCATCGACTCTGTGGTTAAATCGTCTTAGATGAGCAGTACACTAATCTAATATAATATTTTGTTAGAATACTTAACCTTACTTACTTACTTTGACTTAATATCACAGGTTAATAAGCTGAGGGAGTTCGTCCGGGGTGTTATTATCGCATTGCAAAATAAGCCGAACAATTTGCAAAAACCAACCAAAAAAAATTTTGCGCCAAAGGCTGACGCTTTAGCCTTTAATAAAAAAAGCACCGTTAAGCGACTGCTACGCTTATGGTTCTGGGTTTGATTCAAAGGTCAAGCAAAGTGTACTGGGTTTTTCTATGAAATTGTCAGTCGCAGTTTGGAGTCTAGATTTCGGGGACATGTGAGTGCACATACTATTACTATACCTCGGCCTAACCCTTCAGAGAATTCAAAATAAGTTATTAATTTATGTCCAAAGTTTGATAGATAAAACAAAATGACGTAGAAAGCATAGCGATGTAGAAAATAGGTGTCCAAGGCTATGAATACTTCGTTACAAGTTCAACTCACCTATGCGTACGGCTCTCTATGCCTACCACTAGCACGACCATGTCCTATTGCAATTCCCATGACATCGCCCACGTTTGAATACTAAACGAGATACAAATCTCCTCACGACAACTTCATGTTTCTATTTTTAGCGAACAATAAATTAAAATGATTAACGTGTATGTATGTTTATGTTGGCAAGTATCCAAATATACCTGATGATTTTTGAAGTTTACTCCTACTAATTGGTCCTTATGAAAGGTACCTATAGTTTGTTTGAAATAACTCTGCTTATGTGTAGTTAGCTGTTCCGAACTATAACATAGTACGCTGGTAAAGCCGCTTAATTTTTGGAACGAAGTTCCTTATCGCGCGTTGTGAAAGGGGGCTAGACGGAAAAAATTCTTACGAAAACTTGTCACGGCACTTTTTGCTATAGTAAGCTATTGTAAGCTGTGCGGCGTGCGCATGTTTCTCTGTCTGTCTCTCTCTCTCTTATAGAAAGCAAGCCAGATATTTTCATTTCTATTTCGCATTGAACAGTGTGGTGTCGCGACGATTATTTTTGTTGAGTGTATACAGGTTTTTTGTAAATAATAAATAATAAAAAAATATATATTATAACTTAAAAAAAAAAATTTATAACAATTCCTTCACTAATTAATCCCTAAGTGTCCCTTGACACCTCTCAAGTTTTTTTTTATACTATAGGTATATATACCTACTTTGGTATCGTTAGTACCAGGCAGTCTATATAATGTATTATTTCTAAGTTTACTTAACGCAGAAAAAATCGATTCAAACCTAATCCAAGCGAAAGTGTTTCACAAACTTTTACCGATAAATTAAATTCTTATTCGGTAAAACTTTTTCCTATAAATCTCTTATCTTAAATCCCGTTCCGATTGTCACGTCGCATTCAAATAGTTTTAACGGAAACGATGGTATTGATGGATTGGATTATGATCTATGCCAAGAAAAAAATTTGGACGTTAAAAAAATCCGTTTTTCGGAAAGCCGTCGCATACAAGGCACTTGGTTTAAAATTTAACTGGGTTACTTAGTGTTTTTGTGTATGACAAAGCTCGAAAGATCTTAGATTTTATTCCTGCTTTCTTTCAGGCAAGGTAAGGAGGAAATGCATTTAAGTAAGTAAACAAAATTTAAAGAATACGCGTATGACCGAAGGGATAGAGAGAGAGAGAGGTATACTATGTGTAATTGTACACCCACAGATCGCCGGTAGATATGTTAAGGACCACTAGATTAATGAGATATTGGACATTCATCCATTTTGACGTCTGTCAAGTACCTACACAATAAGCATAAAGCACAATCGGCCTATATTATTACCACGGCTGGGACGGACACAGATTCTCAGTGAGAGGGAGTGGGCCGCAATTCACCACGCGAACCCAGTGCGGATTGGTAGATGTCACATGTCTTCCAATGTTTGGTTCTAAAACATGCCGGTTTCCTCACGATGATTTCCTTCAACGCTTTTCGGAGCAGTGGTGATGAAATAATGTGCACCCACTTACAGCGCTTGTCTGGGTTCGACCTTACGACATACAATTTGTAAGTCGCGGTCGGTGCCACTGGGCATCCATCAGTACTAGTCCTACACTTCAATTTCCAATAACATTAATAAAATAGTCCACAGACTCAACATATATCCATAACAAGTGATGCGTTGTGTTCACCCGTCCCTTGCATTTCCCATGCAGTGGTCGTTTGACCGACTTATTTCCAAATTGATTGAGACCCCTCTGTGCCCCGATGTGCAATAAATGTTCTTTTTTATTCTGTAATGAATTCCTTTATTGGCCTTTTGTGAGTGCGTTTTCGATTTAGTTGTGGCTGCTTGTTGTATTACCGTCTGTTTTGTTTATTATTGTTTTGCCCGCCCCTTCACTTGCGTTCATATAGATTTTGTCAATCAATCCTAAGCCTATAACCGTCTCAAGGGTTCCATCTATCTCTGTACCAAAATTCATCACAATCGGTCAGCGATTTAGGCGTAAAAAAAAACAAACTCACTTTCATATAATTGTATTAATAAGGGTTATGTTTATTCGATTATTAGTTCATCTGTAATACTGTGCCCAACGTTGTTGCTAGCGTTGATCCCGTATTTTCTAATCCCTTAAGAAATTCCCAAAATCCTTTCTTAAATCATGTTTATACCATATAAAGTCCTGTAGAGTAATCAAGATAATAATATGGTCTATATGCCTGTCAATATTTGAACCAAAGCTGACGCAATAATATCTTCCCATACTCACACACACCAAAAAAAAGCCAACTCAAGTGGTAACTGATATCATTTCATCATCGGCTCCGCTACAACTGTACAAGTCAATAACCGATTTAGAAAACGAGTAGTGATTCCAACAATAATTGATTTGTTCCAAATACTCGATGTTTTAATAGCGGTCGAGACGAATTGAACACGCGAATCTACTTTAAAAATATGGATGGTCGTGGAAACATAATAGGGCTGGGACTCATGTTTTTTTATTGACAGTTTTGAATTAGAACCTATTGGGATATTAGGGTTAGTTAAAAATTGTGTTACACAATTTTCTTAGAGTTAGCCCACAGATTAATATCTGAACGTTGGTTGTAATAAACGAAAGGTTTTTTGTTAGAGGATAGACCAAAATCGTCACAAAAAGCAATTTACAAATTAGACTTACAAGGGATGTAATATTGACAATAATTTTGACAACTGACAAAGGCCTTTAAATAGTATGAAAATGTAACCTAATTGGACACACAATATTGATTCCAAATGCTACTTGGTATTAAAACCAAAACTATGTAAACGTCGCGTTTAATTTTAGAAAATGAAACGCACATTGTATTGGGTGGAGGGGAGGGATGACGTCACGTGGCTGTGACAGCTCAGCTTAGGCGCAACTGGGACCGCATCCGCACGTCAATCAAGCGAGCGAGAGGGACAAATAAGAGAAATTATATTGAAGGAGACGTTATATGGAATTGTTACGACTTTTTTTATTCATGACAAATGGTATTGTAGTTTAAATGAAACGCATGTACTAAAAGAGTTATGAATGTGGAGGGATGGAGAGGTAGAGGGTGACCAAAGAAAAGATGGATGGATTGTGTGAAGTCATATATGATGGAAAACGGATTGAATGATGTGATGACGACTAGCAGGGATAAATGGAAGTAAAATAATACATTTGGAAAAGGACAGGAAGATGTTGACGATGATGATTTTAAATGAATACCTAAGTGATGTTTCTTTGTAATGTAAAGCTTATATAGTATTTCCACGAATACTTGCTTCCTTAGATTTATTGTATGCAAATTTGGCGAGACACAGCAAAACAACTCCTATACAACAACTGTTGTATATATGTATTACACATATAAAAACTCCTATAATACATACCTATTTACCACAATATAATTTGAATAAATGAATGAACTTTTCGCCGTTTGAAACTGAAGGAAATACACGATTTTTTATTGTTTTTTAATTTTCGGGAAATATCAGTGGATCATACAAAAAAAACCATCTGGTCGGATTGCAATACCGAGAGTAGGTATTGCAATCTATAAATTTCGACTCAAGACGTGCAATAGGTAATGAAATTCCATCATAATGTTACAAATTGTAGATTGTATGATCTAGTTATTCTTTTGTATAGTGCAGACGTAGATCCCAGAAAAAGAAGGACAGAACGATCGATTGGCAATAATAGCGAAAATCCCAAAAGTTTCTTAACAAATAAAACAATGTTAATGGACTTTCAGAACGTAATACCCTATTCCTAGGATATATTTGTATTCAGAAAAAACAATTATTATATAGATAGCATTGAGCTATAACGTACTAGAGACTACAGATACAGAGAGAATCAGTTTTGGTATATTGGCAACTCACGCCAACCGCTGATGGCTATTCAATATTAATATTATTTTATTTTAATCAATCCGATTATATGTTTTACATTGGAAGAAAAACATTCAAAGGAATGGAAGATTTAAGTTTCAAGTAGCAATTACATATTTTCGTAGGAAATATTGTATGTTAGATATTTCTCTAAGTAATAATAACGAGAATTCTCTCAAGATTGACGTGTAATGATGACTTAATTCTGTAGAAGGTTAAAAAAACACATGGACCATAAAAACATTATATGACTTACTAGTACTAACGGCCTTTATACCTCACTGCAAGAAAGCTAATTTATCTGGCTATTTATCTAGCAGAGAACCTTATTGACTTCGAATTGACTTGGTATCAAAAGATATTCTACTTCATTGTTACAAAAGGTATACAATTTCTTTATTGATTGTACCGACCTACATTATAATAAGAGACTTTAGTGGGTTTAGGAGCCTAATCTTGGCTTAAAACTGACGGTTTACAAGATTGTAAGAGTTCGAGGGTTTTCCTGACTGTAACAGTTCATGAAAGCTAGGGTACAGAACTTTTTTTCGGCAAGTCCCTGCCATTTGAGTATCAATGTTTTTTGTTTATGACGCGCACACAAAGAAACAGAAATACTGCAAAAAAAATAGTTAAATAACACTAATTCTTCTTGAAAATATGCATGTTTGTTTAGGAAATTAAATATGTTTGTTGTACTGCTTAATATATACTCCGTTTGGATGGAGAGGCACACCTAGCTTCCACATTTTTAGGGCAGCACTTCTAATTGCCTACGAGTATAATAGTACGCACGGCTACACATCAAGCTATACAAAACCAGTTTACGCTGGCCTCTTATTGTATGTTAAGTCTATACAATACGAGATCCGCTCAAACTGGTTTTGTATAGCCTGTAGCCGTGTGTACATTCTGACTCATATCAGATTCCTAGTTCTTCACTCCATGTTAGAATTGCGATATGTCACTAAGTGCTGTGTCTCATACAAATTAACCTTCGTCTTGTAACAGCCAATGTAATAGGTAGCAATTCAAATCCACCTCTATTATTTGACTACTAGGATTTAGGTCTTCGAATTTATCAAGCTTTACACCTGTTTGTATCTCACATACATATACTTACGTTTGTCCCCCGTTACGATAGCCATAGACACAATAGTGGAACAGTGGTTTAACTTAGCCTTGTTTGAGAACGTTCGCAATTTGATTGTGGTACTTACAATCAAATTTATCCTTCATCTATCTCCGTTCAACATGCCCAAATCTAACAAAACATTTATATGTTTTATTGTTTTCCTTGTGTCAAACAAAACCATAATAATATAATTAAAAAGCCTTTATTATTTCTTACAAAAAAAGCACATAAAGAAAACACAAAATCCTATAACTCTGTATACTAACAACTAACTGTCTTATCTACTAACTTTAAAAATTTCAACTTTATTTTTAATTCTATAGTACTTGCTGTTAGTAATAATTAGTGCTTATTCTAATATTTAATTGTTTTTTTTTTTACCTAACTATGTATTTGTAAGAACCCCTCCTCGGGTGAAATAAAACCATAGTTTTATAAAATAAAACCTGAAGGGACATATAAACAGCATTTTGATCGGTTAGTGCGGTGTTTCCATCAAAGTAATGGCGTTGTAACTTCATTGTTAAACGTATCTATTGTAACCGCAGCATCGGTGTTTATGTTTGTTTGTCGTTTATTTGTTTAAGGGATCTCTTCTCAATGTTTGGTTTTATTGCCACTAAATACTGCTTCTATGTATAAGGGGAGTTCTTAACTATAGGGTAAGGGTCAAGTTCATGCGTTGTAGTTTCCTCCATTATTACCATGTTCCTTATTTTATTATTTTAGATGAAACTTAACTATCTTAAAAACTTTGCCATTATAACATAGAGCAAATGCCACGTGACTCTAGTAGGTACGATATAATAATTAAAATTAATAAATAATAATAAACTAATTATTTTGTTTTCAAATGTTAATTGTACGATATTAAAATGTAAATGTGAGTACTATGTAGGTTAGCTTTAACACGTATCAGATGTATAATAAACTTCTCTGACAGTATTGAGTATTTCACATGACCTACACAAATGTCCTGCTGATCTGGTATCGTTGTGCGACGGGTCGTTGAGCTCCCTATAAAATGGTAGAGCTACACGATGACTGATGTATGCGTGCCGTCAGTTAGGACAGGTCAACTCAAAGCTGCTATGGCTCTTTCTTCAAAAGGCCTGTTCAGATTTTGCCCTACATTGTTAAACTCGCATATCTAACAACAACTATTGTCTGGACTTTAAAAGGAGACCATGATTCTCTGAGTTTGTTTCGACGTTTCTTCTCAGAGGTCGTCAGATAGGAAACGTCGGCGCCACCTAGTTAAAAAAAATGTAAAAAATCGACTTGTAAAAGTGTCCTTAAAAGATCTATTTACAGAAATAAATATCATTTCATTTCAAAAATATTTCGATGATAAAAAAAAACCCTGTGATTTTCAGCCCACTGTGCGGCGTCACTGAAGCTTGCTTCGAAAGATTACCTTTAGACTATTTCCTAGAAGCCTTAGCTTGCTTCTGCTAGGAAAACATGGAATTCGGTCTATTCTTTTATGGCTCCATTACTCTTCATGTGCTAGTTTTCTTAGCAATTATTCTAAAAAATCAACGAAGCAATCCACGCTTATAACTCATGGCATAGGTATGTTATTATAGGAGTATTCTTACCGTCGTCAAAGCATTGACAATCATCATTGCTATTGAGTGATAAGGCGTGGATTGCTTCGTTGATTTTTTGACTATGACTGATTATATATATATATATGTGGATATTTTTAGCTATCTATGAATAACATTATCTTAAACTATAACACCTGTTAATATTTACATTATGGAATGCAATAAAGTATTGAGTATTGACATACGTTGTCTTGTTTTTTATTATTTTTATTAAGAAACGCCATTGTATCGTTGCCACTGTGACAGGTGGTACAACCGTTTCTTTAAAATTATATAGGTTGTTGTAAACATCTGTCCTGTCTCTGTTAATGTTCTATTTATAATATTAAGATTATATAGATGGATAGTACGTAGTAATCTCAGCTTGTAGACGCCAGCAATTACAGTTCACTAGCGTTTTGTAATTTTGTAAGTCTCTTATGCCTTGTAATGTCACTAGCTACATTACTCTTTCAACTGGAACAGATTAATGTTACCAAATGTTTTTTTTTAACCTATACTGTCCCACTGCTGGGCAAAGGTCTCCGCCATACCATTCCACGTGCTCCTGTCTATCGCTTTCTCCTGCCAGTCAGCCATAAACGCATCCAGACCGTCTCGCCAAATCTTACCAAATGTAAGAAAGAAAGAAACATTTACATCAAATGATTAATGTTGTAATTTTTTATTTAATATTTGACACATCTGCCTTTAGTCCAAGTGTCGTGCGTCGTTATTTAAGCGAAAGTAAACACTTTTTCTTTTTTTTCTTTCTTACGACAATATTTATTAGCAGCAGAAAATGTAGAAATGCGATGGAATAAGCCCATTCTCAAAATATCTGTTGTATTTTTGTAACAGTTTTTTTTTCATTTCAATGTTCCTAAACACTAACCAGCATTATCCTCGCCCTAAAAATGTTCCATATTTGGATTACCCATCAAAATACTATTTCCCGTAATATTTTTAGAGGCGTAATATAATATGTAATAGGTAATATCCTATGAGTAACCGATATTTATTATGTTTTGCTCTCCCATGGTGAGCGGTGTTATAAATTTTTATTGTTACTGTAATACCCCATATAATTATCATGGGAATCTGGTATCAAATCACTTGATGGTGGAATTTATTTATATTGCGACGGTAAATATCGGTTTTTATAAGATGTTAGTATAGTAAAAAAAAGGGTAGCTACAAGAAAATTTACTAGATGAATACCTCGATAGCGGTATAGTGCCGCGGAGCGTTATGTTCTGGGTTTCAAGTTCATTACCGGATGGAATATTTTTGCGAAATTTTCAATAAAAAATCAACGAAAAATCAACGAAAAATTCTAAAAAATCAACGAAGCAATCCACGCTTATAACTCATGGCATAGGTATGTTATTATAGGAGTATTCTTACCGTCGTCAAAGCATTGACAATCATCATTGCTATTGAGTGATAAGGCGTGGATTGCTTCGTTGATTTTTTGACTATGACTGATTATATATATATATATGTGGATATTTTTAGCTATCTATGAATAACATTATCTTAAACTATAACACCTGTTAATATTTACATTATGGAATGCAATAAAGTATTGAGTATTGACATACGTTGTCTTGTTTTTTATTATTTTTATTAAGAAACGCCATTGTATCGTTGCCACTGTGACAGGTGGTACAACCGTTTCTTTAAAATTATATAGGTTGTTGTAAACATCTGTCCTGTCTCTGTTAATGTTCTATTTATAATATTAAGATTATATAGATGGATAGTACGTAGTAATCTCAGCTTGTAGACGCCAGCAATTACAGTTCACTAGCGTTTTGTAATTTTGTAAGTCTCTTATGCCTTGTAATGTCACTAGCTACATTACTCTTTCAACTGGAACAGATTAATGTTACCAAATGTTTTTTTTTAACCTATACTGTCCCACTGCTGGGCAAAGGTCTCCGCCATACCATTCCACGTGCTCCTGTCTATCGCTTTCTCCTGCCAGTCAGCCATAAACGCATCCAGACCGTCTCGCCAAATCTTACCAAATGTAAGAAAGAAAGAAACATTTACATCAAATGATTAATGTTGTAATTTTTTATTTAATATTTGACACATCTGCCTTTAGTCCAAGTGTCGTGCGTCGTTATTTAAGCGAAAGTAAACACTTTTTCTTTTTTTTCTTTCTTACGACAATATTTATTAGCAGCAGAAAATGTAGAAATGCGATGGAATAAGCCCATTCTCAAAATATCTGTTGTATTTTTGTAACAGTTTTTTTTTCATTTCAATGTTCCTAAACACTAACCAGCATTATCCTCGCCCTAAAAATGTTCCATATTTGGATTACCCATCAAAATACTATTTCCCGTAATATTTTTAGAGGCGTAATATAATATGTAATAGGTAATATCCTATGAGTAACCGATATTTATTATGTTTTGCTCTCCCATGGTGAGCGGTGTTATAAATTTTTATTGTTACTGTAATACCCCATATAATTATCATGGGAATCTGGTATCAAATCACTTGATGGTGGAATTTATTTATATTGCGACGGTAAATATCGGTTTTTATAAGATGTTAGTATAGTAAAAAAAAGGGTAGCTACAAGAAAATTTACTAGATGAATACCTCGATAGCGGTATAGTGCCGCGGAGCGTTATGTTCTGGGTTTCAAGTTCATTACCGGATGGAATATTTTTGCGAAATTTTCAATAGCAGTTTGACCGAATAGAAATTGTCTCCCATGTAATGAATGGTGGGCCATTACATCAGATCTAAAAACATACCATCGAACAATTTGTCAATTCTATAACATTGCTTACACGTCTCTTTATATTAGTGTACTATTTCTTTTTTCGATATCATACTCAGAATCATATAAAATACCAGTTAAATAAAATAATACGATATCGCAACAGAAGCAGTCCATCAATATGGGCGTCACGTACTCAAGTTATGTTGACGAGATTTTGTTCAACAAAAAAAAGTAGTAGTACGGTTTACTACGTATTACAAAACACCTGTTAAACAATTAAGAAGAAGACTTTTCTTTATTAGTAGGTTATCAAGGTTGTGACGAATCTCATCATGAGTTCCATGGCTCCAAAGATAGGACAAGGAAAGGAAAGTGCTGTTTTTAGTCTAAGAGTCCGACATACTGTGAGCTAGTCGTAATAAAGCTAGTCATACTACAAAGCTAGAAATAATCCAATGTTAATAAGGCTATAAATAAGGTAGCTTCAGTTTCTATAAAGGGGCTTTTCAAGTTTCTATTTGTCTGTGTCTGTGTTTTCATCCACTTCTTACCAAATATAAAACTGAAATCAAACTAATTTTTACCGGATTTCATAATTGTCATTATAAATATTAAACAATGTTGACAACCTCATGAGCCCAGTGTGGTTATAAGTATAATAATATCAAACATCAGCATGTTTTTTCACAAACCGAATGTCATCCCAGTTAATAGGAACGGTGACATCACTAATTGAATACAAAGCATGTAATGCATCGTTTACTCAAACATTTTTTATCTTCGACGTTCGAGGGTTTGACATGCCACGTGCTGTGTTAGTTCCTTCGTAGCCTGTTAAAACTCCTTATTATTCAGGCAATAGAGTCGATTTTTTATAAGTTTATGTTTTAACAGTTTAGGAAGGAAATGACGAACAGACGTAGGTCGTTTTTTCGCATGATTGTTTTTTTTAGGGTTAAACATTTGGCTACGAATGATTGATTCGGGGAGTCATGTTTGGGGCTCGGAATGTGCGTTTAGTGAGCTTGCTAGAGATGCGAGAAATAGCTCAATGAAAAGAAAAGAGAGATATAGCTCTTTCAATCAAAAGAGATATATCATTCTTTTAGCTCTTTAGCTCATTTAGCTCAAATTGAATCCTGAGTAGCGATGCGAGAAACCGCTCAATGAAAAGAAAAGAGAGATATAACTCTTTCAATCAAAAGATATATCACACTTTTAGCTCTTTAACTCATTTAGCTCAACTCCTGAGTCAATGAGCGAAAGATATACTTACATTCCCTCTCAATACAACATGTGAGTGATCAACGAGCTAGATATGTTAAAATGCTAAAGCATTTTCTACTTTGTTTCTATAAAAATAAAGATCGATTTACAATAAAGATTAATTGAGCGAATTGACCCGGAGAGCTAGATATGTGGATATCCTAAAACATTTCCTACTTTGTCTCCATTAAAATAAAGATCAATATACATTATAGATCCATTGAGCTAACTGATCCGGAGAGCTAGATATGTAAATATGTCAAACCATTTGCTACTTTGTCTTGATAAAAATAAAGATCAATTTACAATGAAGATCCATTGAACTAATTGATCAGGAGAGCTAGATATGTAAATATGATAAAGCATTTCCTACTTTGTAATTATTAAAATAAAGATCAATTTACATTGAAGATCCATTGAACTAATTGAGACCGAGAGCTAGATCTGTAAATATGACAAAGCATTTTCGACTTTGTCTCCATAAAAATAAAGATCAATTTACAATGAAGAACCACTGAGCTAATTGATGCGAAGAGCTAGATAAGTAAATATGATAAAGAATTTTCTACTTTGTCTCCATAAAAATAAAGATCGATTTACAATGAAGATTCATTGAACTAATTGAGCCGGAGAGCTAGTCTCTCAGTGAGTGAGTGAGTGAGAGCTAGATTGGAAACAAAGAGCTAGCTCATTTTTATCTCTCATTCGCGAGCTACCCATCTCTAGCTTGCATTTGATAGAAAAGAATTCTAATACATAACAAGATTATAATGTACTTATGTATAAGTGGGAAAAAATCTGAATATATACCATCACGCCTGTATTCCCCGAAGGGTTAGGCAGAGGTGCACTTAATGTACACCCACAGTTCGCCGGTATGTTCGGGTCCCATGTAATAGGGAGCGAGCCTATTGCCATTCACCGGGCACAAATCCAGACTCCGAGCTGCTACTGAGAATTTCATAGAAAAACTCAATAACACTTTGCTCGACCTGGGGATCGAACCCAAGACCTCTAGCGTAGCAGTCGCGATTGGGACCACAAGACCAACGAGGCAGTCTGATGGATGGCAAATCTGAATATGTTGGAATCTAATACCAAAGGTTGGAATAATGATAACATTAGTAAGATAGTTTTGAATGTAGCTAGAATGTGTTCTGGTATAGAATACGGTTTGCAGCCATTCGCTATGTTGCATTCCACCCTGCATGTTTGCTTAGGATGTTTATACGTGCCACCACGTACCACGTAACCAATTTGGATGGTTTTGGTCTAGAGATTAATTGGACCCTGGAGAAGGACATCTTCTTCTTCTAGTGAAATCGCGGTTGAATGATATAAGCCGCAATTGACTGCTTATAATAAAGTAAAAACTTCTGTCTAGCTATATGAAGATGTTGAAAGTAGCGTAGAAATTTCGTTTCTAAATAACATCTGAAACACTAAGTACTTATTGCTATTTTGCTTGTTTTTCTTTTATATAAAAAATAGAATGAAGAAAGAAAATAATATTTATGGAACGCATGTCCAATTTCCCACAATACAAAACCTCAGCTCAATGGGATTAACTCGATAGCTTGTTGATCGGGTTCCGGACCAAACAAATGCTAACCTGCGTAAATAAAAACTGTAGGTACACCACAACACAGATTGTGCTCAATCAAATCATACGCATTCACTTGATCCGAATGGATTTAAAATAACTACATCTATTATTTTAGAACTTCGACCATTTTATTTATCAATAATATAATTCAGGACGAGTGGTTAGTAGTACAAGTTCACACTTAGATTATTAGATTAGTGAGGTAAAGAGAGAGGGAAGACGTGAGAAGTAAGTTAATGATAGAAATATTCATACTATAAAAAACGGAATTTATCGCTTTATTGTTCTTAATGAAATCCCAACGTTTTAATGGATTTGAAAAGTAGGGATTTTATAATAACAATATAGCGCGATCAACTCCCTTAAAATTGTTTTAATACAAAGGTATTATAATATATTTTGTATAACCAAAGAAAAACTAGAGTATAACTCTTGTCACGGCTATAACTACTCGACTTTGAACTAAACTTTGTTTGTCGTCGTTTGAAAAACATCGTTTGAAAAGATAGATATGCAATATATCAAAATAACTAAAGAAGAACCCATTACACTAAATCACGAAGTAAATACTTATAATATTCTAGGACTATAAACAACTTCTTACTCCAATTTCAAACAACACAAAGCCAACCGATAAATAAATAAACATTGCTCCAATAAAAATGCCACGAACATCGACGCATACGCATACAAGATCGAAATGAAAAAAGCCACTCAAAAGGGATACGATCAGAAAGTCTATCAAATGCTTATAATTTTTAAAACCACCTCAAATGCAAAGAGAATCTTAGATGATTCTACTCCTTGCAGTCACAATGAAAAAATCCTTAGTAAATTTCACGTTATGCATAAAATTTAACAATTGTAGCGTGTAATATTTTAGTAAAGTTTTCACAGGGCGCACCTTCTGAACATTTTATTATTGTTCATTACGTACAAGAACCGGCATCATTGTTGTAGAATAACCGGTCGTTGTGATAACTTCCGGACGAGAAATAAGTCGTCGGGATAGCTCTCGTTTATTTTATTTTTAAACTCGAGTGTTTTACTCTATTTTGGCATCGGAGATGTATTGGTCTTTCTTTTGTTGGACGACCGGTTTTTCCATCCAATTCTAGTAATTCAATAGTACCTATTATTTAGAAGCTTTGTTTATATTCTATTTGGCTCCAGATTCCGAATTATTTTGGGTCCTATTGTTTGGTAAATCTGGAAGGTTTTCAATTTATCTGTCAATAGGTAATGCGGTTAATGTGTCGCAAGATACTAATGTATTTGTCCTTACAGTCCAAATTATTATTAAGTTAATATTGTTAATATTTCACATTTGTAAAATAAACAAATATCTTCTTTGCAGTTATAAAACTGTATCGACATTAGAAAGTGTTATTTGTTCTTGGTGTTAATTTTAGAATCTCTTATAAACAAAATGTACAGAATTTCGCTAATATGTTATTTTGTATCAGTTACTAATTGTAATTTTTTTTGACTTTGCCGACTTCGTTAAGCACTTTATTATCGGTGACATAGTTATTTTTGCAAGTTTCTTTCTATTAGGTACAACCTTTCGATCGATGTTAATTACTTGTACAGTTTGTTCCTTTACATGTATGCGTCAAATGGCGCTCAAATGATGTCAGTGTGAGTTTCATGAGAGCCTTGCAAAACGTAACAATAATGAAGCTATTCACCACAGAGGGCGAGGTAGCAAGCACTCCAGGAGAAGCAGGTAGCTCATGAACAATCGAAAAAGGTGTGTACCTTTAGCGTAGATAATGAGCCTAGAATAGGTGCCAGCGAAACTCCTTGAAAAATCCATTAAAAACGTATATGAGAGCCAGATTCATCATCACTAGAAGATCTTTGTAGTATCAAGAATTACCGAAAAATACATAATCTGTAGTATTTAGGCTGCGATTTAACTAAGAACCTGAGCAAGACTGGAGAAAAAATCATCAACACGCTGCGTTTTCTATTCTAAGGATAACTCAAACGGCTAAGAGTGTGCCAACATGAAAAGAAGCAAAATTTTCCACGATTCCGTTGTATTAGTTGGATCTAACAACAACTAAGAAACCATGTTGAGGATTATGTAATGCTTACATGTTTAGCGAAGAACACATAATAATAACTTGTTTGAACTTGCATGATTGCATCGTTTTGTTGTGTGTCAGCATTTTGATTTTATTTCATTTCCGCAATTCGGAAAACATTTCAGCCGTCTTTAGTTCACTGTGAAATACAAGTGATCGTACTATTGAAAGTACCTTTATGGATGAGTCCTTGTCGATATCTTCATAATGTTAATCAGATGTTACAACTGCCCGAAAAATTTAAAGGATGTAGTTACCGTACCGTTATATTCAAACATTCTTATAGAAAAAGCTAAGATTGTTACTATGACCATCAAAATATTCAACTTATACACGTTCGGTTTCCATTTTGTTATCAGTTTTGATATCGATTCGATTACATCAAGGTCTAGGTCACGGAGTATGTACTACTGAAGATGTATGTAGAAGTTTTAATAAGTTTTGTTTTAGTTTTTTAGTTTTAACAATAGGCATTTAGGTTTTCTAATGTAGTAATGTAACGTTGGTCCCGAAATTTTGGAAGAAAAAAAAAATAGGTATCTTTATTTAACGTTTTTGACCAATATGAAAATAACTTCAGTGGAATTTCCGTGAAGAGATTTTTTTTTATATTAAAGTAAGTATTTTAGTAAACAACTGCAAAAAATAACTATTTTTGTATTTAACATTAAGAAGATTGTAACAGAACATCAAGAAACACTACTGCATATATAAAGACTTTAATGTTTACTTACGCTTTTTTCGCAGTCTATAGTAGACAACTTAGGTCTCAAACCGTAGTGTTTTGAATTTATAGCTTTTGTTCAACCCAGGACAGCACATTTACTTCGGTACGAATTTTTATTACACTAGACTAGCGTCTAGACTCTATATTATGCCCATTTGACTCAAATATTTAATCTAAAGTACCGGCTTTTTGCTTCGCAGCCTTTTTTGTGGCGTCGTTTGAATTTCTACCCTTACGTCAGAAAAACTGAATTGATTATTCGGTTGTTAGTTAGTAAACTTTTTATTTCCACCATATAGATTAGATCCAGTTTAAACTTAACAAAATATATTCACACTCTTAAAGAAATAAATATATTTAATCTTCAAGCTAAACAAATAACCAGTTTATTTGAAATTCAAATTCAACTTTGTATCAGTTGAACTATTAGACAGATTAAGTTCAACAAATCGAAACCTAGATCTAATGCAGACACGTTAATAACTGACAAAGCAGGAAATTAGAGCAAATAGACTATTGGCACAAAGGAAATGGCACTACCCGTTCCTATTATGAAGTGAAAATTGTTTGTAATCGAATTTCTAACAGCAAATTCATCAACTTCGTGGAGTTCTGTTTCGAAATTCGATGTAGCAATCATAGCAAACACAGTTGGCATAATTTGGGTGTGATTATTATAAATATTCATTTATTTTTTTCAAAATTCTATTAGAACAACCACCCCGATACTTCAATCACACATGAAACAGAACAAAACTACAGAATGTTTAAATGAAAATAGATAAAGTAGTACGTATAGCCGGAAAAGATATAAATTCTGGTAAATTTGCAACACAAATCGCACTGCAGTGTCTAGTGCAGAGCTTTTTGTGTTCGGGTTAAAAGAAACCAACTTATTAGCATATTCCATAGATTTCCACCCCCACACTGCGGTTAGCGATCACAATACATTAATATATAGCACAAGTTATCTAAAAAAAATGAAACATTACCGATTAAAACACAGTAACAAGCGATTAATGGTAGAAAATGTTTTATATCATTATGGTTGGACGCTGTGCGATGTTCTGATGCGATATCCACTGAGTCACTGTATAATATCACTTCAATAGTTCATAGATAACACTTATTGGTACACTGTAGCACTAATGTTATTTACACTGAGTTGATTGTTAAGGTTTTGTGGTTTTTGTTGTGTGTATATGAGGGGAACGGACGCGGCGCGCGTGCGTGCGCGGCAACAACGCGCACTCGACTGAGTGAAGGTACCTACCCCTGGCTAGGGTTTTTGTCCCGGCCGGCGAACAGACGTTCCGTTCTACGGGCTTTATTGATTGTTTCATATAGCAGTGCACTTCTTGGACAAACTTTTTGAGATATTTAGATTTTTATTTGTCATATAATGAAAACCTGAGCATCTGTTTACTTTCACATTATAAAAAGTAATTATAATACAAATAGTCTTTTTGCATCACAAAATTAGATCTCCTATCTCTCACAATATTGTTATTAAATTATTAATTAAAGGCTTAAGTAATTTAACAACATTTTGCCGTTTTAAAATTAGTAGTAAATAAGTACAACACGCACATATAACAATACACAATAATAAATTTTAATTTTAAACTCTGGAAATATTGTTGATTTTATATTTTAACATTAGTATAATAATATAGGTATTTGTGGTTGTGTGGTATACTTGTTTTTTTCATATTGGGTGTTTTTAACAAAAAGTATGACTCCATTTATTATAATAAATATTTATTTAAACTAAGGCAAACTAATATGCACTTTACGTGAAACGTAACATAGATAGATAAGAACAGAGCTATTTCTATCTCTCTTCCACCATTTACAAAAGGTGACAGAGTAGTGCGTGTATCTACCCTTCTCAATACACGCTATATAGCCAACGTATCTTGATCTATCTAACTTAATATTCTGTTTTAGTGGAAGGGTCAGATTAGATTAGATGGTTATATAGGGTTGCGATTTAAGGGATAACAAATTAGAAAGGGGAAGAAAAAAATGTTGGAATGTCAGGTTTATTGACATTTTGCAGGGCTATAATTAAGGTTTAGCGAGGGACCAACTTGTTATCGACACGCCGTTAAATTTTAAAGCTTGATTTTCTTTGCAATTAATTCTTTTAATTGGCTTTTGTATTTTTTACGGGACAACCTTTGAAACTCAATTAAAAATATTTATTGTGTTATGTAATTTAGTCATTAATGGCAATGGAATTGTTCTTTTTTATAGTTATTTGTGTATATTTCTCGTTTCCCGAATACTTATTTGTCATAAAAAAGTTCTTATATAGCACAAGTATATTCACTTTAAAAGTAACTATTTACAGAAGATCTTTCTATATTATTAAAAAAATAACAATAATGGATGTAATGCAATCTCCCGTTATAAGTTGTTATTCATATATTCTGTATTTGATCAAGTATTCATTAGGTCCATGAAAACAAAATTTGGTAACCCATCAGAAATTGAAGGCATTTGATTATTTTTTAAATACGGTTATTAAAAAAAATGTTTTATTGAAAGCGATGGATAAAAGATTCAATATTCCACTACGTAAGGTCTTGACAACAAAATACAT
Organism: Subacronicta megacephala; assembly: GCA_958496365.1. Lineage (NCBI taxonomy): Eukaryota > Metazoa > Arthropoda > Insecta > Lepidoptera > Noctuidae > Subacronicta > Subacronicta megacephala. The sequence goes on from OY292518.1 coordinate 13,969,593, forward strand.
ATAATTAAAAGAAAATGAACATACCCACTAGCGACATCTCTACTTAACCCTAAAATACTCACGATACGCAGTGAAAGTTAATGTGTAAGTTAAAAGAGAATGGTATTCACAGTTGTGCTTTACGGCAGCAGTCGGTTAGCTAAGCTAGTTTCATAGAAACTTCACCAGATGACTCTGTTCGGTCTTGAGATATATACTTACTTAGATATATATATTTCAATACATTAGGGTGACAATATAAGCTATCGGCTGTTACAGGTTACTAAAAAGACAAGTCCTGAAAACTTAAATTATGTAGTAATTTTGGATAGGAAGTTAAAAATGATTTTGTGTATTTAAAAAAGTTGTTCATTATAATTGGTTCGTTCCGTGGGTAGGTAGTAGATACTCCTTTCGTCTTGGACCCTGAATAGTTGAAATAGAAGGGTTCTTTTGTTCTTTACCTTCAATAGTAAATGGCACTCCAAAGATAATCAAATAAAAAAATCTTCTATCTATCGCTCTACACTCTTTGTAGATTATAGTATCAGGGCATAAAGAAAAGAATATCAGTTGCTGCCTCATTTAGATAATTATATCTTCATAGCATGAAGTCTTATCGTCTTATCTTTCGCAGTCTTATCCCAATTTGCTTGGCGTTGTCGGCGTATTTCTTCATTTTCCATACTGTCAATTTTCATCTCATCGCTTAGTTCCATATCATAGTAGCATATCTTCTTTCACACAATCCATCCATCCATATTACACATGCATGCTTATCTTACTGGTAACATGGACTTTCTCTCTGCACATCACAATATGTCTAGATTAGATATAAAATCTAAATTAGAAAATGGGAATTTTATTACAAATTTTTGTGACTTTTCCGTTTATTTGAAAATATTAAAAAGCTTAGAAACGCCTCAATGTGATGGAGTGTTATTAGTTAATAGACCTTATTGTTTAACAAAAAAACAAATAAGATTTCAAATGTTTTATTTTTGAAACTTATAGTATAAAAGGGTATACAAGTTTTGCCACATGTCACTTATAGTAACTAAGTCTATATACGTATAAAACACCTATTTATATTATAATAGAATTTCGCTAAAACTGACTGGTTCTCTTAATTATTTAGCAATTACGCCTTTTATGGGATTTCATCCCTTTCATCCACCGAGAATGATATTTAATGTATAAAAATATACTGTAATTATTATTTTGTAAATTAATAAAAAATCACTCCCTATTACGCACATAATTATTATAATTAATCTCAATCAATTTACTTGTATTTACATTATTTTAATACTTATTTTAACAATCACTGTATTTGATGATTTAATTTCTTCGCAAAAGAAAACAAATTCCAAAAACTTAATTAAATTATTAAAAAAGTATATTTTATGAGCTTGTAAAAAGTACAATGTGTTTGTATCTAAAATGATATTTTCTTGTACTTTTGATAAACAAAATATAATTTAAAACTTTATTTACAGTTATTGTTACTTATAACTAATAAAGCTTAGTTTGGACGGAAGTAATGGAACTTAATGCCTTATGGCAAGTATTTTAGTGAGCAAATTTTCTAGTAATATTTTAGTGAAATACGTCATTATGGAATGGTTTAAAAAACAAATCTTGCCTCCTTTTACAGATTTTACTTGTAACTAATTTGAGGCTACACTAAAATATAAGTAACGTATGAATATGGTGAGGTAGATTAACGTAATGTTAAACTGTTAATTAAAAAAGGAAGACAAGAAACAATTACGAAATTTTGATGCCGAAGTCTTATTTACACAAAAAATGCAGTCGCACTATTTTAGGGTTAGAAATAGCTCACATGAAATAATATAATTATTGTTTATTTACTGGTTGTCACTGTACAATATTTGTTTAGAGATTTGGAGGTAGACCTTATCTATTCATTTATCCTCAAAAACCAAAACCTGAAACTGGCATTCGCATTATAAGCAAATTATTCTGCGTGAATTTATAAATTTTTCTATTAAAGTGTCACGATAAAATAAAAAAGATTGTTCTTATTTTTTATTATTTTTTAGCATTAAATATTGCGAAATTTTCACAAAGAACTGAATTTTCTAATTAAAGAAAATTTCTAGTGAAAGAAAAATTCGATCTCAGGCAGGGTTTGAACCTGCGTCTCTCTGGTTAAGTACACCAGACGCTTTGCCAACTAAGCTACCGAGACCACTGCCTGTGATGTCGAATTTCTCTTCCACATTCTACGTCTTGAGGTGACGTCAGCACCATCTATTGGAGACATTACTATGTCTTCCAACCAACACGACTGCCTTTACAGGTAGTTCAATGTCGAACGATGTTGCCTAACCGTATTATGCTTATTTTTTATTATTTTTTAGCATTAAATATTGCGAAATTTTCACAAAGAACTGAATTTTCTCATTAAAGAAAATTTCTAGTGAAAGAAAGATTCGATCTCAGGCAGGGTTTGAACCTGCGTCTCTCTGGTTAAGTACACCAGACGCTTTGCCAACTAAGCTACCGAGACCACTGCCTGTGATGTCGAATTTCTCTTCCACATTCTACGTCTTGAGGTGACGTCAGCACCATCTATTGGAGACATTACTATGTCTTCCAACCAACACGACTGCCTTTACAGGTAGTTCAATGTCGAACGATGTTGCCTAACCGTATTATGCTTATTTTTTATTATTTTTTAGCATTAAATATTGCGAAATTTTCACAAAGAACTGAATTTTCTAATTAAAGAAAATTTCTAGTGAAAGAAAAATTCGATCTCAGGCAGGGTTTGAACCTGCGTCTCTCTGGTTAAGTACACCAGACGCTTTGCCAACTAAGCTACCGAGACCACTGCCTGTGATGTCGAATTTCTCTTCCACATTCTACGTCTTGAGGTGACGTCAGCACCATCTATTGGAGACATTACTATGTCTTCCAACCAACACGACTGCCTTTACTTTACCTTTAATTAGAAAATTCAGTTCTTTGTGAAAAAGATTGTTATTTGTCAACCACATTCTGATTACTAGAGACTTGTTGTTGCTTTATTTTGTTTGGACATTTCGCGCAGTGATAACTAATAGAAATTAAACTTTCTACGATGAAAGAGTTGCTTTTATTTTCTTTAAGTGCGTAGGGATCAATAGAAACGGTACAACCTACGACTCTCTAAACAAATTGAATTAAAAAAAGTATACAATCTAACCTAACAATACAGTTAAGGCTATTGCATTTTTTCTTTATCTGTTACATCGTGTATTACTTGGCCGTTCGTGTAACCGTTTTTTAAATGTCCATTGGGTTTTACGTATCCATTAAATCCATTGGATTCATGTTTCAAAAATCCATTTAGCTCTCCATTCCTTACGTATCCGTTGAGATTTCCATTTTTCATATGACCATTTAATTCACAATTTTTAATGTGTCCATTTAAGTCACCGTTTGTGATATGTACATTTAGGTTATCGTTTTTGATAATATGACCATTTAGTTCACCGTTTTTGAGATATCCATTTAATTCTCCATTTTTCAGATGTCCATTTAATGCACCATTTTTGATATGTCCATTGGCCTCACTCTTGACCATTCCGTTGGCAACATGGATGTTATTGTTGTTATTATTGTTGGCGGTCACTGTTGCTGCCCTCTTCGCTGGTTTCTCTTGGTAAGCTCGGACGTAGAAGTTCATGAACAGGCCTATGAAGATCGTTGAATGCAGAATTAGGCCCGCGGCGATGATTCTGAAGCAAGTAATATTTTTAGGGAGATTTTTTTTTACATGAATGTAGGTCCTCGCAAAGTATTCACAGAACAAAGTTAACAAGTTTTATTCCAGACGAAGAATGTACTGTATTATTTAAAACCCAATACGAATTTTAAGCAAAGATATTTAATATAATCATATATTGTTTTTTATGGAAAGAATACGCAAAGCATCTTGAAACGAATAATTCTTCGAGTACTATATTTTGTGCTAACAAAAATAGTTGGTTTAAATGCAACAAATACTTCTGCCATACGCTGAGATGACTAAATCAGAAAGGATGTAGGTATAATGAAACGGATCGTTCCTATTCATTGCGCACGATTCGATGTTGAGTATTTAGTTGCTAAATACATTCTTAGATTCCTATGCTTTTGTCTAAATTGTAGGTTTTGTTTCTTGTTTCACAAGAATCTAAAACAATGCCTTTTTAGTCAACTTAGTAAATTTTTAATGCTTTGAGATCGATTTTTAAACTTTATGAGTGCAATTGCGTAGATGTTCCAAATGCTTTTCTCAAAACCATTTTTATTATGATTTCTAGATTTTCTAGAACACTGCCCGTAGTATTAAATTTATTTTAAATGTTCTCCTATTGTGCTAATTGAATTTGAAATTTTGAATTTTGCATTAATAAATTTGAATTTTAATAGAAAGGTACTTTCATACAAGGCCATGCGTCAGTCAGATGAGAATTATCATGCTATCGATAAATACTTACTTTGGATATCCACAGTCGTAAACCAAGGCGCTGATCGAGTGGAAAAGCACCATGAAGAATTGGACCTGGAAATAAAGAAGATTATAGGAGATAAGTTAGATAAGTTAGGCGTTAGACGACGCGGAAGGCCCAGGCGGAGATGGCGGGACGAACTGGACTCCTACTTAAGAGATTGGGCCGTAAAAGCCTTAAACCGTGAGGAATGGCAGGAAGGTAGGGAGGCTTTCGCCCAGAAGTGGGATCAACCGGGCTGATAAAAAAAAAAGGAGATACGTTGAGTTAAATGAGACTTTATAAACTGTTTTGTATTTAGAATTGTAATAATTGTTACAATATAATCATAAAACCAAAATACATAATAAGCCTATACTGTTCGCATTGCTGGGACAGGCCTGCCCTCGGTGAGAGGGACTGGGTCATAATTCATCACGAGGGCTCAGTGCAGTTTTGAGAGCAGTAGTGATGAAATAATTTACACAAAGTGTAGCAACTGTCTGGGTTCGAATCTAAGACCGCTCAAAAACAACTAGATCATATTTTTTAAAGTGGCACAACTAGATAATATTTTTTAAAGTGGTCACATGGTCGTAATTATAATTATAGTGGCTGTGAGAGTCGCAATTTTGATTAATTCCGATTATGATGTATCTGTCTGGTTCAAATTTTAAGCACTGGTTTTCACTTTTTATAGTTCTAGTTCTAAATCCTAACTGGTAATTTTGGTTGCTTGACGCTCGTAACGCTGTTAGCTTTAGTCTTTTTAATTATTTATTAGTTATCGATTCAAGCCACACAAGCTCTTTTTGCATTAATAATTTTCTAGATATATTTTGATAGTCTGTTTATAGCGATAATCTACTAGGTATTTTTATTGGTATGTGGTAGAGCTTTATTTTATAAACTAGTGCAACTATAATAAACATTAGCGGTTTTCAGATGATGTCTTAAACATGCATCATAATCTAATGTAGACCCCTATAAATTCAGCTGTGAGAACCGCAGCCAATTAACCCCTTATTTTAAATTTTCTTAAATATCTCCTACATGCAGCCAATTACAGTTTTATGATATGTATAGATAAATAATTCAATGTATTAACAATAATGAGTGTCAGTGCATCTTAGAGTAGATCTGTTGCAATCTAACGTACGTAATATCGAAAAACGAATACTACTTAATTATCATATAAAATAAATGGAAAACACATTATTAATGTAATTTACCTTAAATCATAGTGCTATAAATTTTTCGTCTTATTTGTAACTTTAAAACATGTCCAATAAATTTCAATAAGCTATAAGTAATTTGGTTTGTCTTCTCTTTCCTGTCTAGTTTGACACGTGACGGGTCAAAACACTTTCTAGACTTTTTTTATATAGGACTCAGATCAAATAAAAAGTTAAGATGGAACTTTGCGAACAAAGAAGTGAGGCCGGCTAAAACTACGTCTTGCCGTGTACAAACACAATTACACGCACACACGTATACCTACCGAAACTAGGTACACCTTAGCTTGTCAGTCGAGCTTTCGATAGCTCGATAGCTTACTACTATACATACTGACATGTAGATATACCAGCGCGACACTACTAAAACCAAAATATTTATATTGTTTAATTATTTAAGTTTCTAATCGTTTTCAATTCGAATGTTACATTGCAACATATCTACATGAACCTATCTGGTTTGGGTTAGTTGAGCATAGATTTACATTATAGCACCGGAAATTATGGTAATCTCTAATTAAACCTCAAAAATTATGCGCCAGAGGGCTTTAATTAGTTGTAAAAATCGGAGAAAGTTTCGTAACTTTCTTTCGTAAAATCACGTCATGGACGTTTTTTTATGATTCACAGTAGGACGACGAGGTGAGACCAAATTTTGTTTTAAAGGCTTCCAAGAAACTGATGATGCCAAATATCTTTTCGTTTTGCAATAGGTATAATTTTGGTTTTACGCGAAGAAATTGAAATGAGTGAAAATTGCATGTCATTTCCATTCAAATTATACATCTGTTAATGACACTTTAAAATGGAATGACGGTATGTTATTGTTTTTTATTTAATGTGTGTTGAATTTCAATTTAAGAATATTTTAATGTAGCTAATATATTAATGTGAATATGTTCTATGAACGTGTCTGTATATTATATTAGTTTCTTTATTCATTAAAATACATATTGTTTTGTATTTCTAAATATTTTCTAATATAAAATACATATTATATTAAAAAAAAACATTTAAAAATATAAAAAAATAGAAATCCACCGGCATGGGGAACGGGGTCCAAGCTACCGGTGGTTAGGGCCCCAGAGACAGGAACCTCCTCACAATACGCGCCGTATCAAGGAGTACTGCCTTCTGAATCAGGCCCTTAACCCAGCCACCTACAGCTCGAGCCTCCTGAGGTGTTGATCGAGGCTCTTGGCGATAAGTCCATTGACCGTAACGACTATCGGCACAATGATGGCCGAGTCCACATCCCACATGGCGACCACCTCGTGGGCTAAGTCGAGATATTTTAGCTGTTTTTCTTTCTCAGCCATATATTAGTTTTATTGTTAGATAAATATTAATCGCTGTTTCTATCATCAGAGTTTATAGACACGGACGCCTTAGGTGATAATTAGCAGTCGACTGAGGAATTTCGTAACTTCAATTAAGTTGAGTTAACAAGATCCTGTTCCAAAAATAATCCATTCGATTGGACCATCTTGTTAAATATCTGATAATAAAATTGTTTGTATGGTTTAAAATTCTATTGTGAAGTTTTGTAATTGTGGATTCTGTGTTTCTATTTAATGTTTTATCTTTAATATTGTCGTTATTTTTATGTTTGTAACTGATGTACATCTATATTCTCTTTTGCTACTTATTAATGTTTGTGTTTAATTGTTGATGTGCCTTGAAAATAATAAAGTGTGACATCATGGTCTCTTACATTTGCTAGTGGATTATTATAGCCATCCTCATCTGCAATCTTTTTGGTATTCGCTTCAGAAAATGCCTATGCGGTTCACTTTAACCCTGTATAATCTCATCGAATCCCAAATTGTGAGATCAACGCGATCTCTGCATATTTGGTGGTCACTCGCCGTGACTTCGATTAATTAAAAAATAATTAAAAATCAAAATTTTTGACAACCCTTCGAGGAATACAGGCATGATGGTATGTAAACTTTTTGTTCTACTAACATGGGTTAATCTCCTATTTTAGTACTTAAGTATTATGCCAAGGATCTTTATTTATATTTAACAATGTTGTACACACAAGTACGGTAATTTAAGTGCAAAACATTTTATAGAACGTGTGTTTGCAATACGGAGAAAGGATACGGCGTTCCGCCGGCTCGTGTTGTAACTGTAGCTAAATGTTGCCCCCGCACGCTCGAGTAACACCGTGTTGTAGAAAAATGTGTGGACTTTTAAGAAAGAACTAACGTTTATTTGACAAAAACTGGGCGCGGGGAAAGTTTTTGGGACTTTTAAGAAGGAAAGAACGTTTATATGGACAAGAACAGGGCATGTTTTATTCAGTGGTTGAGCAATATATTCTATGCCACGAGTTTTGGGTTCAAACCCTGCATAGAACAAATATTTGTATGACAATTAAAATGTTGTGCTTTTTAAAGAAGCGATGTTTTATCTTTTTTAATCCCAGCAAAAATCATAATAAATAATATTTTGACGACATAAAATCTGCAAACAATGTTGTATTTCAATGTCTAAATAAATATAAACATACTTAATATTTATTGCAATATAAATATTTTGTATTTAAATGTTATTTCAAATATTTTAATAGCTATTTTCTCTTGCTTACTTGCTTCTATAAATACGAAAATAATCTTTAAATTATTTTTTTTAATTATTATTAATCAAGATAATAATTAAGATGAGTATAATATATATGAATTAAATGAAAGGTTTTTGTTTTTACAAGGTTTTACTTTTGTATCATATCGCAGTGTTACTCTACCGTGCGTGGTATATCCTATTCGCTTGCGCAAGCGCTCCACCGCTAGGAATGCTAGGCGCGGTGCAAGCGATCCTTATTGGTAGTTCCATGTCACCGACGGAAGTATTCGCGTTAAAAATGGTGATTATTTCTAATGAAATGTCGTGAAATGTTGCCTATATATATTTTTTAAAATAATTGGAACATACCATCACGCCTGTTCCCCGAAGGGTTAGGCAGAGGTGTTCTTAATGTACACCCGCAGTTCACCGGCATGTTTAGGTCCCATTTAATAGGGGGCGAGCCTACCTATTGCCATTCACCAGGCACAAATCCAGACTCCGAGCTGCTACTGAAAATTTAATAGAAAAAGCCAAATAACACTTTACTCGACCTGGGGATCGAACCCAAGGCCACTAGACTAACGAGGCAGTCAAATATTATAAATTAAATAATTAGAAATGGTTAATAAATATAATACGATAAGCCGTCTATTTCAATTTGGTCTAGCTGCACGAACTTTGCAGAGGTCCAAGGTCTGATTCCCAGGTAGAGTAAAGTGATATTGGGTTATTCTATGAAATTCCCACTAGTATCTCAAAGAAACGAGGGAAAAATTCCACATCACATTAATTACAGGCACACGTAGTTTCGATGACTTCGTTGGTTAAAGCGTAGATTGTATTAGATCGTAAAAACGCAGACTTAACCATATTACTTGTTGTTTCTCTCCGTTTCGCTTGCATCTCAAAGAACTTTTTCGGTCAAAAGGAAGCCTATATCCTTCTATTTCTATGCTCAAATTCATCAAAATCGGTTGAGTTGTTTTAACGTGAAAACGGAGCATACATATACCATACACATTGCCACATATATAACATTAGCAGGGATTATCTAATTCTGGACGCAATTGGCATTATCCTAGTAAAATCCTAGGAAAACGTCGATAGAAAAGATAAAAATAACTTATACGTATGAACGCTTTCACTTTTAGCAAAAGTAACTAATAATATAAGCGTTTCTTTTGAGCGTAACTTTTCATTATGTTTTATTACTGCTAATAAAGTGCATTATACTCAAAGTAGGCGTGTATAATAGACACCAAACAAAAAAAAACAATTACCACTTGAGTGTGATGTATCATATTTATATGAATGTGTATAGTCGCCAGCACAGGTTATACAAAACTGACAAATTTCTTTAAATTATTTTAAACCTGAGTTAAAATACTGTTAGAGATTTTCCTATGACTGCCTCACTAGAACCAACGAGGAATCGCGACTGCTACGCTAGAGGTCTTGGGTTCGATCCCCAGGTCGAGCAAAGTGTTATTGAGTTTTTCTATAAAATTCTCAGTAGCAGCTCGGAGTCTGGATTTGTGCCCGGTGAATGGCAATAGGCTCGCCCCCTATTACATGGGACCCAAACATACCGACGAACTGTGGGTGTACATTAAGTGCACCTCTGCCTAACCCTTCGGGGAATACAGGGGTGATGGTATGTTATGTTATGTTATGTTATTTTCCTATGAAATTATCAGTAGCACCTCGGAATAATTTGTGCCCGGTTAATAACGCTAAACGTACCGTGGTGCCTGTTGTCTAAATCAAAACCTATACCTCTAGCTAAACCTTTGAGGAATATAGGCGTAATAGTATTAAATGTTTTATGGTAGAATTTTAGAACGAAGTCAGTTTGCATAACTGATATGAACAGTTATTTTAATTACACCATTAGTTCCTCCTTTGTGTTAGGTAAGTATTTTTAATACTAATTTGGCATTGAGCAAAGTGCTATCTTGATTGTGATTTTATATCATTATTTGCTTGTAAATACATACTTAGTATATAAGGACGTACTTAGGTCGTAGCAGGATGTACATAAATTACCTTTATGAACTACTATAATAGACTTGTTCACGTAAAGATTTTATGGTTAGTTTTAGTTAGTTAGTCAGACGTTGAAAAACCGGATGCAATAATAATAAAGCAATCAAAAATACATTATCTTATGTTTATAGCTCTAGTTTTTACAAGCGTGGCTGTTGGCGTGAGGACCTGCGTTCGATACTCAGTGTGAGTCCACATGTAAGGTGATAGTCGTAATTATTTGCCTATTATTGTGCCAGAAAATATATAAAAATAAAAAACTAATACAGACTTTTGATTTTACTTTGGATCGTGACAAATAGATATACCCCTATATATAGAAAAAAAATGTTTTAGTCTCCGTTTTAACTGAATACATAAATAGTATTTTTCTTAAAAAAACGTAGCCTACTACTGTAAGAGGTTTTTGAGCTCGAAAATCCATACTTAGACTATTAAACTCATTACTCTTATTTCCGTAGCCGGGTAAGCATTCATACGGCTGGAATTGATAAACCCCTATTTACTGAAAAAGTATTGTGTACGATTCCTGATTACGATATAATATCTTGAACAAAACCGATGGAAACTCTCCAATCAGTTTCATCAAGGCAATCGTCTAATTGTTAGCTGTGAAATATTCTAAGAGAGTACTCTTCGTGTCTGTAATTGTTGAGGTAACGACTAAGTAGACCGTGCGCTACGACGGTGAATCTAGATAATTGTCTGTAGGTACGTCTGGGTGAAGTCTTGTTGAAATGAATGAACTGTTGGTCCAACAGTTCGGTCAGAGTTTTTTTATGAGCAGACGAGCCACCTAATGGTAAGTAGTTATATCCGCCCATGGACATCTGCAATACCAAACGAGTTGCAGAACCGTTGCCTGGTCTATTTAAAGAAAAGGGAGGGGAAGGAGAAACGGAGAAGGAAGGAGACTGAGGGAGGAATTGGGCATCCGGCGCTCAACACACATCGTACGAAACGCAACAGTATGCATACTGGTACTTGATGTTAATATTCTGCGGGAGGGTAATACTTCCCCACCCATTCATGCTGGCATGTAGACATGCTAAAAATATATTTCATATGCTAGTATTTGCCAGTGGCATCGGCCCCGTGGACAAATAGAAAAAACAAATCAGAAACCAATAGTGATGACCTTTTCTTCGTATGGATCGAATAAAGAGAGAGAGATTTTTATTTCTTAGTCCCCGCACTATGGCATGTGATATTCTTAGGTGTGCTTCGTGGCATAGAAAATTATTTGTTTTTAATTTTTAATTTAAGCCCACCTACGTGTGTTATAAGTGGAATACTTTAGGTGTGCTTCGTCTGGGTGTGCTTCGTTTAGGTGTGCTTCGTTTAGCTGTGCTTCGTGGAATGCCTCTCTGAATTTACGTCTTTGAGGTGACGTCAGTGACATCTGTTGAAAAGCAAGTATGCTTCTCAACCGCCATGACTTACTTTACAGCTAGTTCGATGTCGTGCGATGCCACTGAACATATATTCATCTTTTGTATTTTTATACATTTTCCAGACTAAGATTAAAAAGTTATTCTTAGTGAAGGAAAAATTCGACTGCGGGCAGGATGTGAACCTACGTCGTCTAGTTAAATACACCAGACGTTATGACCAACTAAGCCACCGTGAGTCCGCCAAGTCGAAATTTGCCATCACATTCTGAATGTCTTTGACATCTGTTGATAACTAAATAGATACAAGAGACCTTTTATTCCCTACAACATAGCTGAGTGAAAAGATGTGCCGATCTTTTTGAGTCTACTAAATACTTGACAAAAGAGTACTACATTCTATTTTGTTATAAATGAATATAGGTAAAAAATATGCTTACAAACTAGTTAGAAATTGACACAGGTTTTAAAAAGCTTTTAGAAAGCTTTTCAGAGAAAGAATTCACTAACTCGTACCTACTTATCAGTGATAAGTACCGCAGCCGGTAATTGATTTCTAAATTAAAATTAGATAAAGATTAATGATGAATGTGATGCATCAGAAGTACAGGTGTGAACCCCTCAGATATGTCTATAGTTATTGTTGCGTTTCGTACGGTAAGTATGGTCCCCTTCCTTCTCCTTTTTCCTAAAACGGTAGGCAGCTGTTTATTATTCGCATTGTTTAGACAATGCTTAGAGATCAGAGCCAGTCTATGGGCGGCGATTGCCAGTTACTTATCAGAAGTACACACACACATGCTGCCGGCTTTGCCGCCGGCTTTCGGACTGACATGCGGCAAACTTTGTGTCGGGCTCTGTTTTGTAGGCCGCCGGCAAGGTCGCTGGCCCAACCACCAGCCGAGCCGCCGGGCATATGTGGATGCGCTGTCAGGTGGGCCGATTGCTCGTCGCCACGCAAAGAGGTTATAATTGTCGCCACGCATCAATTTATGGTCCATTGGCGGCGATGACTACTTACGATCAGGTCTGCTCGCTTGCCGACTTAATCCATAAAAGTTAAGAAAAATGATAGGTAGATACTTACTAGTTGTAGTGTGGTGAGGTGTTTCTTCCACCATAAGTACTTCTGGTACTGCGGTCCCATTGCAGCGACCATGTAGTAACCGTACATGATGACGTGCACCAAGTTGTTCACGATGTTCGAGAAGGTTCCGTGACCGCCTAGAACATTTTACAAATGGCTTTATCCTTAATCCTGTAATATGTATATATATATATCTCTGGTTCTGGTTAGGTTAGGTTTATTTAAGAAAATATGTCTGGGGTGGATTCGAAAGATTGTGTGCCCCCCGCACACAATCTACATATATATATGTACCTAAGCAAGATTCATGTTGGGCCCTGGAAAGATTGTGTGCGGCGGGCACACAATCTTTCGAATCCACCCCAGACATATTTTCTTAAATAAACCTAACCTAACCAGAACCAGAGAGGGCGAACTATTGATACATGTGCATTATTTTAAGATTTGAAGATTTAATAACCTCGTTTCATGTTGGGCCCTGGCAAGATTGTGAGCTTCCTCGCCCCATACTTTAGTTTATAGGAAGTTTAACAATAAATTAAACAGTATATTTGAATTCCTGCAGTTTAAACATTTTTAAATATTAACTTCACAAGCAGTGATAGCCTAATTACCATCTCACTGCCAAATCAAAGGCCTGGGGTGGGAATCCTTCATTATCATGCACTTAAAACAATGAAAGAAAACATCGTGAGGAAACCTGCATACCTAAAAGATTTTCTTGAGGGCGTGTGAAGTCTACCAACCAGCATTAGAGCAGCGTGGTGGACTATAACTCATCGTATATGGGTTGATGATGATGTCACTCTTTAAAGCCTTTAGTTATTTAGTCTTATTTGCCCCGTACGTAATTTCGGCACGCCAATGTAATAAGGAACGAGTCCATCGATATACAGAGTACAAAGTAAGCTTTGAGCTGCTATCGTGGGTTTTCTTATAGAAAATCCAAATAACACTTTGCTAGACCTGGATCACGAACCCAGAATCTAGTTCAGTTATCGGAATAAATAGAATGATAAATATTTTCTATAGGCGATGAAGGTTTAAGGAAAATTGTTATGTACAGTTTCATTGTCTGTCAACCATGATTACGTTAGATTTATGTTTATTTTTATTATGCCCGCAAATACAAGAGCACTGCGTCTCGGGAGACTTCTCAAACAGTCTAGTGGTCCTAAGCGTGATTGCTACGCTAGAGGTCCTGGGTTCGATCGTCAGATCGAGGAAAGTGTTATTGGGTTCTTCTATGAAATTATCAGTAGCAGCTCGGAGTCTGGATTTGTGCCCAGTTAACGGCAATAGGCTCGTCCCCTATTACATGCAACCTTAACATATCGGCGAAGAGCGGGTGTACATTCGCACACCCTTCGCGGAATACAGGCTTGTTAGTATCAATGAATGAAAAACAATTAACTGTAGTGGCGAAGGGACCACCTTAAGTTGTACGCCAAAAGTACACTTTACCTTTTAACTTTCGGTACGGAAAATCGTCATGGATCATCTACCGTCCATGAGTGCGATATATCGGACTAGTACAAACGGCTACACATCAAGCTATAAAAAACCAGATTAGATTGACCTCCCATTGTAAAGGTTTTCCGCACAATTCGAAGGCTAGCCTATATCGGTTTTGTATAGCAAAATATTCTAAAAACCGAAAACCATGAATGAAAAATAAATAATAATACAATGGTCCCGTACAGATTCAAAATTATATGAAATCGTTTAAAAGCTATTATCGATTACTTCATTGAGGAACATTATACCGTAAAAAAATTTGATCGACTTTCACTAACCGGTATAGTAGGGCCCAGATATTTTAGAGAGTTGGTTATTTTGAATGAGCACTTGGAGTTAGAAGGCACAAGAATTTCCAATATTCGAATACATCAAAAGTCGATATAAGAAGCATAAGTCCCAGATAGATATACTCGTCAAGATAGTCCTCGTCAAGATAGTCCTCGTCAAGATAGTCCTCGTCAAAATAGTCCTCGTCAAGATAGTGCCTATGGGGAGGCCTTCGTTTAGCAGTCAACCACATGTGGCTGATGTGATAATGATGATGTGTTTTGGAAGAAAACGTTTTGCTTATTGTTTTCTAAGTCAATTTGTTACTCACCAGCAATGAACTTCACAAGTAGCCACGCCTCAAACGGCGTCAGAGAGTGGTGGTACAGATGCAGCCATGAGATCTGACTCTTCTTCTTACGGAGTACGAAGAACACTGTGTCTGCAAACTCTGATAGCTTGGAGAAGTAATACACCCAGCAGAGATGTAACATCTGTAGGAGAAATAGAATATGTAAGACATTGTAACATAACATACCAACACGCCTGCATTCCTCAAAGGGTTAGGAAGAGGTGTACTTAATGTACACCCACAGTTCACTAGTATGACTAGGTCCCATGTAATAGAGGGCGAGCCTATTGCCATTCACCGCGCACAAATCCAGACTCCGAGCTGCTACTGAGAATTTTATAGAAAAACCCAAATAACATTTTGCTCGACCTAGGGATTGAACCCAAGACCTCTAGCGTAGCAGTTGCGATTGGGACTACTAGCAGTTTTGCAGTGGTAATTTTTATATGTATGACATTTGTGATTATTTCTTTACTAAAGTTTCGCATTTGTGATTATTTTCTTTACCAATTTCGATGATTATTATGTATGAAAACACGTGATTCAGTAATTATACCTATGCGGCAGTTCGGAATGGCTAACTTCAGACAGGATCAGTTATTTTGAACAAACTGTACGCCAGGCTGTACTCATATCACTAAAGCTTACGACAATTTCACTAATAAGACAGTTGTCAGATTAATTAACATTTTGATAGCTTTTTAAAATTATATTATAAGGCGTAAAATGTGGAGGAGAAATTCGACTTCACAGGCAGTGGACAGGCAGGTTCGTACCCTGCCTGAGGTCGCATTTTTCTTTCACTAGAAAATTTGAATCTTTGTGTATATTTTGATATCTTTATCAAATTTTATTTAGGCAGCCTTGGCCTAATTATATTAGGCCTTGAGCCTAATATAATTAGGCCAGTGACTGCCTAATTAGTCTAGTGATCCTGCTACGCTATAGATCTTGGTTTCGATCCCCAGGGGCCGTATTACCACGTATTAATGCCATCATTTTTACGTTATGAAAGAGGGACGCCACTATTTAACCTGTAGCGCGGCATCCCTCTCTCACAACCTAAAAATGATGGCATTAATACGGGGTAATACGGCCCCAGGTTGAGCAAAGTGTTATTGGGTTTTTCTATGAAATTCTCAGTAGCAGCTTGGAGTCTGGATTTGTGCCCGGTTAATGGCGATAGGCTCGCTCTCTATTACATGGGACCTAAACATACCGGTGAAGAGTGGGTGCACATTAGTACACCTATGCCTAACCCTTCGGGTATAATTAGGCCAATCGGCACCCAAAAAAGACGATAGATGATTTTGTTGAAGTTGCTACCCTTCGCCTCCTATCGTGAAGATGTTATGTATTAGATGGTAGGCACAAGGCTTACAACCTCGTCGCTCTTGACCGTACCAATGAACTTGCCCGCTCAGTGAAAGCCCCTTGTTACGTCACAGCCGGGCCGCTCGAAAGTGAAACCGACATTGCGACTTGAGATCGTTTTTTATACGGTTTTGTTGATGACAAAATTCTTGTTTGGTTTGAGAACATTTTTATTTGCGAATTTTATTTTACATGTTATTGTGTAGGCTTTGAAGGTCGATCGATTTATTTTTTGTAGTCAGAAATTGATTTTGACTTGATTTTACAATGTAATAGGAATCTTGTTATATTTTAAATGTTTTTTTATTTGGCACTAACGCATGCTTAACATTTTTAAAGATATAAATAGCGAAAGACAAATTGGATCTCAAACAGGATTCGTAATTGCGTCCGGTTAAATATACCGGACACTTTAACTAGGTATGGTCTGTAGCTTATTTGGCTACCGTGCAACTAGACCCCTATACCATCACGCCTGTATTCCTCAAAGGGTTAGGTCGAGTTGTATTTATTAATCTACACCCACAGTATGCGGGTATGTCTACGTTCCATGTAATAGGGAACGAGCTTATTATCATAAACCGGGCACAAAACCAAAATCCAAGCTTCTTCTGAGAATTTCATAGTAAACACTGCTCGACCTGGGAATCACTACTGGGATCTCTATCGTAGCAGTCACACTTAGGAACACCCGAGTAATGAGGATATAATATACAATACTTGAACATAAAGGCGAACCATGGTGTACATTTAGTACACTTCTGCCTCATTCTATTGAATGCAGGCGTGATGGTATGTCGTGGGAAAATAAAAAGGTATGCTGCAATATTGTATGACGTAAACGCACGTAGGTATTTTACTTATCGATCCACACATTACTCATCTTAAGCATTTAGTTAAACCTCACCCTTTTCAACTTCGTAATAGGTCACTTGAATTTGCCTACATCTGGCAAATGTTTCGAAGAACGACGGACGTCTTAAAAGGACTTTATTAGTTCCTAACAAATATAGTAAATAAACAGACGAGGAAAATGGGTTAGCCAAATTTAAATGACGTTGTGCTGTGTACATACCAAATATGTATAATATTGTTAAATAAGAATAAGTAAACAAAAACACGGTTTTCGTTGCTAGTGACTTAAAGAAAGAAAAGAATTCTATTTCTATTCATATTCTATGTCCTACAAATAATTCTATCGAATTATTTGTAGGACACCTGAATTACATAAAATAATAGTAAACCTTAAATCTAAGTAGCTACAACTAAAAGCATTCAAGTGAACTACAAATCGGTCCAATCTCAGCAAAATTGCCGAATTGCCAGTTAAGGCAAAACGACGCTGGTCTTCCGAATGGACCGGTTTGGTGTTGCCACAGCACAGAATTTTAACAATATATATATATATATATACAAAAACAAAGTATAACTACGTTCATATTGTTATAATGATTTTACACAAAAACTTAAATACATTAAAACTAATAATAAAACATACTATTTTATTTATTTGGACTAAATAACAACAATAAAGCTTCTAAGAATGGTTAAAAATATATAGAAACTAGCTAACCCAACAGTCGTTGTCCTGTACTAGTTATGAATATTCAATATGAACTTGAATGAATATTAAAAAAAAACGCGCGTAGTTAAAATAAATTTTCTAGTGTTTTCTGCGCAATTTTCTTTCCATAAGAACCTTTTACAAAGTACCTATTACAAAACTTTAAAAAGAAGTTTAATGAAATCTATACCTAAATATACCGGCGAACTCGGAGGGACATTACGCTTACCTCTGCCTAACCCTTCAAAGCGTGATAGTATAATATGTGATCTACTATCGATTAGCGAGAAATGTAGGTATTACTGGGTTTTTCTATGAATTATCGGTAGCAGTTTGGAGTCTGTATTTCTGCCCTGTAAATTTTAATAGGCTCGCCCCTATTACATTAGAATCCAAAACATACATTAGGACAGTGTTTCTAGCCCTTCGGGAATGGCGGTGTGATGGTATGTGTAATTATAGGAATATTAAAGAACTATCCTGTCAGTTACCTATATATAAATCTTATAGGGTTTCAAAGCCATGCTTGACGGTTTCCAATATCTACAACCTTTCCCGTTTCACTTAAATAAACAGTAACTTATGAAGTTTCACTTTTTGTATATAAACAAAATATTGGAAAGCATGTAGTTGAGAAGTCGGTACCGTTGAACGTAGGTATGACATGTCTAGTCATAGAGTAATCAATAAAACAACAGATGCGACAGCATCATTCGTATTGACATTACATTTTAATGAAGTTATTATTGGGTTTACAATAATGTTTTTTATGTTGTACGGATATATTTTCCTTTGACTTCCAAACTAGGATAGGCTTATCTCGTAGAAGCTTGTAGTTCGGAAAATTTAAAATAAACTGAATGAATGAAATTGAAATGAATTGGGTTATTTAAAAAGGGTATGATAAGATTTTTACAGAGTCGGCAACGCGCGAATGATACCTTTGGGGTTGCAAGCGTCCATAGGCATTATGATGGGTAACCGCTTACCATCAGGCAGGCCGTATGCCTGTTTGCCAACCTAATGGTACAAAAAAGACTTAAAGAATAAACTTAGAATTTAAAAATAGACTGAAAGCAACTTTGGAATACAAAAAAACCAGACGGATTATAATGTTTCATCTGGATAAGCATTACATATGTACACATTAATATAGCCATACAATAGAGGAACCGTCTTTTAATGATAATTTTCTATAAGTTTATTTCTTTGTCATATAGAAAACAAACAAAAACAATATGTCTCTTAAAAATACACTTCTTGTTTAAAGTATTAAACTATCAAATAATATATTCTATACAACTACATTCTTGTTTAAAAAGGTTTGTTTGTATATTTATGCCGTTTTCGTTCCGTATAATGTACCTAAATAGTACTGGCCCAAATCCAAACATCTCTTATACAATTCTGTTCAAAACTTAAGCGTAAGAAGGTGACAGAGATTAAGTCAAGAATTATTTGGGCATTTATGATTTTATATTGTATATTTATGGATACCTGCTAGTGGTCGCCGGGTGCGGTGGTCGAAATTTGACCACAATATTTTTCTGCACTCCTTAACTATATGAACTGTAATGATGCCAAATCTCGCACTCCTTCGTGCGCGCAATGTGCTTTAAAGGTTGACAAAGTTTTTTCTTCACGTAGGTATATAGATTATGATTATGTTAAAGTATAGATGTGCCCTCTGCGTCATAATCTGTATTCGGTGTAATGGTCAATATACTTTCTACACCTTCAGACGCGTCGAGAGTAACCCGTTTAGCTTCGATACTTTTATTAAACGTATGATTTTTAGAAAGTTTTTCTTTTTGCATAAGCAGTGCCGTTTGTGTGCAAATAAGAGTGTTACATCCTATTATATAATGTTAAATGTTCATGTTGTTTATTCAAAGAATTATTATTTATTTATTAATGGCGTTTGACCTCCTCCAATAGAAAGCGATAGAATGGCTGCATCACCTCAAGGTTGTCTGGCAGAAAATGCCTTATGGCATTAAGATCGCCTTTGTACCAACGGTGCATAAAGCATTAATAAATAAATAAATAAATAAAAATGGCTAGATAGTAGACCAATATGGCTATCTAACATTCCACAATATCTTACTATTCTGAGACGTATATATATTGACAAAGATATGAATTTTCTTATTGAAAAAAATTTTCGTAGTGAAAGAAACGTACCCATATCAATTTTGATCGTGTAGGTATTGTACTTTTGTAAGAAAAACCAGTTTTTTTTTTCATAACCGACTAAAAATATTTACGCAATGGGGTTCAGAATCATGTACTTAATTCGTGGTAAGCGGATGTGCGTCGATGTCCCTTCCACCCTGTATATTTTTTTCCAAAACCCCATCACTATTTTTTTTGTGACAAAGATGATACATTTTTATTTTTATGCACGTGCCTTCTTGGTGAGCCATGATTTACATCAAATTAATGTTGGGTATTTGCTATGTACAAATTCAAACTCTGACCTATTACTGACAATTTCATAGAAAAACCCTTTGCCCGAACAATTAACTTTCAGAGTTTTTTTTTTTAAAGTCTATAGTTTACTCACCCGTCTCGCTTTGTCACTGTCGCTGTAGTCCACGGGCTGGCACGATAAACTGTAATCAGCCCACCATCCTGACATCAAGTGCTGGGAACAAAAACAACAAAAGTAATGTAATTTATTTATTTATTTCAAGAATTTTAGCGTAATTAAATGTAATATATTAAACATGACATAACATAAAAACATACCATCACGCCTGTATTTCCCGAAGGGTAATGCAGAGGTGTATAAACACCCACATTTCGCCGGTATGTTTAGGTCCCATGTAATAGGGGGCGAGCCTATTGCCATTAACCGGGGACAAATCCAGACTCCGAGCTGCTACTGAGAATTTCATAGGAAAACCCAATAATACTTTGCTCGACCTGGGGATCAAACCCAGGACCTCTAGCGTAGCAGTCACGCTTAGGAACACTAGACTGATGAGGCAGTCAGAGACATACATTTATTTTAGTATAAGCAGAGCAGAGCAGGCAATAGGCTCGCTCCCTATTACATGGGACCTAAACATACCGGCGAATTAGTGTGGGAGTACATTAAATACACCACTGCCTAACCTTTCGGGGAATACAGGCGTGATGGTATGTTAAATGTATGTCTCTGCTAAATACGTAAATAAATATTATTTAATAAAAAATATTATACCGACATATCGCGTGCGAAAATTCAAACTATATTAATATCGCGTAACGATTACGATTCGATCTGAAATTAGTCGATTAACAATCCGTAACACAATAAAGTTACCGATTGTAATTATTCGGTAACTTTATTTCTTTTTGTATCTATTGTATCTTAATATCGGTATTGCCTTGACCGAATTGTTCGGAATTTTACACTATCTATTCGAACCGTCTAAAATTGCGTAAAACTGGTAATGAGTATAAGATCTCCTGATATTCGAGTAGCACATTAACAAGTTTAATATACCAGATGAATGTTGGATGATTGCAGTAGGTACCTATTATTTTTTTATGGTTTAAGTTAGCAAACTAGCGGATGACCCATCTGATAGTAAGTAGTCATCGCCGCTCATGGAGACCACATAAGGAGTTGTAAATACGTTGCCAAGACTTTTAACTGTGGCAGATGAGCAAGCGGTTCACCCGATGGTAGATAAGTGGCAATCACCACCCATAGTCAGATTGTTTAGCCAATGCTTAGAGATTTGCATTGTCTAAACAATCTGTAGAGGTACTGTGTTCAATTCCCAGGTCGAGCGGAGTTATTGGGTGCTTCTATGAATTTAGCATTACAAGTTTTGAGTTTGGATTTGTGCCCGATTAATGACAATAGGCGCGGCTCTTATTAAATGGGACCTAAACATACCCGTGAATTGTGGGTGTACATCATCACACGTCTGCCTAACCTCTCGGGCACTACAAGCGTCCTGAAATTTTCGTTTTTATATTTGACACAAGAAAAAACAAAAATAACGTTTTCCGTTTCACAGATCTTTTACTGACGCCATTTTTCGATCAGTTAATCATCATCATCACCTTTAGCTTATATCAGTCCACTGCTGTACGTAGACCCAAAGTGCGCCATTTCACCCTCCCTATTCGTTCAGCGAATACCTTGACCCAATTCCGGAGTGACCCGATATTTGTACAAATGATACCGTTACTAGTTGCGTAAATGTGATCAATGGACCGTTGACTTCACGCGCTGTGGTTCCGTGTGCTCATAGGTACTTACTTCCAATTTTATTTTGAGTTAAGAAAATTATCTTTTTGTAAACCACACTTAGATTTTTGTCCTATTTTAAACGCTAAATTTACTATCACATTGTCTAAATTATCTTGGTTTAGCCAGCGAAAGCCATTAATGGAATCAGCCTATGCTTAACCCAATCAAAGGCAGAACTAAGTTGCCGGGCCAGCTAGTTTAGTAATATATACGAGTATTTACAAATTATACTATAGAAGCCTGTCCGGTGCATGACTCTATCTATTAAAACAAAACCGTATCAAAATTGTTTCAGTATTTTCTAAGATTATCCTATACAGTCAGACAGACATACCTCAGCCATTACAAGTTACAATTATGTAGTGAAAAATAAATTATGTTTTCTTGTCATAACAATCAAATTGAAATGAAAACAAGGTCGAAATACGAAACACGTGTCTAGTATTTTTAGATAAAGAATCTATGTACAAAATTTCAAAACTGGATCTTGAAAAATGTTAAAGTTATAAGCTTTTTATGTTATTTGGTTGTCCGTCGCATCAATCTTTGGCATCGACTTCGGGCGACTGAAGGGGTTTGTTTTACCCCACCCGCGCGTGTGCGCCCGCCCCTAGTGCCGCTATGGCCAGCAGTGACCTATGTTGTGCACGTATGATTGCGGATAGGTACTTAACATTTTTGGGACAAAATATGATATTATAATATGTTACTGATTCTGAACAAACTTTATTATGGTATGGTAAAATAATGTTGTATATGTACGTGACCGTGTTGGTCACGGGCTCGTGAAATTGTCAAGCCGCCTTGACATGTTAGACCGAGCCATGCGTCATGCGAGTCTTAAGCGATTGTTTAAAACAATCGATTACCTGCTAATTCTTCGCTTTGTCCGTGTAAGAGCAGTACGTGAGTATAAATGTGCTGATGTATCGAGGAAATGTAAGTTTGAACGTGTCTCGCAGTAATTTTACGCGAAATTAGTAGGGATGGGGTCAAGGTCATTATAATATTTGGACAGTAAATTGGTTGACGGTGATGAAGGTTACATGATTTAAATTAAATAAATTGACAAAGTTTTATCATGACTTTCGTTTTGTAACTACCTAATTTAAAACAAAAAAATATATATTTTCATGCATTACTGCGCTGTTTGTGAAACGATTGTATTTATTCGTATCTGATTTTTGAATTTGACCTTAATCAGTTCCTATTTTATTTCGAGACGGTCTTATTAATACCTATACATTATTTTAATTCGTGATCACGATTTTCCAAAATTTCAATTAAATAAAAATTGTTTAGGTACTTTTGAAGATAATCGTTTAGTCAAAACTCAGTTTACTTTTAATGAAAAGTTTTACCCGTCAAAAAGATGAATGATTATTTTAAGTTATGTGTGCATATTCAAATAATAATATCTACACGTTGTATAAGTGTTGATATACAATTAAAGAATGCGTTATGCCCCAATTCGTTGTTAAATAGTTAGCTAGGTACTGCAAAATATTAGGCTATGCCTATGGCTATGCCTGGTACCAATGACCACATTGGCGCTCTATAGCGATATTCATACTTATAGACAACATTTTTTGTACGAACACTAACAATTAAATTTGACAAGCTTTCAGCTAATTACCATGGGATTACCGATAAGTGGGCGCTATTTTAATTAGCGATTAATTTGAATAAAAAGTTTGCATGTTGAATAAACTAATAGATGCTTAATTATATGCTTATGTACTGGTACTTAGTTATATGTTTAAATAATAACTGATTAAATAACCATTTCCTTGCAGTCGGGTATAAAAACTTAGTGAGATGGGTATTACCTATGTAAAATGCCGATTGTTTTTTATTTCATGCGTGGGGCACTACTCGTAAAACTTATTTAAAACAAACATCGTTATCCTTCAAGCCTTTTCCTATTAACATTGGTATCATGGTCCAGTCTACGAGATGCGGTTGATTTTAAGTTTCAAATACGTAACAACGGCTATCGCGCCTCCGCAACCTAAATTTCTGGGCAATACCATTATCCTAGTTGTTAGGACTTTTGATTTGTTAAAGGTGTTCATATGACCAAGACCGAAGTCTCTATGTGTGAAGAATTTTTACCCAACCACCACAACTGATTATTATTATTATTATGAGCCTGTAGTGTCCCACTGCAGGGCAAAGGCCTCCCCACTCTTCTTCCACTTCTCTCTGTCTGTTGCCGTAGAGGACCACCACAACTTAACCTGTTTTTTTTTATAAAGTACGGAAAATCCACATGGATCGTCGGACTCGTGCCGACAAAAAGCGCATTTGCCTTCTATTGCCTTATAGGCGATCGCTACATTCGCCACAACCATGCAGGCAACAAACCATAAGGAGTACTGTAGGTTATTTCTTAGCCACGAGCCGATTACATAAAAAGTTTTACTAGTTTTTTATTATTTTTTAGCATTAAATATTGCGAAATTTTCACAAAGAAATGAATTTTCTAATTAAAGAAAATTTCTAGTGAAAAATAAAAAAAAAGCGTCTGGTGTACTTAACCAGAGAGACGCAGGTTCCAACCCCGCCTGAGATCGAATTTTTCTTTCACTAGAAATTTTCTTTAATTAGAAAATACCATTTCTTTGTGAAAGTTTTACTAGATTATTTTGAGGACCTAGGTCCTCGACAAGTCGTCGTCACAGTCTAAACTTACCTCGTAAAACATGTAAGAGGACAGGAGAACTTGAAGCGCGTTGTAACCAACTAACGTATTTTGTAACTTGAATGGTTTTCTGTTGGCCATCCACAGGGGGCCCGCCACCATCACGAATGATAGGTACACTATCACCATAGCAACCGTCGGTAATGGCGTGTCGAACAGGAACCATCCTTGCACCCGAGGATCTGAGGAAAGAAAAGCCTTTTAAAAAAATCCTAAAAATATTGAATAACTAAAAAGTATTTTTTTTTTTTTTTTTTTTTTTTTTATGTTATAACTCGGCAAACGAGCAGGCGAGCTACCTGATGGTAAGTAGTCATCGCCGCCCATGGACATCTGCAAAACCAGAGAAGTTGCAGATGCGTTGCCGAGCCTATTTAGGGAAAGGGAGGGGAAGGAGAAAAGGAGAAGGAAGGGGATTGAGGGAGGAATTGGGTCTCCGGCCCTCTCGCTCACCGAACGAAGCGCAGTAGCGAAACGCTACTACTCGGACGTCGGTCTTCGGCGAGAGTGTGGTACTTCCCCGGTCAAGCCGGCCCATTCATGCTGCGAACAGCGTGGCCCTACCACAACAAAAAATACTTTTCCTCTCTCTCTTAGTATATTTTTGGTGTGCCCGACAGGGTTCATAATTGATTCTAGCACTAAGCCTTATCACTTGTATTAATAACATTATGAAATACAATAAAGTTGAATTGAATTGTTGAATTGAACATTTCAAAGTGTTTTGGTAATAAATAATTGTTAATGAGTTCAAGATTAGAAAGTTGAGTAAAAAAAGACGTCTATTTTATTGTTAAAGAGCGTACAGTTTGTTCGAAATAAGTAAGCCGATCGGAAGTTACCCGTTCCGAACTACCGCGGTGATAAAATCGTTTAATTAAGTGTTTTAATACATAAATATCGAAATTAGTAAACAAAATCATTACAAATGTGAAACATATACGACTCTACTTACCTTTACACCGACTCTTTCTATTAAAATTTACCACTTCTAAATCACTTGCAGACAACTTCCGATCGGCTTACTTATTTCGAACAAACTGTACGCTTCTCGGTGATAATAAAGCGTGCTTTTTTAAACCATTATTTATTTTAGATTTTTAGTTCCATTGATCTTTAAGGTGGCATACCTTTTTTTCTAATTCATATTATTTGTAAAAAAAATGTATTATTTATATTCCGGGGAGAGAGCCGGGAAAAACGTCTATCAGACACAAGGAAGGCAACGCAAATTACCTTACCACTTTAATCATTTTATAAAATGCTGAAGGTCCCGGTAAAGATAATGGAACAAACTTTTTAAATTATGGTATTGTCGTCGATCCTTGATAAGTGTGCATTTTAAATTATTCCGACGATTTGAAGTTTTAAAAATCGAGTTTAAAGATTCCAAGCGAAGTTGATAAAAATAATTTTATTTCGAACTGTTCTTGTAAATTAAATGTCAACAATCGGTTGTTAAATGATTTGTGATAATTATCTTAACAATAATATATATTTAATTGCATTTTCCTGTGTCATCGGAAAACGCAGTGTGGGTCGATCTTCAGCTGGACAGACGACCCGGTAATGGTCGGCTGTATTATTGTGTGTCATTGTTGTGGAAGTCTATGGGGAAGTCTTTGCTCAGCGATGGACCTCAGCTGATATGATACATACATACATACATACCATCACGCCTGTATTCCCCGAAGGGTTAGGCAGAGGTGCACTTAATGTACACCCACAGTTCGCCGGTATGTTTAGGCCCCATGTAATAGGGGGCGAGCCTATTGCCATTCAACGGGCACAAATCTAGACTCCGAGCTGCTACTGAGAATTTCATAGAAAAACTCAATAACACTTTGCTCGACCTGGGGATCGAACCCAAGACCTTTAGCGTAGCAGTCGCGATTGGGACCACTAGACCAACGAGGCAGTCGATATGATGACTAAGATAAAATATTATTTTGTTAAAAAGCTTACCCGCAATGTGGGTCGCACATTACTAATATTCTTGTTAAGCTAAATGCTTGTATTACGAGTGGGATCACGTCGGTAGTGCAATGGGTGGGTTTTGAACCAGCAACCATATGATCGCAAGTAAGACGCCCTAGCCTAAAGCTACCGCCGCCGCTTTGATAGTAGATTTTTATTTATTTATTTATTTATTTATATACGCTTTATTGCACACCAATAACACAATTACAGGAGATAGTAAATATGATAGTAAATGTACAATGGGCGGTCTTATCGCGCAAGGCGATCTCTTCCAGACAACCTTTGGATGGACTGGGAGAAAGAAAAACACAGTGGGTAGTGTAGGCGTACTAACAAATAAAAATAAAATACAATACATAGGCAAAAAATATAGTAATATATATATATAAATATATAATATATAAGAGTATATATATGTATAATATAATAGGGTAAGGAAATAAGTTAATGATAATATTGCTTGCATTACTTAAGCATTGTTGGGTATAGGGGACAGATAATAATTTTTTAGCAACTTTTTGAATGATTGTAGTGATTGAGCACGTCTTATGTTAATAGGCAATGCGTTCCACAGGCGAGCTGCTTGAATCGTAAATGATTTATCAAAAAAGCTAGTGGAATGCTTTTGTATCTTCAATTTCAAGTTTTCCGAAGACCTCAACGTGAGATTGTGAGTGTCACTAATAAACTCGAAGCGATCTTTTAGGTAGAACGGGGTAAAAGGATTAAAAAGAACATTATATAGAAGAGAAAGAATATGAGTATTCCGGCGAAGGCGAATAGGCAGCCATTTGAGCTTAGTACGAAATTCAGAAACATGATCATATTTGCGCAAACCAAATATGAATCTTATGCATAAGTTTTGGAATCGCTCAAGCTTATCAAACTGCTCCTCAGTGAGATCAAGATAGCTGGCATCAGCGTAGTCTAGGATAGGAAGAAGAAGTGTTTGTGCAAGAGCAATTTTGGTGGCAGTAGGAAGGAAATTCCTAAGACGTCTCAAAGAGCCCGCCGCTGCAAACATCTTACGACTAACTTCCTGCACCTGCGCAGTCCAAGACAGTGTCGAGTCGATATATATTCCTAAGTTCTTTACTTTTTCGATAAAAGGGATAGGAGTATTATTAAAAGAGACTACAGGAAGTATCGACCAATCAATCCTGGACACCATCCGGGAACTGCCAACAACAGTTACTTGGGTTTTTGACGGATTAATCTTCAGCCCAAATTCAGTACTCCAGTCACCTAGTCGAATAAGATCTAAATTAATTAGGTCAATGGCATCAGACAATTTACTAAGTGGCGCTTGATTATAAATTTGAAGATTATCAGCATAAAGGTGGTAGGAAGAAGTAAGTCGATGAGAGATAGAATTTATAAAAATAGTGAAAAGAAGTGGAGAGAGAACGCCACCCTGCGGCACGCCGGCAGACGTATTGCACCAAGAAGAGAACGAATCTTCAATGCAAATGCGTTGGCGGCGACCAGACAGGTAACTGTGAAACCAATCAATCACCGAAGGAGATATGTTAAAAGAGCGAAGTATGCCAAGCAGAATATCAAAATCTACAGTGCTAAAGGCATTGGTAAAGTCTAGTAGAACAAGAACTGTTAAATTACCGATTTCCATGCCTGATCTGATATCATCCGTAATGTTCACAAGGGCTGAGGTCGTAGTGTGTCCTGGACGAAAGCCAGATTGAAGGGGATTGAGGAGACTGTTTTTGGAAAGGAAATTACTAAGTTGCAGGTGTATAAGATTTTCGAGGACTTTGGACAGGAATGGCAAAATTGAAATGGGACGAAACTCGGAAAAAGATGAAGGATTTGCCTTTTTAGGTAAAGGGACTATCTGGGCATCCTTCCAAGCATTAGGAAAAGTGCTACTGGATAAAGAAAAATTAAGAATGTGGACGATGATGGGAAGGATTTCATCAAGGATAGGAATGATCATGTTACGGCTGATACAGTCACATCCAACAGCATTGGATGTAATCGATACAATGCTCCTTCTAACATCACAAGCGGTGAAATGATTAAAGACAAAAGAGGGAAAAACAGGTGCCGGGAGGTTAGAAAGATAATTAAGAGCTTTAACAGTCTGATTAAAGTCAGACGCAGAAGAGAAATGGTTTTTTAAGTAAATTAATATCTAAGTCTTTAGAAATTATATCGTGCTGTGATTTCCCGACTCCTAATGATTTAAGAAACTTCCAAACTTTAGCTGGATCACCGTTTTGAACTGACTTATGGATATGTTTTAATATATTTTGATCATTTAAAATTAGCAGAATTGACCTTATGATAAGATACTGATATTCTACATCTGGTTAAATTGCAAGCCAATTCAACTTAGATGAAAAAAGACAAGAATGGTCATGTTGCTTATAATAAACTTTCACTCGCAACGCCTACGTAGTGTAACACAAAATACATTGAATGAATGAAATGAAAAAAAAAGAGAATTCCATCAACAATTAAATCATTCATATCTTGAAGCTAGTATTAAGAATTTGCAAATAGTTGAAGTTGTAGCAACTAGAGCGGTGTTTTGTTACGTTCTCTTTTTTTTAATTTAATGTATTTTCTTAATCCCAACAGCTGTATATAAAACAGATGAGAATATTTAGTAACAACATATCATGGAATAATAGCATTGCATTGCCACTGATATTTATTTCTGTAATTAGATCTTTTAAAGACACTTTTACAAGTCGATGTTTTTTATACTAGATGGCACCGGCATTTCCTATTTGACGACCTCTGAGAAAGAATGCCAAAACCAACTCAGAGAATCGTGGTCTCTTTTAAAGCCCAGACAATGGTTATATTATTACTAGAAATGAGAGTTTAACAATGTAGGGCAAAATCTGAACAGGTCTTTTGAAGAAAGAGCCATAGTAGCTTCGAGTTGATCTGTGCTAACTGATGGCACGCATACATCAGTCATCGTGTACTTCAACAATTTTGTAGGTAGCTTAACGACCGATACCGGGTGCTAATATTAATCCATAAAAGGTTTCAATTAAGTAATTAAAAAAGTGAGTAAGCTACGCTCGTGACCTTAAACCTTACCTTTTTGACCTTTTAATTTATTACTAACTTGCAAGATTATAGATGTCATCTCTTTTATGTTTTTTATAAACCATAAATTACGACAATTAATTTTAAAGAAGAAAGTCTGTGCCGGTGTGTGAATAACCAAGCAAAGAGAGAATGCAATTACAGAATATAATGATATAGTGGTTAAGGTAATTACAGTAATGTTATAAATTTTACAACTTAATTACATACAGACCCTTGAAGGTAAAAGTGTTAACAGATTTTATTATGTAATTCGTAATAATTTGCCAGAAATTGCACCAATAAAGTACACGCCCTTTTAATGCAGAAAGAGAAATAAAAGGACTTTTTGATAGGTGCGTATTCAATTGCACTTTTTTTCATTTCACTTTTTAATTAAAACTCCATTGCTTTTTTCTCATAAATTATACAAAATGTTAAAACATGATTTATAATTAAATTAGACATTGCATCAATGATAAGATTGCCAAATCCAAATCGAATATGAGATGCAAGATTGGTTGCATTTAGCAACCAATCTTGCATCTATTTATGAATAATGCAAAGTTAAAATTATATGTATTATAAATGCATTAATGATATATATAATTGTTAGCATAATAATTTTAGTATCACTAGTATTTTTTTGGACAAATTTTAATGAAAAGACATCAACGCGTAGACGAGTTCAGTACATTGGGCTAGCAACAGAACAATAGGTTCAGTCTTGATCCAAGTGATCTAAATTGGCCCCTTCACCATCAAAGAATATCCTCGTACGGCTTTCTTTATACTTAAAAAATAACGTCATTAAACAATGACTCTTTTTTTTAAAGCTTACTAGCAATTTGGTCTATCATTACCTACTAGTATTTTTGTTAACACCTCGTACCAAGATGCTTGAATTACGAGTGGGTTCACGTCGGTAGTGCAAAGGGTGAGTTTCGAACCGGCAACCACATGATTGCAATTCTGACGCCCTACCACTAGGCTACCACCGCTTCTATACTTAGCTAAACATTAGTCTTAATTTATCTAAACTTTAAGAACAGAGGAAAATAAGATAACATAAATAATTAATAGGATTTTCATTACATTAATCCAAGATAAAAAAAATCAAATACAGGATACAAGTTATTAGCACTGCTACTTATTTACATAATATATGTATAATTCTGGGGTGAAGCGCATCATAAAATATTTTAAAAGTTATCCGCAAACAAAATGACGTATTTGTATAATTAGATTTGACATTATGTAAGGTAGGTTATGCTGTTTACATAACGTTGTGTTTAACAGCAAGCATACCTATGTAAACAAATCTATAACTATTTCCTACAATTTATTTTAAATATTTTGTAATAGAATAATATTATGTTTTTAATCAGAACAATATTATGTTACATTAACTAGGTATAGCGTTCTTTTTCATCATCATCAACCCATTACATTGTCCCACTGCTGGGCACGGGTCTCCTCTCAGTACGAGAGGGATTAGGCTATAGTCCGCCACGCTAGCCTACTGCGGGTTGGCAGACTTTACATGACGTCAAGAAAATCTCTCAAGCATGTAGGTTTCCTCACGATGTTTTCCTTCACTGTTTAAGCGCGAGATAATTAATAATTATTAATACGCACATAACTTCGAAGAGTTAGAGGTGCGTTCCTTTTATTCGAACTCGAGATTTTTGACTTAACAGTCCAACGGTCATATCACTAGTATTTTTTTTCGCTAGTTATAATTTTATATAAAAAAATCCTTACGAAAATGGTCTCCGATGTCGTGAGTGATGAGTGAGTTTACAAATACAAAAATAATTATGGCAGGCACACATATATATATAAACAATGAAATAGGGTTCTATAATAAATTTGCATTGTTTTGTATGGTTGAAAATTATGATATCACCCATCATAATGATTGAATATACCTGTGGTCAGTGTAGTTTACTGCGTGAAATCAGAATGTGAAAGTGCCCCATCATTGTTCTGTTGTTTTAGGATTAGTTTGTATTGCTTTCTATTACATACGTTTAGGATTATTACTAGCAATGTTAATAATGCTGCTTATACGTATATGTGTTGTTTTAAATAAAATATATTTTCTTTCTTCTTCTTCTTTCTGTATATAGTTAGCATTTTACCATAAAAACAACAACGAATGACGAATTGTAATTTGGGCTCTATCTGGATGGGTTATGTCGGATTTCTCGCAGCACACTTGCTTTTCATTGCCTTAGGGCTGAAGCCATGGGACTATGATAATTTTGAAGCCTGTGTT
The DNA here is from genome assembly GCA_958496365.1 of Subacronicta megacephala. Taxonomy (NCBI): domain Eukaryota; kingdom Metazoa; phylum Arthropoda; class Insecta; order Lepidoptera; family Noctuidae; genus Subacronicta; species Subacronicta megacephala. The sequence goes on from OY292518.1 coordinate 14,001,747, forward strand.
AATTCCTTATCTGTCTATATATAGTTCCTTAGTACCACTATATATATCACTAAACTTCTACTGAATTGGTGAACCGATTTTACTCTTTTCGTGTATTTTAAGTGGCTCCCTGGATGCTTTGAATTCAAGATTGGACCCAGTAGTCAGCGCTGCGATCGAATTATAATATTTTCAAGGCAGACAAAGATGGGGTGGCACATCAAGTTACCACAAAATGTCAAATTTTCTCAGTTGATTTCGAACTTTATGTTCAACACTTTAAGGTTTTAAATCATTTGGAGAAATTTGACAGTTTTGTATACCTTGACCTGCTAACGACTGTACGTAAGATAAAGGTTTGTATTATTTAAGTTTTACAATAATATTTATTGTTTCATAAAAGATTTCCATTAAGACCCAATTTTTTTATGATTATTATTATTACCCACAATACATACATACTTATGATTTTTTTTATTAGTTCGCATTCTAAAGAGAATGTATATTTTGTACTTGATATTTTAATAATAAAAATGCATTTCATATATGTGTTCTTGACATTATTAAAGTTTTGAATGAAGTGTACAGTTTTCGCAATTGCTCTTAAGCAATATATGATTTTCTTGACATATAAGTATTATAAATGCAAAGGTTATACAAATATATACCTAGATAGTTCCAAACGAGTATTAGAAATATCTTTATAAATTAGCCGGACCCGGATATGGTATGCTTCATTCGCAACAGCATATTCTGCCTGTTGGGGCGTATAAATTTGAATTATACACAAAAATATGAAATTTATAAGATGTATAATAATGATTATGTAAACAAATAATCAGCGAGCCGTTTAGTTTGAAACAAATTGATGTAAATAATTTGCATTCAAATTATTAACGCCAAACTTTATGTGGCGAGGTACATAAGATGTTTGGGTATTTTTTTATTGTGTTCCAGTTTATATTTGTATCGCGAAATTATTATATACTAGCTTTCCGCCCGCGGCTTTGCCCGCGAGGACTATCCGTTTTTTTTATTTTACCGGATAAAATATATTTATTTTATCCGGCCTTTGTCACTCAGGAATAATGTAACTTTCTATTGATGAAAGAATTTTCGAAATTGGTTCCAGAGATACAACCCTACAACTTCCCAAACTTACAAACTTTACCTCTTTAAAAAATTAGTATGGATTCATACCGTGTATTTCTACTATGCTAAGTAGTACGTAATTACATTTAACAAACACAACGCCACTGTCCATTATTGACATTGGATCTAAATATACTTTTTTAGGTGTAAGTACTATTTCAGAGTTTTATAAGTTACTAGCTTTCCGCCCACGGCTTCGCCCGCGTGGTTTCTCGGCTTTTTTGCATTTAATTTTTTCCCGTTTTTGTAGCATTTTTCATTTCTGTTCCGCTCTTATTGGTCTTAGCGTGATGATATATCATCAGGATAGCCTATAGCCTTCCTCGATAAATGGGCTATCTAACACTGAAAGAATTTTTCAAATCCGACCCGTAGTTCCTGAGATTAGCGCGTTCAAGTAAACAAGCAAACAAACAAACTCTTCAGCTTTAAAATATAGATTAATATCTGTAGTTACATAAACGTATACCTAATTATTCACATTTTCAAGTTAAATAAAGTTAAATACATTTATACACTACTACTGAATTTTAAAACCAAATCCACATATCATAACGCCTGAATTCTCTTACAGGTATAGCTGAGAAATACGGAAAGAAGGGGCATATCTGTTAGATTACTCAAGTCGATTATCGACGACATCGCACCGACCCTTGCTAATTTATTTAACCTTTGTATTAAGACGGGAAGCTTTCCAGACCTAATGAAGCACAGTAAAGTCATTCCAATTTTCAAATCAGGCTGTAAGGCGGATCCCTGTAATTATAGGCCCATTTCTGTTCTCCCTGCTTTAAGTAAAATATTTGAAAAACTTATGCTGAATCAAATGATAGCTCATTTTCATGAAAATAAGATTTTACATAATGAGCAGTTTGGCTTCACGAAGGGTAGGTCAACGTCTGATGCAGGCTCGAAACTAGTCTCTCATATCTTAGAGGCTTGGGAGGGATCACAGGATGCCATAGGTATCTTCTGTGATCTCTCCAAAGCTTTCGATTGCGTTGATCACAACACGCTTATCCGTAAACTAGACCACTACGTAATTCGAGGGCTATCTTTGGAGCTTGTGTCCTCCTATCTTTCTGAGAGGCGCCAAAAAGTGGGCATTAACGGAGTCACATCTTCCGGGTCTGTAGTCAAAATGGGGGTTCCACAGGGCTCTGTTTTAGGCCCTTTCCTTTTCTTAGCATATATAAACGACCTCCCCTATATGATGTCTGAGTTATCTAATATAGTACTATTTGCTGACGATACGTCACTTATATTTAAGATCGAACGGAATGATAGCAATCTCTTTAATGTAAATGAAAGCCTAAAATCCCTATCGAACTGGTTCTCTGCTAATAATTTACTTCTTAATGCCAGCAAAACAAAATGTTTAAAATTTTCGTTACCAAATGTCCCACAAGTTGAAACTAATTTAATTCTTGAAGGCAGCAAACTCGATATAATCTATGAAACTGTCTTCTTAGGTATTACGGTTGATAGTAAGTTGCAATGGGGTGCTCACATCTCAGACCTGTCTCGCAGATTAAGTTCCGCAGCATATGCAGTGAGGAAAATTAGGCAGATTACTGACGTAGCTACGGCTAGACTTGTTTACTTTGCTTACTTTCACAGCATTATGTCATACGGTATTCTGCTGTGGGGATCAGCTGCTGACGTAGATTCTATTTTTATCTTGCAGAAAAGGGCCATCCGCGCAATCTACAATATGGGCCCTCGCGATTCCCTTAGAGAAGTCTTCAAGAACGTCAATATACTAACGCTGCCGTCACTTTATATATTTCAAAACATCATGTATATCCGTAAAAATCTGCATACTTTCAGCATAAATAGCGACCTTCACAACCATAATACTAGAAATAAACATAAAATAGTGGTACCTAAATTTAGATTAACTAAAACAAATAAATCATTTCTAGGAAATTGCGTACGTTTTTACAATAAACTCCCAAAATCTGTCACCGATCTCACCGGCAAGAAATTTAAAAACTATGTTAAATCTGTTCTTGTTAAGAAGGCATATTATAAAATCAAGGACTATGTTGATGATAAAAATGTGTGGTGTCAAAATACTGATGCACTGGTGGTCTCCCTGGCACCCTGAGGTTACCTAGTCACTCACAATTTTCTTTTGTATTGTTTACTAGAACTTTATGTATACAGGAACTGTAAATGTGAGTACATTGTAGCCACTTATGTCTAAGTAGTTTATAGTTAATATATTTTGATGATGTGTATTATTTCACATATGTTATCTGTTTTAGATTGACATTGAGTTCTCAGATTCTGAGAACCTTATCTAATTTTAATCCTGACTTCAGGCTAATTATGATATAAACCTCCGATGTACTCACATCCTGTTATCGCCAGAGTGTAAAGTGAATAATGTAACATCTTTTATTTTAAAAGAGTGTCCATGGAGTTTCTTGCCGGATTCTTCTCCATAGGATCAACCTTTTGGAACCGTGCAACTAGAGTCAATAACGTTTCATAAACGCTTGTAAAAGCTTATTTGAAATAAAAACATTTGATTTGATTTGATTTGAGCTAATTGGAATTTATCGTTGCAACTGCCCTATTGGTATATTGGTCCTATTTGCGATTGCTACACTAGAGATCATAAATATTGGGATTTATTTATGAAATTTTAAAAAGTAATTTGGAGTTTGGATTGGCCCTGTTAATGGCAATAGGCTCACCCCCTTTTACATGCGACCTCAACATACCTCAACATAACTGTGGATATACGCCTCTGTCTAATCAATTGGATTACAGACATGATGGTATGTTAAGTTATCGTTGACTTGCATGCGTTTGACGTTGGTTCCTCCTAATGGAAAGCTTAAACAGTTTCCAAATAGAGCTTATAATTCAGATATTCGGGATACAGTAATACTGTCTTGCACTGGTTTTTTATGTGTAATGTAGACAGTTTCTTAAAAAATATATTCTAATTAAATCAATAACAAACTTTTTCTTTCGTTTCACTTGTATAACCGGTGATTCCAGTTTCGAGAGCTATCGTTGGCCTACCGTAAAAAAAAAAATGTGTTAGAGCCATTGCTGGTATACCGCCTTGGGAATCTTGCAAGCCATTTTTTAAGAAATTTAAAATCCTTACACTAGCCTGTATGTACATTCTAGAAGCAGCTAAGTTTGTTAAATTAAACCCTAACCTATTTAAAACAGCTAAGGATCTGTTTCCTAGGAACACAAGAAACCCAAACAGAATTGTAATGGCAAATGTACCTAGAACAACCTTGTATTTAAAAAGTTGTAATGTTATGTGTGGACGTATTTATAATGCAATCCCTCGTAATATTAGAGAATTGCCTTCGAATAGGTTTAAAAAATATATTAAATTATGGCTCATAGAGAAATCATTTTATTCAGTATCGGAATTATTCAAATAAGTTTAACTGTAATTATGACTATGTTGCGGATATCAAAGTTTAATTGATTTATTTTATTTTAATATTTGCATATCGTAAAACGATAAAATGTATCTGGCACTGACTGTTAAACTGTCCATCTTAATGTAACCTACATTTTGTGCAAATAAATGTATTCTATTCTATTCTATTCTATTCTATTCGTAGTACACATGGGTACAGATCAAGCTATACAATTCCAGTTTAAGTTGATCTCGCATTGTATATGCTTTCCATATCATAAGAGGCCAGCGTAAACTGGATTTGTATAGCTTAAAGTGTAGCCGAGCGTACATGCGCTAGCACTATTGATACACTTTTACAAGTTCTACCGGTTTGTATAGGAAGTTGTCTCTTTCACGTTCTTGTTAGAATGTAAACAGAAAATCAACTTATAATATTATCCTACCCGTGATAATTTATATTAGTACGCAAAAGATTTCGAAAAGTTAAAAGTTTTCTTAAATTCAAACTACAACCTTTGACTTGGCCATCCAATAGTCATATCACAAGGTTATCACAGCGCTGCGCTTTTTCCTTTTTCCTTGCGGGAATTGGACGCACCATGTGCATATAATTTTTAATGTTAAATGGTGTTTTTTTATTTTTTTGTGTATTATAGTCTTGTACGTATTTAAGTCTCATTTTGTTTTGCAGGAAATAAATAGTTTTTCTTTCTTTACTTTAAATATAAATTTTAGATTTCTGGTTTTATCATTACCTAGAGGTATGTAAAAACACATAAATATATTGTAATTACATATAATACTGGTCTTTATTATCCAATAAAACCTGTCGGAAGCAATTTGCCATTGTGTTTATGTTATATAACTAGTTAACAGGTTTAATTATCGCGTGACAACGAACAGGTATTGTTAATAATGTTGTCCTAAGGTTCATTGTTCACTTCGGATGGCTGGGTAAGTAGGATGCCGTTCTTATATGCGTGTAACTGTGTAAGTAGTGAAAGGGTATTCAGTATTTAATTCGAACTGCCAAGCGTTTGAGCTTGTATTGAATTAGAACATATTAACATACCATCATGCCTTTATTCTCCGAAGGGTTAGGCAGAGGTGTACTTATGTATCTACCGACATTTAGCCTGTATGTTATCCTATGTAATAGGGGGCGCGCCTATTGTCATTAACCGGGTACAAATCCAGACTCAGAGCTGCTACTGAGAATTTCATATAAAAACTCAATAACACTTTGCTCATTCTGGAGATCGAACCCAGGATCTCTAGCGTAGCAGTCGTGCTTAGGACCACTAGACTAATGAGGCAGTCTATTGAGATAGTCTGAGAGAAATATGGCTATGCAAAATAAATTAAGCTAACCTTTATCGGATAGCCTAATGACTATAACATTGGCACGCCGTTATAAATTCATGTTCAATCGGATATAGCCTACCACTTTTTTCGAAGCATAAGCATCATCGGCCTATAATGTTCCCACCGCTCGGTGAGAGGGAGTGGGCGATACTCCACCACGCGGGCCCAGTGCGAGTTGGTAGACGTCACATGTCTTCGAATTTTTGGTTCTAGGACATTCCGGTTTTGTTACGATGTTTTCCACCTTTTTTGGGAGCAGTGGTGATGAAATAATTTTACAACCGTTCGACTTCCGTACCTAACCAAATTTCTGGGCAATATCGATATTCAAATGATTGACTGGTTGTGAGGTTTTTCGGATTTCTGTCAGATTATCATGAATGACTGTCACAGGTGCAGCTATTCGTATGGCATATCGTTATAACTAACCAATATAATTTCTGGTTAGTAAAAGTTTATTACTTTCTTGACAGACAATGTTAATCAATTGTGAAAGTAAACTGAATATTTATTACGAACGATTAACTTTATTCAATGACTATCATTATATTATATAAGTACTGTGACAATCATTGAATTATGAATGTATGATTTTTATATCCAGACTGGTTTAAAAAATCAATTATCTTTAATAGTAGGTATGATTAGATTTATTTTTTAATATTTTCTAAACAAATTTTATTTCATACCATTTATTTAGTTATTTATGGTGTATTGTACACCAAGTATTATTACAAAATATACAAAGTTTTGTATTTGACAATATACAATGGGCGACCTTATCGCGATCTGCGATTTCTTCCAGGCAACCTTTGGATGGACACAACTGCACTGAACCATTTTTATTTATAAGTGTAAGTTTTTATGTCAGTATTATTTAAATTTTATTCGAACACTTTTATGATTTACCTATTGATGATTATTCTTTAAAAAAAATACTCACTTTATAATTTGTTGATAGGATTTATAATTATAAGTTTTATTTTAGGCACCAATGAGGTTTTATTTGAATGTTATGAAAAAATAATTTTATCTTTTTAACTGTAGTAAATTACTCAGATTATGGAGTGATATTAATTATGTTGGTACTTTATTATGTTAATTAAGATGATTATTTATTACGAATTAGATATACTGGTTGAAAAAAAAAATCGAGTGTTGTATCTATTTAAAACGCCAAGAACTATTTTTGTTTTCAATTATCCGACTTTTATAATAAGAATTTTATTAATCATCAAAGCAGTTTGTTACTAATGCTAAAATTCGAATACATTTCCAGAGTAAACAAATAAGTAATTAGAAGCTGACACAAACAATAAATAGGTATAGTTGTTTGACTTTCTTGAAATAGTTTTTTGAAAAAAGATAATCAACGGGTGATAAAAAAAAAATACTTACCCGACACTCTTTCTGCTAGCATCCAATATTTATTTATGATCGTCGTCCAATTGCTGTCCGAATAATAATCGTCTATGGCAATTTTCACAAAACCGGTCATTTTTACTAAATTTTTTTTTTTTATGTCACAGAACTAACTATAATTAATTAAAAATTATAATTATTTATCTTCAGTCTCACTTCTCACTTGTCACTGCCACTTCACTGTTATGAAGTCTGTTACTGGTCGACAGTCCTGGTAACAAATTGCACAGAGCAAGCTGTCACCTGAAATAAAAGAAAATAGTGTTAAAAAGTAAGTGAAAGCAAATATTTAAATGCGTAAAAGATTTTTAAGTATTGCGTTTCATACATTTTAAACAGTGCAATATTTTATCGCTTTACGTAATTATTTGCATTTGCTGAATTATATGCTTTTTTTATTATTTTTCTAAGTTAATGTCGTTTAAAATAGTTTATCATTAACAAAGTGAAGTAATTTTTTTTATTGCATCTTAATTAATAATAATAATAAAATGTAATGAGCATTTGAGAAATTAAATATTATTGGCATTTTATTTTAATTTTTTTAAAATAAAACATTTTGAAAATATTTACGTTGTTATAAAAAAATCTACATATACAAAAAGCTTCATAATTTTAAGATTAAATTGATCATACCGAATATATATCGTTGTCAGCATTTTTCTAATATTAATTTATTTATGGTCACAGAACTAAACACATGCGCATATCATCTCAGCGGATGAAAGCGAAATCTTAACTGAAGTTTTGCGAAAGTGCGCGCGCGCCGATATCCGAGCCACAATTGAATAGCCCGCGCTTGCTTCACCAATCACAACTCTTCCTACTCCCACGAGATCACAAGGACATAAGTCACATGATGTCGCTAAACGATAGTAAGATGAATGACGTTGTAATAAAGTTGGGTTTTCCTCGACCTTTTGAGCGGTTTAGATTTCTTGCGGAGATCAAAGAGCATCAGTATTTTCCAGATATGTTTTAGATTTTTTTAGTATGATTATTAACTTTATTTGTGTTTTAAACAATACAACGGGCCCAATTTTTTTTAACACATTTAGACAGACTTTGTTTTTTTGCAATTAGTGTCTGATTTCTATTGATATGATGTTTAAAATTTATTATCTACAATGACATAGAGTAATATTTTTTTTCTAAATAGTTAGTATACATAGCAGTCAGCGTTCATGCAATAAATTAGTTTTTTTTTCTCAATAAATTGACACTAAAACTTTAAGTTACACCTGAGCCTTCAAAAAAGTACTAGGTTAATCAGACAAGGTTTACGAGTAAAAACGTGAGAAATAGTCATAAAAACGAAGAACGAAATAAATGTCCATGACACTATGCATGTATAATGTATGTACGTACATTACGCTGTGGCATAAAAAATAATCATTTTAAGAATAGATTAAAGTTACCTAGGCATTTTATTGTTTTAGCTAGATACTTTGAATATTTTGTTACAGATAGAATTGTATGGTATGTTTAGGTCCCATGTAATAAGGGGCGAGCCTGTTTCCATTAACCGGGCTCTAATCCAGTTACAAAGAATTCCATAAATTTTTCCAAAATCTGTTCGTAATGGGAATCTAAGACCAATAGTGCAAGAAAGAAAAATATGTATTTACATGTCCCTAGGGCATTTTTTGTATATATTTATGGCGAACAAGTGTATACTTGTTCGCCATAAATACGGCCCATTTGATGGTATGCGGTTAGCCTATGGATGCTTGCAACACAAGGGGTATCGCTTGCGTGTAGCCGAACCTTTAAAGGAAAAGGGAGGGTAAGGGCAAAAGGAGAAGGAAGGGGACTGAAGGAGGTATTTCACTCTCTTTCACTATCGGACCAACCCCGAAATCGAAGCCTTAAGCGAGAAAAATCTGCCATTTCCTTTTTTTTTTACTAAACTCGACAATTCTACAAAACATATGAATAAGTATGTTTTATAGAATTGAAAAGGTTGTATAAATCATTGTTAGTTTGATGTGTTTTCGCCTATGTCATGAATGTATTTATTATAATTAAGTACCTATATGTAATATGTTTATAAGATCTTTGTAGCTGTGTGTTACATACAATTACGCTGTTTATTTCCGTCACTAATTACATAAATAACATAATACGAAATACATATCAATATATATAAAAATCAATGGCACTTTTCGTTGTAATTTTATAACTCAAGAACGGGCTCACCTATCCAAACCAAATGTTTAGCCTTAGTTCGGACTAACTTTAATTTACTAAAATATTCATTTTTTTTTAAACTCACGCGATGACGAGCTCGAAAGTTTATCCTAATTTACCAATTTACCTAATTTGCGCGGGTGGGTACGAAGAGCTAAGGGCGCTGGGCGGCTCTGGCAAGTGATTGAACTCCCTGTTCGGTGTTTCTTGCGCCGATTCGCAATAATCGCAATAAAAATGGGTGTCCAACTTGAATTCTTTTTGTAAAATATTGCAATCGATTCTGTTACTGATTCTGAACAAACTACTTTCGGCTTTCGGGTCGAAAAAAGCTAACGTTGTAAATATTAAATCGACGTCAAGCAGCATGCATACTGTTGCGTTTCGTACGGCGAGTGTGGACCGCCGGAGGCCTAATGCCTCACTCAGTCCCTTCCTTCTCCTTTTCTCCTTCCCCTCCTTTTTTTGTAAATAGGCTTGGCAACGCATCTGCAACTCCTTTGGTTTAACAGATGTCCATGGGCGGCGATACTACTTAGCCATCAGGTAGCTCGCCTGATCGTTTCCCGAGTTATCCCATAAAAAAAAAACTTAACGTCTTCGACTACATGCCTAATATGGTAATTATAAAAAGATTCCTACCAACTCAAGTTTTTTTAAGTGATGGAATTGCGTCAAACGCTAATTTGATTTATTAAAAGGTTCTAAACAACAAAAAAGAAAACAAAGGTTCCCAACGAAAAGGAAAGGGTTATTATTAATGTGATTGTACATACGGCTACAGATCAACCTATAAAAATCCAGTTTAAGCTGACCTCGCATTGTGTAGGCTTCTCATACAATAAGAGGCCAGCGTAAACTGGTTTTTTTATAGCTTGATTTGTAGCTGTGCATACCCTACAAAAAATTTGGGTCAATCTTTTTAGCATAATAATATGTAAGTACTGGAAGTTTCTATAGAACTTTTGGAAGTGCTAATGTACTTTGCACGGTGTCAATGCCTTTTTAAAAGACGTTATTTTCCCTTCAATATTACATTTAAAATTAAAAGTGCCTCATTGGTGTAGTGGTCCTAAGCGCGAACTGCTACTCCAGAGGTCCTGGGTTCTATTCCCAGTCGAGCAATTATTGGGTTTTTCTACGAAATTCTCAGTACCAGCTCGCGGTCTGGATTTGTGCCCTGTAAATTGGCTCGCCCCGCCATGGGACCGAAACATACCGGATAACAGTTTGTGTACATTGGTACACCTCTGCCTAACCCTTCGGGAAATGCAAGCGTGAAGGTATGTTTGATGTAAAATTAACTTTTTATTTGGTTCTTTCCACCTCTCAGATATTATTACGATTTTTTTTTAAAAGAGAACTTCCCATAAAATTTGACGTCTATCCATATTTATCTTTGGGAAGATGTCAGTTTGGTGTAGTGATTATCTATCGTAGGTTCAATTCCCACCCGAGATAAGAAGAGTCATATAAGAAGTCCATGAATTTATTTTTGTTAAGTCCCTCGCGACACAAAGTTTGTACCCCAAAGGGAAAAGAAAGAAATTCTCTATCTTTTTAATAATCGACTTGTTAATGTATACTAAAAGAAACTACCTATTTATGTGCGAATTTGTTGGCTAGCTCACTAGTTAAAAATTAAAACCTGTTCATAAATTTGCGCTCGCTTCACGTCGCATATCACACATTGTGTAACCTGCACTTGAACGCACAAGTGATTGCAATGTAGCAACATATCTTCGGATCCGACCTTCGGACATGTTTAATGTTTACTCTTTACAATAATGTGGACAATTATTATTAGATGACCTCGGTGTTGTATACGAAAGATTTTATTTTTCTTATCGAAATTGTATACTTACTAATTGATTGTTAAACAAATTGTACACTTACACACTTGATTAATATAGGTAATTATATTATTTATTTATTTATTTAACGTGTATTTCCCATAAATATTTTAAAAATATAACGGTAAGAAATATTTATTAAAATATATATTCAATAAATAATACTAGTAGAAAGTGGAAGTAATTATATCAATAACTAAAAAAATCAGTGAAGCCGGTTCCACCACACACGATGGCAACGAAAAGTAAAAAGAAAAGGTACCTTTAGGAAATATATCGCGATATTCTTAAGTTAATTCTATAGATTGCTTTTTGGTTTAGTAATCTGGTTCGTTTCCCAAGTATAACAATGTTTTATTATTCACAAAGATATGAATTTAATAACTATACTAGAAATAGTCATGTCTTCAATAGATGGTGCTGACGTCACCTGAAGACGTAAAATGTGGAAGAGAAATGTCGAATTTCTCTTCGAATCGCAGGCAGGTGGTCTTGGTAGCTTAGTTGGTAAAGCGTCTGGTGTACTTAACCAGAAAGACGCAGGCCAAACCCTGCCTGAGATCGAATTTTTATTTCACTAGAAATGTTCCTTTAATTAGAAAATTCATATCTTTGTGAACATTTCGCAATATTTAATCCTAAATATTATATATTTTTTGTTATTATAGCTTATAATGAATGTACTTGTCTTTACTGCGGCTGAATAAACTGTTTCTTTCTTTCTAAAAAAATATTAAAAATAAGCAAAGTTTTATTATGTATTTTTTTTAATCTAAGTAAGTAGTAGTTCGTAGATTGATTATGCCCATTATGCATTCGGTGAGCATAAATAAAGAATTTTTCTAAGTCAGGTGAAAATTAAAGGCAAGCGGTGATAGCTTAGTAATATAACCGTTGGACAACATGGCCGTATTAATAGTTAATTATAACGCAAATAAACAGTGAAAGAAAACATCGTGAGGAAACCTGCACACCTGAAAGATTTTCTTGACGGCGCGCGGCGTCTTAAGTCTGCCAACCTCATTAGGTCAACGTGGTGGAAAATATTACAAACCCCAATCTAATAGGTTGATGGTGATGATGAAGTGTAAATTATTTCCGCTGTAAAAGTTTTTTAGAATCATCATTTTTAAACAAAAAACGCGTAAGTGCAAATAATAATATAAGGAGAGACGTCTTGGAACTTATAATTAATCTTAACTGTCAGTCATGCGTCAAAGTTAAATTAAACTTGTCGTTTTTATTACATAATAGAGTAATCAAAGGGTAAATAACCTGTAAACAGAATAAAACAACGTTAATGATCGTGTTTACGTCATTGGTTTAACCCATAACTTATTTAGTTGTATGTTTATTTTAACCGCATCATTGATGTAATGATTTAGTTCATCATCATCATATCAGCCTATTGCCGTCCACTGCTGAACTAAACGTCTCCCCCAAAGAGCGCCAACCATCTCGGTTCGGTTCATTCCATAAAATACTTTGTTGCTATTTGGAATTTTGGATTTGTTGCCAGTTAATATCAATAATCACGTCGCCTTTTATATAAGGACCAACAATGTATACGTAAATATTATATAGTAGTCATAGTATGCGTTGTTAATCGGTACAACGCTGCCTATCAGGGAATATAAGAGTATGATAATTGTAGCAAATACACAAATAAATAAGAAATTATCACGCCTGTATTTTCCTAAGAGGAGGGCAGGGGCTTGCTAATATACAACCACCATTTGCTAGACGACCTGGTAAAGGTCGCCGGGAGTCGTTGATTGCAGGCGGCATTACCCGGTCGTTATGGAAGTCTATAGGGGAGGCTTTCGTTCAACAGTGGACCTCATTATGCTGATATGATGATTTACTGGTATGTTTAAGTTCCATTTAATAGGGGGCGAGCCTATTGCCATTCACCGGACAAGTCTGAATTAAATATGGTTACTGAAAAGACGCGTAATTTATACGTGTTACAGCAAATAAATATATCTTAAGCTATTATAACATGCTGATTTGGTATTAAAATTTTAAAGCTATTTTGGCTGGCTACTAAAAATTAAAACCGTCATCATAAATTATACGTTTTTAGCAAGTGCTTTTAAAATAAAATAAAAATAAATTTGCATTTTTTGTTGTAATTTTTAGCACTTATCAAAAAAACATTACTATAGTTGTCACAAAATAATAGGCCCGTTTTGACACTTGAGAAAGACCCAAGAACGTAACTTGGAACGAAACTGAAAGAAACAATAAAATAATAATTAATAACATATAGTGTTTTATAAAAATACATTTTTTTTTGGCGCGTCAGATAATATGATAGAATATATTGCGAGTATTATTTTTGGACTTACTTTATAGTAGCATGCAATTTCTAATTAATACGAAACATCTCAAAATCACGTACGTTCTCGGTCTTTTTTGTTTTAAATACTAGTGTTGTAACCCATTAATTATTGAATTTCACCAGCTTCATTCGATTATAAAAGTAATTAAATATTGTTTAGTGATCTTTACTGAAAAAAATAAGCTTGGCGCTCAACGCCGTAAATAATAATTCTATAAAATGGCTTTTCGCTGACGTGCGGCACGTTTCTGGTGATTGAGTGAGTGTAATTGTAACTATAAATATTAAATTAAGATAATTTGACCTTTCCTACCATTGTATCATCTCAAAATACCTACAATATTAAATTTTAATGCAATGCACTTTACAGTATATAATCAAATCGATCAAATACCCTTACAAACTTCAATCGATTTATCGTGATTATCGAATACCGAGTTGTATGGTTACATCGCTAGTTACATCGCGATGACAAATGTCAAAACGGGCCTTTTATTTTGTGACGACTGTAGATAATTGTCATCATAATTATTAACTTATGCAATAATTGAGTATTTGAAAAGTAAAAAAAAACATTAATTTAGGCGAGTTGAAAATATTAACATATCGTCATTCTGAAAGTCGCAGTTTAATGTTATTTAATTTTATAAAATTTTCTAACGATCTATCTTCAGACATATCTTGTACATTCACTTATCGTGTGAACAATTTCTAGTTCGTCAAAGCTCCGGCAGAGAGCGACACGTGTCGCTTTCACCACAACTATACATTATTTGTATGAACTTGTAACACATTCTCTCACAGTCAATGTCAGCAGACTGTTTTGTAATAAAAAACTTTAGTTTATCTTTGGCTCGTGCTGAAATGATATCTGTTTAATACATTTGATTAAAAAGTTATTTTATTAATAAAATAACTTTATAATCTTAAAAAATAAAAAAATATATTTGGGTATGTTGATGTGTTAATTAATTTTTCAGAAAATTTTGAATCCATATCTGTCTGCTCGTAACGTTTTTACGCACAAACCGCTGAATAAATTTTAATGAATTTAGGTATAGTGATAGATTGGATCTGGGAGAAGGACATAGGAAATTCGACTGCAAACAGGATTCGACGCTATGACCGCTCGCTGTTTTGCCCGAACGGTTACGCAAAGGTGTACTAATGTACACCCACGGTTTGCCGGTATGTTTAGATCGCATGTAATAGGGGCCGAGAGCCTATTGCCATTAACAGAGCACAAACCCAAACTCCAAGCTGTTACTGAGAATTTTATAGAAAAACCTAATAACACTGCTTGACCCAGGAAACGAAGCCACAACCTCTAGCGTAGCAGTCGCGCTTGAGACTACGACACACTACACTATAATGTGGCAGAGTTGGTTGTAGATGATAAGTATTTATCAATTTCATAAATTATAATTTGCATCCAATAATTGTGTGCATAATTATGCAGTTCATTAAGGAAACTATGTATCATAATTATTGATACGATTTCAGTTTTTATTTGCATAAAGAGCATTCTCTCAAGGACTTTACTGCAAGATATTGTGATGCAACTTGTTTTTAAGTTTTGTATTTGTGTATTGGACAATAGGTTTCTAATTTATTATGTTCTACATAATTTAAGTTGTGGGTATATATGTGTACATAAGTATAGTGATATGATCAGTGGACTGCGAAGTCAAAGGTCTCGAGTTCGAATCCAAGGCACGCACCTATGACTTTTCGAAGTCATATATGTGCGTATTAATACATAATTATCACGCGCTGAAATGGTAAAGGAAAACATCGTGAGGAAACCTGCATACATGAGAGATTTTCTTGACGGCATGTGAAGTCTGTCAACCCGCAGTAGGCTAGCGTGGGGAATAGCCTAATCCCTCTCGTTCTGAGAGGAGACCCGTGCCCAGCAGTGGGCAATATGTGGGTTGATGATCAAGATGATGATAATTGGCGTATAGAAAATTATCGCGCCTATTTTCCGCGAAGAGTTATCAGAGGTGGCGAATTTCCGACTTCCAGACTTAATTACTTTCTCTTTTTAGACTTTCATGAGGTTTCCCGACATGCTAAGGTAAAGAAAAAAAAAATTTAAAATATTAGTAATCTGTAGTGTTTAACTACTTGTAACTTGTACTTCACATTAAGTTAATTAATGTCTTTTATCTAAGTAATATCACACTTTACATGCAAGCCATTGTTGCACGATCAGTGATAAATATCTTGTTAAAAAGATTAATTACAGTAATATTAAATAACGCTGGAATGTTTCCAACTTAACTAAGCAGTTATGTTCTGTGACGGACCGTGATTATACTCGCGTCCCAAAAGCAAAAGGACTATTCAATCATTATTATTTTTTGAGAAAAAGGTCGCTCATGTGCTTGCTCAGGATGCAAACTATCTCCGTGACAAATTTTCACGAAATATGTTCAGCGGTCTTGGATTGAAATCATAACAAACGACAGACAGATGGAGTTAATTTTGCATTAATAATATTATTACGGATATTAAGAAAGAATGGAAGAATTTTATTCCCAGGTCGAGCAAAGTGTTATTGAGTTTTTCTATGAAATTCTCAGTAGCAGCTCGGAGTCTGGATTTCTGCCCGGTTAATGGCAATAGAGTCGCCCCTATTACATGGGACCTAAACATAGCAGCGAAATGTGGGTGTACATTAGTACACCTCTGCCTAACCCTCCGGGGAATACAGGCGTGATGGTATGTATGTATGTAAACAGAAACACTAAGACGGTAAGCGGAGTCGAGTAATCCAGTATTTTGTAAAATTTCGTTGACGGACACATCATTCCTTTTCAGTAAAAACCGCGTCATCAAAGAAAACATGATGCGTATCATATCTTTGAAGAGACCTCCACCCACTTAACTCGCTAAACAGATGGACACTCAAATATTTGTCATTTTATCATTGAAATAGGAAAATGCATGTTTTGAGAGGTATTGAAGTAAAGCGAATCGATTGGAGTCGGAGATAGAGAAAGATTACTCGATTTTTCTAAGGGCTAGTTCGGCTTGCTATAGTGTGGCTCGCCTGCTCTTTTGCCTATATCCATGGGCGGACATCTGTAATATCAAAGGAGTTGCAAATGCTTTGCCGAGCCAAGGAAAAGAGAGAGGAAGGAGAAAAGAAGTAGGTAAGGGACTGAGGGAGGACTGGACCTCCGGTTCAAATTTGTAATAAGTAATTGTAATCAAAATCGAATATAATTTAACTAAGTTCAGAAAATTTCTGCAGTTACCTAATCGATTTTTATTTCTAACATTTAATTTTAGAAATAAAAATCGATTAGGTAACTTTAAAACAAAAATCGAGATCGAAAGGTGCTAGTGTGTAATTTTGTTAGAAAGATGGATGTGACCTAGATTTTATTTTGTAACTGTACTATAATAAATTTGACATATAACTAGTTTCGCAAGACAAGATTTACTATCTACCGTTGCAGCCAGACGGTTGCAACTGGCTGCAACGGCAAAACTTGTTTGGTCGTTTATTTTAATCACTACATATTATTAAACAAAGTCCCCCGCCGAGTCTGTCTGGCCGTCAGTTCGCGATAAACTTAGAAAACTACTGCACCGATTTTCATGCTGTTTTCACTAATGGATAGAGTGATTCAATAGGAAGATATACCTAATAAAAAAAAAGGTATACAGAATACATATTATAGTATTAGCCGAGAAATCACGCGAGCGAAGCCGTGGGCTTAAAGCTAGTATTAGATATTTGAATCATACTAACAAAATAAAGTTGAAACATGTCAATGTCTGTACATACAGCAATATTCTTCTATCTCGTTGAAAATTTTAATATTGTGATCTTTATTGAAAGTTATAAGATACGTGCTTTTTCTTTTAGTATCACTCAGTACTAAAATATTGAGATTATAATAGTAACACAAAGTTGTCCAAAAACAGTCAATCTTTGTGAATATAATGCGCGCGTCGAACACTGACCCCAAACATTGAAAACAATTAATCAATTAATCATTATCTGCTATAAGTAATAATCCAAAACCCAAAATGTTGTTTACCTATTGGTACATACATAGTAGGATGGCACATGTCTAACAATAATTGCAATGCATATTTTTAGATCGGTAGGTAACCAAGAAGTTAACAATACCTACATAAAACCTAGCAAAAATTAGGACAAATGTAGATAAAGATTTGATTAATAAATTACATAAAGTTTTTGCACACAAGTCACTACAAATTATTCATTGTGTTTTGAATACAAAACATTCAAAATAAAACACGAATACGCTCATAATTAAAATCTTAGTTCATTCAAAATTGTTAAATAATTGTGAGCAAATCACACTAAAGTCATGAACTTGTACAAAAAGATGTGCTAGGAACATTTTGACCTTGGGTGCATCCGGGTCGCTTATTGTAACAATTATGTCATACTGATACAAACATACATAATCGGCCTATAATGTTCTTCTGCGGGGACACAGGACTTCTCTCGGTGAGAGGGGCCGCGAACCTAGTGCGGGTTGGTAGATGTTACATATCTTGGAATTTTTGGTTCTAGGCTATTCTGGGACATGCCCATAATATTATAAATGCACAACTCTACCTATCTGTATAATAATGCAATAATGTTTACTGTCTAAAAAAATTATAATGTATACACTGTAGGTATGTTTGTTACGTTTTAGATACAACATTAAAACCGTTAACAAAATTTTGATGATTTTTGCTATCGTATAATGACATTGAACCTTTTAGAAGGATATAGGCCACCATTTTTTTCATAAAGTCCTATCAAAGGCAAAAGGAACCACGCGTAACAAAATAATAATAAAAAAAATGTTTCTTACAACTGCGTTGCAAAATTGGTTGATAGATGATAAATCATTAGTCACATTGTGTCTGCAGTTAAACAGGGTTTAACGCTAGCTCAAGTACACTGCAATTAAGTGTTACATTATTGCAGGTGAATATTGAGTTGGCTGATTGCAAAACCCTGATAGAGGGTAAAGTTGTGCTCCGTATAAACATTTTAAAATTACAGTTATAAATAATTTTCATAATTAGTCGTGCTAAAAGTGTGTTTAATAATTATTTATAATTGTTATACCTACAGTATATTATATTATTACATACTTTTAAAATGTTTTTATTAAAAATAATTAAAATAATTTCTTATCTTTAATTGTGTACTAGAACATGAAGCTTTAAATTAAATAATGATAATCTAAAAAAAAAATGGAACAGAATTTTTATGAAATAAATTGCTAGTAATTTCATCATTATCCACAGCCTTCATTATCCCACTGCTGGGTGAAATGGGTATATTAATTAGGCATAAATAGACCTCTGTGCAGGATGCAAAACTTGACACAGTCGTGGTGAATGTTATGAATCCCATGGACAGGGATATTGGCCTATTGGCCAGGGATATTGGCCTATTGGCCAGGGATATTGGCCTAATGGCCAGGGCATATTGGACTAGGGAAGGCAAGTGTGGTTTTTAGTTGGTACGAGTCAAAAATATCTTGCCGCTTCCCTAGGTGGCTCCATAAAGATTTTCTTTACTTTAAACAAAGCTTATCTCAAACTATGCGTGGTGTAAAATTTACATTTGTCCTGACTCTTGCGCAAGTTGGATCCAGATGGCACCTGTAATTTTTACAGTATCGTCGTCCCTCGCTTCGCTAATCTCCTCTTGGTCACCACTCAGTAATTAACTTTTCAAGTCTAATATTATAGTTAGGTACAATGTAAAATCGATTGTATCAGTCACCAACAACCGGATACGTTACGGATGGCGTTCTGTAGTTTCTGCTTACCCCTATGGGAAAAAGGCGTGAGTGTATCATCATCAACCCAGTACATTGTCCCACTACTGGGAACGGGTCTCCTCTCAGAACGAGAGGGATTAGGCTATAGTCCACCACGCTAGCCTACTGCGGGTTGGCAGACTTCACACACCGTCAAGAAAATCTCTCAGGTGTGCAGGTTTCCTCACGATGTTTTCCTTCACCGTTTAAGCGCGTGATAATTAATTATTAATACACACATGACTTCGAAAAGTCAGAGGTGCGTGCCTTGGATTCGAACTCGAGACCTTTGACTTGGCAGTCCAATGGTCGTATCACTAGGCTATCACTGCACTTACTTACTGCGTGAGTGTATGTATGTATGTGAATTAATTACCAACTAATTTATCGGGCCCTTATTCCGAGTCGGTGAAATGCGGCCTTTACCTACTAATATTAAATCTTAATAGTAATAGGTATAAGGCCGCATTTCGTCAGAATCCTTCAATGAATAAAATAATAACCAGTATAATAATTTAACTAGGCATTTGCAATGCATTTATTTCGCAAGTTGTAGGTATGTTCCGTTGCGCTTGCGCAGTTGTTGTCTTGACTTGATTTATTCATTTTGTTTAATTCAGACGTGAGAGGTTTTACATTCAACTAATTACTTACTAGTGAAGTGAGTATTAAGCGGCGGTAACCTAATGGCTAGGGCTTTGAACTTGCGATCATGTGGTTGCCGGTTCGATACTCATCCAGTGTTCTACCGACGTGGCCCCACTCGTAATAAAAGCATTTAGCTTAGTACGAGGGGATAACAAGATTACTAGTAATGTGCGACCCCACATTGCTAGTGTAAGCTTTTACAAATAACTAGTATTGGACTTAAGGCTGCAAGTGCAGCTAAAGGATGTCAAGCTGCATTATATTAGTTCTTCAAAAGGTTAATTAATTATTTTGTGAAGAATCTCTCAGTGGCAGTTTGATTTGTTATTTGTTATTTGAATACCTCATCGTTTTATTTGACCCCTAGTCTAGTGGTACTAAGCGCGACTGCTACGTGAGGAATCCGGAATAGAACAATACAATTATAATTGCAAGCGGTGTATAAACTACTTAACAACAACAAATTACACGTTATTTTGAAAATGTACGAGGTGTAGGTACTATTGTGCACCCCACAGTTCATCGTTATCTTTAGATCTCACATAAAAGGGGGCAAGTCTATTGCCATTAATCGGCATTAATTGCCGCAAATCCAAACTCAGAGCAGAAACAAAAACCAAAGAGAGCAAAACCAAATCACACTTTGCTTGTCCTAGGAATCGAACTAAGGATCTCTATGGTTGCATTCGCGCTTAGGATCTCGAGATTAATTATGCAATTTTTCCGTCTCCTTTTAAAGTAAATTAAAGTTATTAAGACGAATAGTTTATATACTTAGATGATTTTCTAACTATACATGAGGAACTGGTTGAAGGCTTTGCGTGTGTCTAATTATGTGTGATTGATATTACCCGTGTGATTCAGTGTAACACTTCAGTGAGCAGAGACCCTGATGTTACTCGTTATTCATGTGAGTCTATCACGATAGTATAGGAAATGGGAATTGGGACGGAGATTTCTAAGTGGTTTAAGGTTGGGAGGTTGGAGTTTTTAATTAAGATTGTAATCGATGTAAAAATCTTAATAACGGTGCTAATGCGATATTAGATATTAAACAATGTCACTATTACGCCATAAAATCCGTAGCAAAATAGTTTTATACTTATATCAGAATAATAATTTTCTTATGATAAAAAAAAAATTATCTACTACTATCTATGTAATGTATAGACATCCTAGTGCATAAAATAACTAACTACATTTATATCATATCATAATATTATAATATGGTATTTATTACATACATACATACATACATATTGTCACGCCTGTCTACCATGGGGCAGAGACTATAGATTTCCACCACAACGCTTCCTTATCACACTGTTTCTCACTCTATCTTTTAGCGTAACACCACACATACTCATACTCATGTTTCTTCTGCCATACCCAACTTTATATATGTTATTTATTATAAATAAAAAATATAGGAGATTAAAATTGGCCAAGTTTAGATCTTGAGTAACTTTACGCTCTAAAAACACTGTTTCAGACAAATGAAGCAAGTAGCTGAGAGTACTACGAAATATTTTTTGTAAACACTCATCTTACTTTGACGGTAACGGAAAACATTGTGATGAAACCTACATTAATAGAGTAATGACACAAAGTTTTTAAGAGAGTGCAGATCTATCTAATCTAAGTATTTAAACGCCTCTCATCCTGGGTATAGGCCGGCTTAGGACAGCAACTAAAAAAAGCCACTAAATGTTTATTAAGGGTTAGTATAATACTCAATAATGATATACTTTTATTATTTGTAGTGTACTTGTAAAAAAAACTGCAAAAGCAGAGCCAGAAACCCAGTGACTTCTTAATTTAAATAATAATATTGTTTTTTAAGAAACACCCTACATCTATCATTACATGAAATTTCAAATCCAACATTTAAATTAATACTTTCTACAGTTTACTAATATACAGTTTGCAAATAAATAGTTTAAGAAGACATACAACTTTAAGCGGCGGTAGACTAATGGCTAGGGCGTCGGACTTGCGATCATGTGGTTGCCGGTTCGAAACCCACCCATTGCACTACCGACGTGAACCTACTCGTAACACAAGCACTTAGCTTAGCACGAGGGGTTAGCATGAATACTAGTAATATGCAACCCACATTGCTAATAAGCTTTTAAAAAAAACACTTGTCAGTGTTTTTACATGTTTTTTTCTTAATTATAGTCACAGCTGACAAAACAATTCATATGCCTTCATTTACTACGAATAACGACTCAATCATAACCACACAAAGAAAAAAAATAATCACTTGATCATTAAACAAAAAAAATTCAATGTCACACAACATCTAGAGCATAACATTATTTTTGACAGGCAGTCTTTTGAGCGTACTCTTTTACCACGGTATAATCAATTACACATACTCTTCACACTAGCAAGCGGAGAATCTTGAGCTAAAAAAACATAAAACACGAGTTACGAAAGAGCGGTGTCGTAGTTCGACCTTCACGAAGTTGGATGGACCGGTCACCGTGGCCCTTAAATGAAACGGTCAGTGTCAATGGGGCCTAGATTAGGCTGTGCATCATTAAATGTAGAAAAGTGTGGTATTAAAAAAAAAACTATCTGCCTCATTGGCATAGTGGGCCTAAGCGCGACTGCTACGCTAGAGGTTGAGCAAAGTGTTATTGAGTTTTTCCAAGAAAATCTCAAAACTCACTCGCACATATCCAAACTCCGCTGCAGTTTGGATTGTGCGAGTGAGTTTGTTTGTTTTATTTTAATTTTGTAATTTAAATATTTTTATTTATTTTTGTGTGCATTGTGTTGATTTAAATAAATGTTATTTTTTTCTTTCTTCTTTTATTTTAATGAATTTTACGGTGACTTATGTTAAAATATACTTTTTATTTATTATTATTTGTAAAAAGACCTTTCAAAGACACTTTTATAAGTCAATATTTTATATTATCTTAACTATGTAGACGACAGTTCCTGAAAAGAAAAGCCGAAACAAATTCAGATAATCATGGTCTCATTTATATTCAAAACAGTAGTAGTATTATCAGATATGTGTGTGATTTTTACAATGTAGGCGGAAATCTGAATGGGCTTTTTGAAGAAAGAGCCATAGCAGTAGTGAGTTGACCAGTTCTAACTGACGGCATGCATACATACTTCACCATCATCATCTTGCTGCACTTTTCCTGATTTATTTGAGGTTGGCGCAGCCTGTCTTTTTCTTCCATTCATCCCTGTTAGTCACCATTTCATCTTTCAATCCCTTTTCCATAATATCTAACGTCACACAAACTATCCATCTTTTCTTTGCATACATACTTGTATTATACATTAATTCAATCAATTAATTGTCAATTCTCAGCTCATCCTTTCACTATTTCTCATACATACTTATGCATAAATAAAGAGCGTGCACCAGACTGACCATTTTGCAATACGATCGCATAGTGGTTGCACACGCAACGAGCCGGATGTTGCAGTCGCCACACTGAAGGACTCGGGCGAAACCGAGTGAGTTCCGACAATCGGAAACCTGGTGTTAAGGATACCCAGGTGAATTAAAGGCAGTTTAAGGCCGTTAAACCAGCGTTGTCGGAGCAGACAGGGGTTGCGCGATCAACTCGGTTTTTGAGAAACATCAGACATGATGATATCTGATGTCCAAACCTCATGTTTGATGAACATCAGGTTTGGAAAGATGGAGGGAGGCCTTTGCCCAGGAGAGGGACGAAATGGGATAGAATAATAATAAAGCATAAATAAGTTGCAATCGTATCCCATTTTGTTGAAAAAAAACCTTCATCAACCCTATGATTGTACTCTGTATCGTGGGTGTCTATAAAAACCTCACATGCATTAATATCTCGAAAGAAAGTATATGCACTAGGTTTGATGCAACAAATTATTTAGCTTAGAATAACCTTTAAAATTTCGAAATTGTCAGTAATTTATAGTCTACTCGAGTTATTACAAAGTTTTGATGATATAGATGACGTAAGTTTAGATTTTTAAGTTGAAAAAAATATTATATATATATCTCCATCAAACCAATTTTTTTTTTGTATAAACAAATATCCGAAAGCGGCGGTAGCCTTATGGCTAGGGCGTCGGACTTGCGATCATGTGGTTGCCGGTTCGAAACCCACCCATTGCACTACCGACGTGAACCCACTCGTGATACAAGCATTTTAGCTTAGTACGAGGGGTTAACAAGAATACTAGTAATGTGCAACCCACATTGCTAGTAAAGTTTTTTTTTTTTTTAAATCTATTCAAATTTTATCTTAAATTAAGGCACAAGCTCGACCATTGCACCAAATGTGCTGCAAAAAATATATGAAAATAATAACATATTTCTTTAAACCTAATCCAGCCCTGTAAAAGCAAACGCAATATCAAGTACATCGGATTAAGGAATTACTTCAATAGTTCCGTGAAGGATGGAGGAAATCAATTAACTGAATTATATTAACCAATTTCATGTGCAATCCTATGACCTAATAATACTGTTATTATGTAAATTATACTAATAATATTTCAACTTATACCTGTTTCAATGCGGCGTAGGTCTGGCTGTCATTGGTAAAATCATCATCATCATCAAGTCATTAAATTACCCCACTGCTAGGAACGGGTCTCCTCTCAGAAGGAGAAGGAAAATCAATGATAAATGATACAAACAAACTTATAATAATAATAACTGCAAAATTGCGTAATGAATTATTCACAGAACAAGTTATAAATAAACACTTAAATTAGTTATGTCTTTCAAAAGAAGGTTCAAGTATAGATACCTAATAATTATTTTAATTTAACTGACCAGTTTTGTGAGTTTACACTTTTTTGTTTTTTAGTCTAGTGCAGTGATCTATTTATTTATTTAAGATTTACATTTATTAGAAAGTATATGCACTAGGTTTGATGCAACAAATTATTTAGCTTAGAATAACCTTTAAAATTTCGAAATTGACCGTAATTTATAGTCTACTCGAGTTATTACAAAGTTTTGATGATATAGATGATGTAAGTTTAGATTTTTAAGTTGATAAAATTATTACCTACTTACTATAGAAAACATAACATTCCATCACTGTTTGTTTCGCGATAGCTCCGTCAATAATTATAGATCAATTTTGATGATTATTTTATTGTTTAGTAGGTCATACTTCAGAGGTAGTTCCGTTCAAATTGTATCGAAATCGGTTGAGCGGCTTAAAAAGTATCAACAAAAATTGTTTACATCGATGATATTATCGTTTACTCCGAAACATCGCTGTCTCATTGCAGCAGTGCGTTAAGTTGGCTTACAAATACTTAAATTAAACTATCCACTATAAATTAAAAAATAAAATTACTTTTAACAACAAAGTAAAACCGCCTTCAAAAATAATAAGATAATTTTATGTCTAAAACAGTTTGTGAAGTCGGTGGCGAAAATCAAAGAACCACTCAAATTGAAGTCACCGACTTCCCAAACAGTTTTATTAACGGCCGACATTATTTTGTTATTAACGGCCACAAATCCAAACTCCGTGCTGGTACTCGTACTATGAATGCCGTAGAAAACCCTATTATTACCTACTAGTAGCCGAAGACCTATAGCGTAGCAGCTCAAACTTACATTTATGCCCGGGACCGGGACTGGGACCGGCCGCTACTGACGAACTGTGGGTGTACATTAGTACACCTCTGCCTAACCCTTCGGAAGTGCAGGTGTTATTTACATTTAATACGGCGGGCGCCGTTTAAATACCATATCGTACGTCAAACGTTTGAACTTGACATTGGGTTAACAACTTCTAGACAATCGGTATACTAATAACTAGTAAGTATATATATATATATATATATATATATATATATATATATATATACTATATATATATATATATATATATATATATATATATATATATATTATTTATATGTAGGTAATATGCGTATATATCATATCTATTATAACACACGACCACGAGTATTTTTATAATTAAATACGTTCAGGTTTTCTAGATCAATCTATCTGTTTTAGATTGTCCTGACATCCTGTTATCGCCACAATGTAAAGTGAATAATGTAAAAACTTTTATTTTAAAATGGCCATGGAGTTTCTTGCCGGATTCTTCTCGATAGGATCAACTTTTTGGAACAGTGCAACTAGATTCAATAACGTTTCATAAACGCTTGTAAAAGCTTATTTGAAATAAAAACATTTGATTTGATTTGATATGTGTCAATTTTTTTGTGTGTGAAATGGTCAAATAATCATAGGTTAACAATTTATATTTCAAAGACACTTAACAAGTCCATTTTTAACTTGTTTTTAGATGACATCGGCATTTTTTAATTGATGAATTCTGAGAACAAACGCTGAAATAAGGCCAGAGTGAAGTACAGATCGTAGTAATGGTAATTATCAGATTTGTGAGTTTTATAATGTAGTGCAATGCCTGAATAAACCTTTTGAAGAGAGACGCCCTAGCAGCTTTGAGTTGACCTGTCCTAACTGACGGCACATATTCATCAGGCATTGGCTGAATTTTATTATAGTCCACCACGCAAGCCTAATACGGGTTGACAGACTTCCCATGCCATTGAGAAAATCTCTTAGGCATGCAGGTTTCCTCACGATGTTTTCCTTTGCCGTTGAAGATAATTAATTATCACGACTATACCAGAACCCGACAAAGGGCAGAACCACTTAACGCTTCTACTACTTTAAGGCCTATTAGGCCAGTATCTGGTCGAACGATGGATTCTCCAAGTCAGCCGGGTGCAGGCCACAGCTCATGAGCGCCAGGGGTCTACCTACATCCTCCGGCGATCGGTGCGTCTACTTTGCGTTGTGTCCATTGATAATATGTTTGTGAAGTCGCCCACGATACGGGGCTTGTTCCCCCGTGCAGGAGGTGCCATTTAAACAAAAATAAAAACAACAGATCGGGTGAGAAGTGGATACTTCCCATTCCCTTTCAGACACCTCTGTTGTAAACATAACTTGCTCGCATTAATCTTTATCACACCTGCTGTTGGGGACCAGTTATACGAGAGAAATGAACAACGCACTCCCACCAGTCGTAATGAAAAAATGTATTAAGAACTAATTCGATGAACGTTTTAACGCTAAACGGTGTCACTTCATGAGTAGTCGTGCTAATGAATCATCGCCGTGTTCGCCTACCTACTTTCTTATTTTCTCTGTCTCTCTCTCTTTAACTCCACAAGGGACGATCTATACGCGGCTACGTCCTAGACCATTGAGGTAAAATCATAATACTTAAAAATCCACATAAACAGCCCATACAGTTCCAGTTTTTAGACATCAACTAAGAAAGAATTTGGGATTTTCCACGGAATCAGGAAATACTATCAACATAAATAATAACACTGAGTAACATCACAGGGCATAGTCAGTATGTAATTATAATACAACTCAGAAAATATTCTCATCACGCGAGGCGAAACAGATTAAATACAACAGCGCAATAAAATAACTAACGACAAGATAATTTACCATGTACAGGGAAACCCCTTCAAAAAGGATATGGGAGGGATTGTAATAATGATTTGCACTGCTAGGCAAGTAATTTGACCGCAGTTCGTCATGCCAGTAAAAAGAAGATTATATTTTCATCGTCACTACGGAGTAACGTCATCGCAGTAATATGTTTAGCCCCAGTCTCTACCAGACGATAACTTGCACACAAAAAAGTTAAGAGTTCAATGGCTAGATGATTGAATTTGCATCCAGCATGGAACAAATGTACTCCTTTTCTGGAAAAGGAAACGCAACCACCCAGATCTGGCTCTGGGTGTTTGTGTACGGCGGTACAGTTCGTTCCAAATACGCCTCTGAAGTTAGTCGTTCCGAACTAAAGAATTTAGTGAGAAACATAGTCAATAATGCAAAATATTTATGAGTCCAATTGTTTTTACACTTAGTATTTTATACCCTATAAAATTTATTACTGAAGATCACTAGCGGACAACTTCAGACACGCATCGTTATTTCAAACGAACTGTACGGTTTGTACAGCTTTGTGATATAGAAATTGATATGTTATACAGGGTGTTTGGTGCATCGTTTGCCAAATGGAAATGGCCGATAGAAGAGGTCTTTAGTTATCTTTTCAGACCCAATAACTCATTCTTTGCCACACCGGTTTTTTTATAACAACTTTTGAAACTTTATTCGGAAAAAATCCAGAACTCAGCACTAAACCTTCAATAAAAAAAAATCTAATTAGTGTAGTGTTTAAATTTCAGTTTAATTTTGATGCCTACTCTTATATGGTTCTATGAAATTCAAAATTACTTGCTAATAACGTCTAGTTCCTTTTTAAAAACCTCACAATGTTTTTTGAAAAAGAAATGTTCAATTAAAACTCAACTTAAAATTGCTTTAAAAAAATAACTAAAACCGATTGGGATCTTTGAATTCTTTTAAAATGTTCTCTAGTCTATCCCCTTTCAAACGGTATGCCATAAGCCAAAACAACCTTTTACTAACTTCACTAATTCGCTAAATGTGTAAAATCAAGGCACATCAGGCTGATTTTCGAAATTACGGTAAGAAGCACTAGTTTTCGCATAACATGCTTTAAGTAGGTAGATAGTGTTATTTGTCTCTTACGCAGTCTCTTATATCTTTCTTACACATAGTAGAAACTTTCCTCGAACATGAAAAAAAAAAGAAAGTAGTAGGTAGTAAGTAGTAGTAGCGTCGCGCTGGCATGTCTCCATGCCAGCATGAATGGGTTTGCACGACCGTGGAAGTACTTTCCACAGAATATCGACGTCAAGTAGCTGCATGCATACTGTTGCGTTTCGTCCGGTGAGTGTGAAGCGCCAGAGGCCCAATTGCTCCCTCAGTCCTCTTACTTCTCCTTTTCTCTTTCTTTTCCTTTTCTTTTCCCTTTTCCTTTAATAGGCTCGGCAACGCATCTGCGACTCTTTTGCGGTTTTGCAGATGTCCATGGGCAGCGAACACAACTTATCATCAGATAGCTTGCCTGCTCGTTTGCCGAGTTATTCCATAGAAAAAAGTAAGAACCTAATTACAAATTTTGTTCAAATTGTCTGACTCTATTACGTATGCACGCGCGACATCTTAATTTGAATAAAATTTGTGATTAGGTTATTATTAATAAAAAAAAAGTTTCATGTCCTAGGATTGTAAGTTCCCTATGTAAGAAAGATATAAGAGACTGCGTAAGAGTCAAATAACACTATCTACCCACTTAAAGCATGTTATGCGAAAACTAGTAGGTACTAGTCGTAATATCGAAAATCAGCCTAATTAATGGCCTCGATTACATATTTAGCGAATTAGTGAACTCAATAAAAGTTTTTTTTTAGCTTATGGTATACTGTTGAAAAGGGGACAGACCAGAGAACATTTTAAAGAATTCGAAGATTCCAATCACTTTTAGTTATTTTTTTACAGCAATTTTAAGTTGAGTTTTAGTTGAATTTTTCTTTTTCAAAAAACTTTGTGAGGTTTTTTAAAAGGAACTAGACGTCATTAGCAAGTAATTTTGAATTTCATAGAACCATACAAGAGTAGAAATCAAAATTAAACTGATATTTAAACACTACACTGATTAGATTTTTTTTAATTGAAGGTTTAATGCTGAGTTCTGGATTTTTTCCGAATAAAGTTTCAAAAGTTGTTATAAAAAAATCGGTGTGACAATGAATGAGTTATTGGGCCTGAAAAGATAGCTAATGACCTCTTCTATCGGCCATTTCCATTTGGCAAACGATGCACCAAACACCCTGTAGATTATATGTAAATGTATTTGTAAATATATGAATATGTTTAAAGAATGAAGAAATCTACACTGAAAACTGTTAATTACAGTAGGTTATATAATAATAAATAATGCTATGCCAATCTGCAATCAGGCGTTGAACTAAATTCTATCAAGATTTCATTACCTACATTTCTGACTATTAAAAAGTGCAATAAGCTAGACTAAAATTGTGCAAAGCCAATCTTTATTTTGTAATCTGTAAGATACTCGTATTAAGTTCGATAATCGCATAAACGACTGATATAATGTTCCAAATAAATTGACAATATTCAGACGTGATAATATTTCGGAACGTAAAAGATTAATTATATGTGTGCAAAATGTTGACTGTTGACTCATAAGTCTAGTGGTCCTAAACGCAACTGCTACGTTAGAGGTCGAGCAAAGTGTTATTGGGTTTTTCTATGAAATTCTCAGTAGCAGCTCGGAGTCTGGATTTTTTTTTATGGTATAACTCGGCAAACGAGCAGGCGAGCTACCTGATTGTAAGTAGTCATCGCCGCCCATAGACATCTGCAAAACCAAAGGAGTTGCAGATGCGTTGCCGAGCCTATTTAGGGAAAGGGAGGGGAAGGAGAAAAGGAGAAGGAAGGGGATTGGGGGAGGAATTGGGCCTCCAGCCCTCTCGCTCACCGAACGAAGCGCAGTAACTAAACGCTACTACTCGGACGTCGGTCTTCTGCGAGAGTGTGGTACTTCCCCGGTCAAGCCAGCCCATTCATGCTGCCAACAGCGTGGCCCTACCACAACAAAATTTTGGATTTGTCCGGTTAATGGCAATGGGCTCGCTCCCTATTACATGGGACCTAAACATACCAGCGGAACGTGGGTATACATTAGTACACCTCTGCCTAACCCTTCGGGGACTACAGGCTAGGTGGTATGTTTATGTATGTGTGTGTTTTTTAGGGATTTGGCTATCAACCACTTTGACCAAGAGAGTCTTTGCACATCATCATCATCAACCCATGTAATGGTCTTTACATGGTTGAGAATATCTCTTTGGATTTTTTTTTCACAATTATTTTATTCTTATACAGATTAAGCAACAGAATTAAATTTTATTCTCGAATTAGAACTTGAGAGCTATAAAGTGGCAGTCCGGTGGTAATAACACTAGGCTATACATCATCATCATAATCATATCACTACATATTATAAAATAAAGTCCGCCGCCGCAGTTCTCGATAAACTCAAAAACTACTGCACCGATTTTCATGCTGTTTTCATCAATGGATAGCGTGGTTCTGGAGAAAGGTTTATGTGTATAATAAATACATCCTGAAAAACCACGAGGGCGAAGCCGTAGGTGGAAAGATAGTTCTAAATAATTCATACTAATTCTAAAATGCGAAATGTTGCGTATCTGTTTGATTGTTACATTTCACGTCCATTCGTTGCGTATACAATTTGGTTTTCCTGAGAAAGAATAAATGTTGCTTTTTATTTTTTTAAAGAAAATCGATCGCTGGCAGAATTTGTCGATCGATTTTTTCCTTAGCTAAAAATAACTTCTTAAATGCAAAAAAATATATATCTATACATGCTACCTTTTCCAAAAACACGGATCAACGAGCAATTATAAAGAAACTACCTAAGTTTTTATAATCGACGTGAAGAATCGATTGCAAGATCAATACAAAATTTCATGGTTTTATTTTTAGCTCATCCATATTATCTACACGCGTTAGTTTATTTTTTACTTTAATAACGTCAGGAGTAAATAGAGTGTGCAATATAATATTTCTGCAATAAACAAGGTCAGAAAAAGAAGTCGGGTTGCCTTGAGATATAACAAACATTGGGATTTCGTACTATCAATTGTGTTGATTGCGATACAATATGACTTGCAATATTAACGTGTGCATTGGTAACTTAATGTGTTAGTAAGTACCAACATTTAAGAATAGGCGACGGTTAAAGACTCTTCGTTTGTATCAATTAGGTACACCACCAGCATTTAATTAAATGATAAAATGATATTTATTTCGGTAGTAAATCTTTTAAAGACCCTTTTAGAAGTCGACTTTTTTCTTTTTTTTTTAAACTAGATGGCGCCGACATTTCCGAATATCGAATTTTGAATTTCCGACAATTTTTTTCAGAGAAGTTTATTATAAATCTTATACGAGTTAAAGCTAACCTATATAGTACTAGCATTTTACATTGTTGACTTTGCAAAATCCTCATAGATCGTTAGCCGCCATATCGCCGGTATGTAAAACTTGTACCGACTAAAACCACCCTTATGTTAGTTCTTTATGGTCATATTCACCACAGACCTAAAAGTCAGTGGACTTACGTAACCTCTGGATCAAATTTGAACTAAACTAAAATCGAATATTTCTTAAAAAAAAATAGAAGATATGCGTTAATGCCGAGACAGCATCATTAGTCTAGTGGTCCTTAGCGCGCTAGAGGACATGGGTTTCATTGGGTTTTTCTATTTTCAGTAGCTAGTCAGAGTTTGAATTTGTGCCCGGTTAATGGCAATAGGTTCGCCCCCATATTACATGGGACCTAAACTTATGGGGCGAACTGTGGGTGTACATTAAGTACACCTCTGCCTAACCCTCCGGGAAATACAGGCGTGATGGTATGTTGTGTTACGTTAATGCCAAATATAATTTTCTAAAACTACTAAGCACTTTTTTTATTCAATGTAAAGTTTTTTGAGAAGTTTATTTACAAAGAGACAGTATTTCAAGTAGGTAGTACCAATTTCATATTTCGAAACACCATATTGTCGTCTAGGTTCTCACGAAATTGCTCATACATTAAAATAATGTCTTATGTACGTAAGGATTAAGTCATAATTAAAATTTACGTCCGTGTAACGCTATATGTGACCTATAAATTAGTCTTTGTATTAATATAACATATAACATACTATCACGCTTGTATTCGCCGAAGGGTTAGGCAGAGGTGTGCTCATGTACACCCACACTTCGCCTGTATGTTTAGGTCCAATGTAATAGAGGGCGAGCAAATTGCCATTAACCGGGCACAAATCCAGACCCCGAGCTGTTACTGAGAATTTAATAAAAAACCCAATAATACTTTGCTCGACCTGGGGATCTAACCCAGGACCTCTAGAGTAGCAGTCGCGTTTAGGACCACTAGACTAGTACTGCCTGTACATTACAAATAACAGAAATACCTACATTAAACTTGTTTTTTTGTGCTCATTTTTTGTATTTTTATTACACTTAACCATGGATATCGTGGATACTTCGCTGATAAAAAGCTAAGTGAAACATTTAAAAATATTCGTGTATCACGAATGTTTACAGAACTATTACTCAGTAAGTTGTTATAATGCTGTATTGACTTTGATGTCACATTGAGTACTTACCTACACATAGTCGTCATAACATATTTGAAGATGTCCTATTCAGTTTTTAATTTAAGATTGACGCTGTTGACAGCATTCTCTTGCGGGTATATCAATATAACTAGTTACCTGTTTCGTATTGCTTTATTCGTTATTTACATTTTGGAACACCCTGAAGTTTATTTTTTACCAGGATTTGGCTTTTTTTTTTTCAAGAAAAAGGCTTTATTAAATTCCGCGCCATAAAAAATTGTTATTAAAAAAGATCACTTATAATAAAAATAAATTTTGGTACATACCAATCTCACTTCGAAGTCATAATCGCACACACAATTCTCTTACTAATTTACTCATACACAAATCAGAAGAGCACATCACTTAACATCACAAAAGATATGAAACATTCAGAAGTTTCATAAATGGTTTGATGCTAACTAAAGATTGTACTGCGCTTTATTTTTTTAATATATGTCTACAACTAGATGCCCGGTTCTGTGTGACGACGGCCTTTTACTGTTTAACATAGACCACTGAATGGTTAGAGGCGGCAAGACGTCAATAAATTTAAGAGAGGGGGAAACCTTCAATGTTCTGGAAAAATATGTTTTCTAGTCTGTAATTAATTATCTACAAGGTGGGAATGTGCATCCTTCTTGAATAATTAAGTTTGTTAAAATGTTATTTACGTTTCTAATTATCGTGTTCTCAAGCGAAACATATGTTACCGTTCTTTTGTAATCACATGAGGTAATTCATTTAATTGCACCATGTTCTATCGCAATGAACTACTTATATCTGAGTATTTCGGGTTATTGTGGTGTCATTTAACAAGCTAATGACGGTGTAGTTGAGTTTCATTCATACGTAGTATTTTTAGAGGGTACATATCAAAATATACGGCTTTTATCTACGTCTCGAAAATAAAATTTTCGCAGGTGTCTATTTAATATTTTTTATTCTTACAAGAGACTTACTTTTCACCATTAGACCAAAAAACATACTTCTACAAAGAATATACTTCTATCGCTTTCGTGGGTCTACGATTTGTCCAACGAACTTGTAATACATTTTTGCTCAGCGAATGATGAATAACGTAAAATCTTTATTAGTATTACATCTTTTCACGTTACCTCGTGATTTGGATGTGGGGAAAATGTGGTGTTTTTGTACAACGGCAAAAGGAACATTAGATGTTTGGATATTTTTGTTTAATTATTCGAAAGGCGAACGATTAACCGAAAGCGCGGCAGACCACGAAGGAGATGGCGGGATGACCTGGATGTTTTTTTGGGATTTGGAAAATAGAAGCACAACACCGGGAATAGTAGAACTATAATACAGGCTAATATAAAAAAAATTAGAGGCGGGATAGTAGGTGTGCGTTCGCGCAGCGGAATGTTGTTGAATTTAAAGATTTTAAGTATGCAGATATTTAGTGTATGACGTCGTATAATTGTGTATGGTAAAAAAAAATTTGTGCACGCAGCCATTGTGGAGAAATTCATCAAAAACTGATTCCGCTGGGCGAACGTTGTCCTGGCGGAACTTTTTTTAATCCATAAACTTTAGAAGAAAAAAGATGTGTCCAATAATTAGTGTGTATTTGTGTGTAATTGTGCATGTATGAATAACATTAGTGCATGCATAAACTTCGGAGAAATTCAAGTTTCCGCTACGCGAACGTTTGGCCATTAGCTAGTTTTCATATAAAGCGCTTACATAGAGAGCTGTAGAATTTTACATACATTGTTTTGAATTTGTTTATATTTGTTTAAAAAACAGATTTAGAAAAAAACGTTGGGCTTAAAAGATAAAAATATAAACGTAAAATACGCTTATTAGGTCTTAGTTCTTAAAGTATGCACTTTGGGGTCTAGATTTTCACGTTTATACAAACCTTGTAGGTGTCTGCAACATGTTGCCAAGTATCAATGATGTTCCGTTAGTAATTAAAGAGTTATAGGACAATTTACCATGAATAGATCACTGTTTACAAAACAGTCAAATATCACGACGTTCTAAAGGAATTGCATGGTAAAATGTATGCCAATAATTAGTGTATTCATTCAACTATTCACATGCAAAATTTCATGTCATTAAATTCAGTAATTAAAGAAAAACAATTATAATACTGACGAAGCATCGAAAACCTACATAACCCGACCAAGTTCAGATGGCTACAAAAAAGCGGCCGTGCCATATATCTAAGAAACGTTCTTAACCTTCCAATATAGTATTTATTAATACGGTACAGTTGCGTTCACAAGCGTTGCGGGCCGCGGCTAATGAAAACATATTGCCCTCTCTTTTCTTCAAGGATGGAAGTACCGATTTTTTTTTTATTAATAAAAAAAAAATCGAGTTTCAAGCGAGAAGCCGCCTATCGCTCGTTGCGCGCAGCGCGTTGTCTATTTTTTCACACTAGAATATATTTGATCAATTCATAACTACAATACTTAGACTATTTAACCAAAGGACTAGCCTTAAGCGTACCGCTTCGAACAAAATAATTCTACATATTTTGGTGGGGTGCGGGGGAACACGCTCACATACATAAGTCACAGTACAGTACAACGGTATACCTACATCAATTAAAAAATCCATTCAAGAAGTAGTTTTTTTAAGTTATTAGATTTGTTTGATCCACTAAACTTGCAAAGGGGAACGCTCGTGCATGCCTAGTCCATTGGTTAAATAGTGTAGTAATAAGCTACAATATGATAAATATTTACCTAAACAGTAGTAGGTACTTACATGTGGTAATTATTTAATTTCCCTAAGGGGTCTATAGTTAGAATCCTGATCCGTGAAATCTTCAATAGAAATTAGCTGTATGAATTTTATTTGTCTTATAATATATCTAGATTATATCTCAAGTCTCAAGCGCATACTTAAATAAAGTACCTACGTAAATAGTACCTACTTTCTGTCATAGTCAAATACATTTAAAAAAGTAGGTGTACAATAATAAATGACCTATAAATTATATCGAAATAACAATTGTGTTATCACCTTTACCAATTCAATACCGGTATTATACTGTAAATTTTGGGATGTTACCTAAATATATTGCACGGCCGCTTTTTTGTAGCTATCCAAACTTGGTCGGGTTATGTAGGTTTTCGATGCTTCGTCAGTATTATAATTGTTTTTCTTTAATTACTGAATTTAATGACATGAAATTTTGCATGTGAATAGATGAATGAATACACTAATTATTGGCATACATTTTACCATGCAATGCCTTTAGAACGTCGTGATATTTGACTGCTTTGTAAACAGTGATCTATTCATGGTAAATTGTCCTATAACTCTTTAATTACTAACGGAACATCATTGATACTTGGCAACATGTTGCAGACACCTACAAGGTTTGTATAAACGTGAAAATCTAGACCCCAAAGTGCATACTTTAAGAACTAAGACCTAATAAGCGTATTTTAAGTTTATATTTTTATCTTTTAAGCCCTACGTTTTTTTCTAAATCTGTTTTTTAAACAAATATAAACAAATTCAAAACAATGTATGTAAAATTCTACAGCTCTCTATGTAAGCGCTTTATATGAAAACTAGCTAATGGCCAAACGTTCGCGTAGCGGAAACTTGAATTTCTCCGAAGTTTATGCATGCACTAATGTTATTCATACATGCACAATTACACACAAATACACACTAATTATTGGACACATCTTTTTTCTTCTAAAGTTTATGGATTAAAAAAAGTTCCGCCAGGACAACGTTCGCCCAGCGGAATCAGTTTTTGATGAATTTCTCCACAATGTCTGCGTGCACAAATTTTTTTTTACCATACACAATTATACGACGTCATACACTAAATATCTGCATAATTAAAATCTTTAAATTCAACAACATTCCGCTGCGCGAACGCACACGGATAGTAGCGCTGGATATTTCTCTCACAAACTCTTTCCTAGCATAAAATAACACTAAGTAGGTATTGCATTATAAACATAACACAATCATAATTTTCCACATTAACGTCGCAAGAATTAGTTGTGACACTACTTCACAGAGCAACGTGTAAAACTGACGCATGGTCTAAAGACCTCAATTATAATTTGCTGTAATGGTCGGTATCGGTATCTATACTCCATTTGGTTAGGTACTTAACTAAAGGTAAACAATAAAAATGGCGGCGTTCAGAGCTGTTTAACCTTTTATTACAATGGTATCATATGAATTGGGAGTGAAATTAATAACAACACAACCAACAATCAATAAAACCAACGAACAAACAGAACAATAACTATCTAACACCATTTGCGGCAAAAGAAACACAAAAACGAACGAAAGTAAAGTAAATACAAACTGTTACTTATGGCGTCTGGTTACCCGACTAAGTATAATATCGGTTAATTATTTCGCTCCGCTTCCTCGCAGTACTACTTCTCAATTTTTTCGAGTTATCTAAAGTCTACTACGCAGAAAAATGTTTTGAATATCTGTATTTTTAGATTCGTTTTAGTGGGCACATTGCAATACTTTTTGACATAATTATAAATTTTGATTTAATTAATTGTTTGCAAGCTTAAGAATAATAGTAACTATTTAATATTAAGCAAAGTAGTAAGATATGCTAGGTAGTATAAAAGCAGAATGTGATTTTGAGTTATTGAATAATTTATTTTGGTGATGTTTAATTTCGAAATGAAAAATGTACCTATAAAAGAACCTTTTTTATGATTTGTTTACCTTTAGTTAAGTACCTAACCAAATGGAGTATAGGTACTTTGTAACGGTTTTAGTGTCATTTGAATTTCAATACATGCATGTTGAATAGCAACAATTAATCCTTTATTAATGTTACTTCAACTAATCTTGCTTCATCTAATTATGTTTTTAGTTTTTGCGTTGAGATGCATCTTTGCCAATAAAGCTATTCATGCCAAAGCGGCGTCAATTTTGGCATATGACGTATTATGATCATTATCTGATCCGTCTGACTTTATCTCAATTAGGTTTGGGCCGTTATAATATATAAAAGAAAGCAAGACATTTTTGGTAAGTATGTAAGTAAATGCAAAAATTTAATCATAATATTTAATAAAAAAAAAATTTAAATAAACATAAAAGGTCGATCAATTAATAATGACTCGTCTACTCATTGCGTGATCCGAAGACTTGCTTAAGAATTATCAGGGCAATGAATTAGTATTACCATTCCACGTGGCAATGCTCACCTTCTCGGCATGTAACCAGAGTACAACGATGTCGAGGAGTACTTCGCGTGACAATTTATTTACGTATTTTGGACATTTTGCAAATCATTTTTATCGTCAGCCTATTACATCGTCCCACTGTTGGGCATGGGTCTACTCTTAGATCGAGAGGGATTAGGCTATATCTAGTCTACCACGCTAGCCTACTGCGGGTAGGCAGATTCCACACGCGGTCAACAAAAAATAATGAAATATAATTTTATTAGAATGATTTTCAAACAAAATACCGTCACGTCTGTATCCGCCGATAGGTTCAGCAGAGGTGTACTACTGTACATCCATACTTCGCCGGTATGTTTGGTCCCATGTAATAGGGTGCGAAAAAAAATATACAAAATAAATTATTCTAATATTTCAATAATCTGAAAATAAGGTAAGTATGTAAATAAAATCAGTAATATAGAAAATGGTTTTACCAAAAAGTAAATAATAATATACGTAATATATGATATAATTATATGTACTTTGAACCCGGAAAATACATGAATACAATACAATTTGCTCAATCATTGTTACTGATTGCTTTAACAACATTTTTGAAAGTTTTTGCTCGTCTTGAAGTAAATGCGTATGTCTTGATATTCTGCAACATTAGTTTTTTATTTTAAATCTACGAAGAGCTTAAGTTTTTGCTGTTTGATCTTAATGAAAGAACGGAATGATCCATCGCCTTCAGTTACAGTTACAGTTGAAAATGTTAGATGACGTGCTGATTGAAAGCATATTTAATTTTTAATACCTAACTTGTTTATTATCAACTAGCTTTTACGCGCGGCCTCGTTCTCTTGGACGAATAGATTTTTTCTTAATGGCATAACTCAGCAAACGAGTAGTCGATACACCTGATGGTAGGTAGTCATCGCCGCCCATAGACATCTGCAATACCAAAGCAGTTGCAGATGCATTGCCGAGCCTATTTAAAGAAAAGGAAGGGGAAGGAGATTAGGAGAAGGAGGGGGCTGAGGGAGGAATTGATTGGACCTTCGACTCCACACTCACCGCACGCAATGCAACGGTATGCATAAGTGTTACTTGACGTCAAAATTCTGTGGGAGGGTAGTACTTCCCACAGAATAAGTACGGGCAAGTTGACTATCTTTAATTTATGGTCTGGGGTCTTGGGTTTAGTGTATTTAAATGCTAAGTAGCTGTTACTGACCGTAACTACGAATGAAAAAGGCGATGGAATCAGTGGAAACCACGGTTTAATTTATACTTTTACAAAAAAATGTGTGAGTCAGAAAACTTCACTAGTCTGAAACTATCTGTCAATCCTTTCGAATTTAGAAGACAAAATAAAATCCAAAAAGGTGATGTTAAATTAGTTCGAAGTTCGGTTCGTAACAGTATCAGCTCGGAGTTTGGGTATATGCTCGGTGAATGACAATAATCTCGCTCCCTATTACATGGGACCTAAACATATCGGCGAAATGTGGGTGTGCATTGAGTACACCTCTGCCTAAACCATCGGGGCACATAATGGTATGTTATATATGTAATATCTTAATTCAAGTAAACATTAAATCCACAAAAACATATATAAAAAAGCTGTTGCAAATACATAATTAACCTCATCATCTTTGCGTAGATGAAGTATAATTAAAAGCTTAGAAAATTTACACACAAAGAGTAACGCATTTTATATGTACTTAAAAATTACATGCAATTGTGAAAAATAAACAGATGAGGGGTCGGCGGACGTAATCACCTTAATGTTACCCTCTTGATTATAGCATAGGTTTTTTGTTGGAGTATTTAAATAATTACTTATCATAAATTATTGTTAGACCAAAAATGATCCATTTGTTTGAGCAAACGTTTTTATTGTAATTATTTATTATATTTATTAATACGGAACGGATATGTCTATCTTAAAAGGGGTTAACATACCCATTATAATTAATAAATTTTATCCTAAAACTTTTAAGAAGAATAAATTTGTATTACAAATTAATTATGCACAAGATATCGAAAAGTAAATAATGATATATGATGAATAATAAATAATATCTGATGATATAAACATGTAATATTTTGTGTTTTATCTTAGAGATTAAAGAAATAATGTTGCTTTTTGAAAATGATTGTGAAAAATATACATTTACTCAATTAGTCTGCTTTGTTTATTTTATCGCATTTATTTTCCTTTTTCCCACAATTTAGACATTTATTATATAATATTAGAGCTGGAATTAATTAAAATAGGATAAAAAAGTAGTCGCTCTGTATGTGTCTCATGAGAGTCTAATCTCTCCCGTTCTGAGAATGTCTCCTCTCACAAAGAGAGGGATTAGGTTATAGTCCACCACGCTAGCCTACTGCGGGTTGGCAGACTTCTCACGCCGTCAAGAAAATCTATCAGGCATGCAGGTTTCCTCACGATGTTTTCCTACACCGTTCAATCGCGTGTTATTCAATTATTAATACGCATGCTGATGATGTACCTATTCCTAAATAAATGTTCGTATTTCAAAATTAAATTATTTTTTCATTAATTAATATCACAAACTGCCTCATTAGTCTAGTGGCCCCTAGTGCCACTGCTATACTAGAGGTCTTGGGTTCGATTCCCAGGTCGAACATAGGGTTATTGGGTTTTTCTATGAAATTCTCAGTAGCAGCGCAGTTTGGATTTCTGCATGGTTAATGGCAATAGTTTCGCCCCCTATGACATGGTAGCTAAACATACCGGCGAAGTGTAGGTGTACATTTAGTTGAATCCTTCGGGAAATACAGACGTGATGGTATGTTAGTTTTTATTAATTAAAAATTGACTCACAGTTATTCAGTAAGGCATCGCGCTGTGTTGGTGGTAAAACTCGTACTCCTCATCTTCAGTGAGCGCGCACTCCTCGAAGCACCATAGGCCGGCGATCGCCAAGAGGATCATGTACGTTGCGTAGTAAAACAGGTACACTAGAATACTGAACCACATCGTAGGTAATGATAGAGTTGATTCTGCAACAAAAAACAAAAAAACATTGTAATGTCTTCAATAGATGTGGCTGACGTCACCTAAAAGACGTAAAATGGATGTGAATGACATCACAGGCAGTGTTCTCGGTAGCTTAGTTGGTAAAGCGTCTGGTGTACTTATCCAGAGGGACGCAGGTTCAAACCCTGCCTGAGGCCGATTTTATTTTCATTATGAAATTTTCTTTCAATACATGTGACATTGTGATGATTTCGCATTATTTAATGCTAAAATATAATTAAAAATAAGCAAGATACTGCTTATTTTTTATTATATTTTAGACCCTCTCACTGAGAAGAGGCCTGTGTCCCAGCAGTGGGGACATTATAGGCCGATTATGATAATGATGAAAAACTAGCTATTGTTCAAGGTTTCACTCGCTTTATATAAAAAAAACTGCCTCATTAGTCTAGTAGTCCTAAGCGTGACTGCTACGCTAGAGATCTCGGGGTGGATACCCAGGTCGAGCAAAGTATTATTTCTTTATAAACAGATCGAAGTTAGTTGTATATAAGTGTATATTGGTGCATTAGTTTTAGACTATGTTAGCAAAACAATGAATAAATTTTCTTTCTATTTTTCTAAGTATGCCTAAGGCTTCTATTCCATGACAAATAAAAGGCTGGACCGAATTGGTTATATTTGTGTGTATTGAACAGGCCTTTTTTATTTAATATGAGATTTTTGTATAATAGACCTTTAGACTTGTACTTTTATATTATTACATATATTTTTCCATTAAAGTATCTCTTTGTATTGGCGTTACACCAAAGCTTGATAATCTATCTTTAAATATAAAAATGAATCCCTATTTCCTTTGGCCACGCCGTAACTTAATAACGACTTACCGATTTCTTTCATATTTTTTTTAGTTTTCTAATGCTTTGTAGAAGGTTCTTGGGAAAATAGAAATAAGGAAATTGCGCATAAAAATTAAAAAAAATGGGTCCGTCTGTTGAATCAGCTAGTTAGTATATAGAAAACTTCACAATTGTACAGTTTAGAAAGATATGAATTTTCTAATCAAAGAAAATATCAAGTGAAAAAAAATTTCGATCTCAATATTTAATGCTAAAAAATAAGCAATTGTACAGTTTGTTCAAAATAACTCTATTTGTCTGAAGTAAGCCATTCCGACCCACCGCGCTGGTAAAATATTAAAGAAAATTATAACATACAACAACACAAACATATACGACCGCAAATGTCTTTACACCGACTCTTTCTATTAAAAATTACCACTTGCAACTTCAAACAGTTATTTCGAACAGGCTGTAAGTAAGTGTCTCTACATAATGAATGGAAAATACTGATGCATCTCGTTTAATCATTGATGACCATGATTACTTTTAATGATAGTTCGAGTGCACGTGTTATGTGCAATTCTTAAACGTCTTCAAGACACGTGATTTCGGTTGAAAGGTCGATTAAATTAGTGTTGATTGTATTGCAAATCTATACTATATAATATCATTACATAGTATAAAACATATTCGCTCCTGCTGTTTGTACTGCCTATCTTCCATCCATTCATATGTTGTGGGATCGGGGGTGAAAGATTAATTATTTCCTCGTGGAACAAAAACTATTTATTCTTAAAAAATATCACAAAACTCCAAACGTCCCCGCACGTGTGTTAATTATAGATATCGTCCTTATTTTTTTCATCGACAAACCATAGACATTTACAGCAATGTCCACAGAGTAAATTAACTTTTTTTTATCATAAACATTTAACCTATCCTACATGTATATATTACATAATTAGAAGCGGCGGTAGCCTAATGGCTAGGGCGCCCACTCGTAACACAAGCATTTAGCTTATTACGAGGGGTTAACAAGCATACTAGTAATGTGTGACCCACATTGCTAATAAGCTTTTTTAAAAAAATCAAATAAACAATACATCGACCAAGAAACTACTAATACTATGTTGGGCTCGACTGGCAGTCTGCGGATAAATAGCATATCAATTTGCACCTTTGCACATCTGCATATAGGACCTAAGTAGCGTTCCACCGTGGATGTACAGCAGTACTTGTTACTCTGCCTAACCCTTCAAGGAATACAGGCGTGATGGTATGTTCATTCTAAACCACTCGGGCTACAT
Organism: Subacronicta megacephala; assembly: GCA_958496365.1. Taxonomy (NCBI): domain Eukaryota; kingdom Metazoa; phylum Arthropoda; class Insecta; order Lepidoptera; family Noctuidae; genus Subacronicta; species Subacronicta megacephala. Next base: position 14,045,368 of record OY292518.1, read on the forward strand.
CTTGACGTCACGTTTAATTTCATAGCTAGTGTTTTTTATAGTTAATGATATCTGTTGTTTGTATGACGCATGACCGGAGTTCAAGTTAATTATTTTTGACCCTGTGTAACCACAAACATCTATGGTGTTTTTATGTAACTAAATAACAATTTGAGACGCTCAATAACAAACGCGACATAAGAGTTACGGTCAGTGCGTTCTTTCGACCGACATAGAACAACAAAATATAATTATTAACCTTTTTTTAGGAAAGGCCGAATTTAACTATTGTGTTATAATAACATCTTGCCTGTATTCCTCAAAGGTTTAGGCAGAGGCGTTATTACTTAACAAGTATTTAATTACAGACACAAAATCAAATCTAGTGTTTGAACACTGGGGGTCCATAGTTGGGCGTTTTACGTTTAGGTCCCACGTAGTACTACAGAGAATCTCATAGAAACCCAATAATACCTCTCAACCTGGGAATGGAAACTAGGACGTCTAGTGTAGCAGTTGGGCTTAGAACTACTAGACCATTAGTCTACTAGTTCTAAGTCGAGCTCGACTGACAAGATACGGCGTAGTTAACTAATACATAATTATGTGCGTGTAATTGTGTCTTGTACACCGTTAGGCGTAGTTTTAGCCAGCCTCACTTCGTTGTTCGCAAAGTTTCATCTTAACTTTTTATTTGATCTGAGGTTTCATTGTATTATATTCTCGATTGCGATACCATTGACCTCCACGATAAAACCATATTTATTGATAGAAAAAATCTCTAGCTCTTTATGAAAACGTGTTGACGTAAATCTAGAAAAAAAAGCGCAAATTCATGTATATAATCTTTTTACTAATAGTTTTTGTAATATTGCGGTTTGCATTATAAAACTTTTTTAAGAATATTTATAATGATAAATTTATGATGAGTAATTATTATGACGCACTTGTGGATAATCCATAATATAATTTCAAACCGCATTTAACCACCAATGGATAAGTCCCGTTTAAATTACTCGGCAGTTAATTTCATAGAAATCTATTCCATTCCTGAATTTATTCTTAAACTAGCTCTTGCTGACCCAACAGATTTTTCAAAAGTAGGTACTCATTTCAGTGGTCTCATTTAAATAAAACATATGAATTTGGTGAACAGATCATTCCAAAAATCATCAAATCGAAGTGGAATCAAATCATCAAATGGAATACACCCGGTTTATTGTTATTAGATCTGCAGCGTCTGGACAAAGCTGACTAGGTTTATGCTTTTATTAAAGCATGTAATGTTAACGCCTTATTTGACATAGGACCTTAGGTATATATATAGGTATAGGTGAACCTTGCTTCTTGTGGAAACTCAGCGCGATAGTTCATTATTTTCAAGCTAATAGATCCCCAACAACATAATCAATAGTTTTGTTTTCCGAACTATGGGATTCCCTTAACAGACAAACAAATTACATGATGTGTAATTATGGAATTTTTCTTCTATTACCGTCTAACAATAAATTTGTTGCGATCTTGATACGCGCAAGAGACGCGGCCGCTGTCGGTTGGTGCACAAGGGCAATAATACGACAAAAAAACGTTACATCTTATTACACATATTTACGTAACGTTTCCTGTTTTGTTGTTTGAGCGCATGATTCTCAGAAGCAGTTATCTATTTTGTATGTAATTTTATTTTAGGTTATGTAGCTCTTTCCTGTCTTTCAGGAACGATAATGAATGAGATAAATTACTGTCACTACATATTTTAAAACAAAGTCCTCCGCCGCGTCTGTTGTTATGTCTGTTTGTTCGCGATAAGCTTGTTTTCACCAATGAAAAGCATGGTTCTCGGGGAAGGTTTATGTGTATCATACCTACAAACCGAGAAACGTCGCCAGCAAAGACGTGAATGCTAGTTGAAAATAAAAACATTATGTGAAAGCCTTTCTCTTAAAAAAATAGGGTTCCTTTAAGAGAAAGGCAACAATTAAATACTATAAAAAATCTCTTGCGGCCGATTTCTATAACAGATCCGTCACTAGATTTGCTTACTAGAGATAATAAGTGTTTTGATTATTGGCTGAAAGTAGATAAATCAAAATAATGACGTACGTACAGTTTAATTCTCAAAAGAGATTTTTCAGTTCTTTCGCATAAAAAAAGTTATGAAATCGCGATGATTGCCTCATCAGTCTAGTGATCCTCAGCACGACTGCTACGCTAGAGGTTCTGGGTTCAATATGAACAGAATTATCATCATTATCAATGGCAATAGGCTCGCCCCTATTACATGGGACCTAAACATACCGGCAAAATGTGGGTGTACATTAGTACACCTCTGCCTAACCCTTCGAGGAATACAGGCGTGATGGTATGTTATGATGAACATTTATGTTATAATTATTAATAACAAAGTATTCGTTTTTATTCTGTTCTGTTGTATGATCTATTAGCTACGCAGTTTTTCGTAGACCGCCGTAGCACTTCGGCTACGAGAGCTACAGCGACCGTCCTTTAGTGCTACGCCTGTTATACAAAATGTATCATTTAAGAGGATAGTATCCGCTTCGCGCCCCATACAAACGCAGTTTGGCCCTTGCTTGAATTTTAAACAATGAAAGTCATTGAAATTTTGCAGTAACAATCTTATCATTAATACACGTGTTTCTGTAATATAAAATTTCATTTCAATATACGGTTAAAAAGTTACACGAGCTCAAAGATTGGCAATTTTCGTTGAAAAACGGCCCAACTTTATGCTAGTATTTCTCGACAATGTATCAATACAGAAACATTCTGATTCGAAGGAAACCCAGATAATATAGTGAATATTTTTTTACAAGATTTTTTTTTTACATATTAGCAATATTATAGGAGTAATCTCCAAAATTCGGAACATACGAAATACGCGTGAAAATGTTGTTGTTTCTCCTCTCGGGCACGCGTTCGCATCGCGAGGGATAGAGACAGCGACAACTGTGCAACATTGTTGCGTTCGCGAGGGACACTCCTCTTAATTATTTTGAACTGATTCATCACGAAAGGAGGTCAATTAAGTTGGTATATTATGTTTATTTAACTGTGTTGTTTATGAATTGATTTTGACAACTAGGGTATGTTGTTTTTTTATGATAGAGTATACTTCCAAAAAATACCAACAACGAATTTTAAATGGTACTATTTAACGTACTGTGAAGTCCCACAGTACGTCAACCTATTTTTTAGATTTTTCTACTAATTTTAAAAGTTGCAGATGTTAAAGAAAGAGGTATTCTGGTTTGATTTGGTCCCTTTTTTGTCTATGAAAAATGTTTACACTCAAATACCGCCACAACTATTTGTTTAATAGATTTAAATATTAAAATTGTAATTCTCGTTAACCCCTTGTGCTAAGCTAAATGCTTGTGTTTCGAGTGGGTTTTTTGGGATTTCGAACCCGTGACCAAATAATCGCAAGTCCGATGTCCTAGCCTAATAACGTTACCGCCGCTTCAAAATTCAACATTAGGAAAATAAGCACTATTTATCCATATAGTTTATTTTTGTTCATCATATATACTGGTTTTTAACTCGTACGCGAATATTAGACATTGAAATTAAACAACTTTTTACGGATTTTATCGCGTTATATTGATATTTTTAATTCCCGACGTTTCGGATCCTTTACAGCATCCATGGTCACGGGTGAACTGAGGTGTTGGTCGTCCTAATGTCAAAATTATCAACAGCTACCCTACATTTTGTTGATTATTATTTGTTCCATCATTACATGTTATGACGTCTATTAGTATTTTTCCGAAGACAAACAAAGAAATTGTAAGCTAATCTGTTATTTTCATAATTAGTTTAACAAGAGAACAAAGGTTAAAAATAATAATTATGGTTAATCTCGGCTATGATATTTAAACTTTACAACTAAAGTATTATTTTTGTACATTTCGTTGTTATAATGATTAAGTTTTATCTTGTAAATTTATGTAGGAAGATAAGGAAGACACATTAAAGTTAATTTACAAATTAAATTCTTCAGGAAGCTTAGGTACAGTCGACAAAACAATTAAATACACAAGAGTGCAACTCGTTTATGAGAATTCGTCCTCCATCTTTTAACCGTTTTATTTCAATAAGATCATTATTACAGGAACTATTGAAATGTTAAAAACTAAGGGCACAATCACGCACCTCTTAGTTTTTTCTCAATTAATATTATTGTCAGCTTCCAGTCAACCTAGAAGCGATGCCATCACTTCACACGACACGACACTGCTAGTTGTCAGCCTTTAAAGCTTCTGTATAATAGAAAAAAAAATCATAGGTGTTCGTATGATAACGGATAACTTTACGTATTATCTGAGGCAAACGTCTTACGAGGCAAAGTCTAATTGTGTTTATATTGGGGGTGACCTTTCTTGAGACCATGTCAATGTTTTCTTTTTAACAATTCAATCTTACTTGTCACACATTCACATTTCAATTTGTATATAGGCAGCTTATTACATATTCCAGGTAATTATTTAATAATAACTTCATCCGTTGTTAAACCGTGATTAGCCTAGTGACTGCTAGCTCAAAGGTCTCAACTTCAAAGCCAAGGCATGTACCTATCAATATTAGAAATCATGAGCATAATAATAAACTTGTAAGCTTAAGAAATTATCTCGTCGGTGTGTGAAGTCTATCAACCCGCAGAAGGCTAGCGTGGTGGACGTTATAGCCCAACCCCTCTAATTCTGAGAGGAGACCTGTGACCAGGGATAGTGAGACAGTTGACAGGGTTGATAATAATATTGTGATGATGTAATCTATCAAAATGCAGATGTTGTTGACCGTCTATACACCTATCTCTTTTGGTGGTAGTTATATATCACGCAATCTGTGCTATAGTGCAAATGTCGGTTGCTGTGAACTATAAAGTGGGTATCTATTTTGCTGACTGTACATCAGAATGGTTAAATGAGTGTAATTATAGGGGTTTAAACAACAGTCGGGTCTGTGACGAAGGTTTGTGTTCCCAGTTATTATAAGTTGACGTCAAAATGTTGTTTGAAACTGTTTTTATTACGTCGATTAGGTTGATATTTTTACCAAACTCGTGGAATTATATCACATCTATTGTCTCATCAAAGCGTATCATATCAAAGTCGATGGCAATGTCAGTGACTGCGCATGCGCCGCGATAATCATCAACATCTTTTTACGGTCATTCATCTTTTTTTTTTAATTTTGCATACTTTGTAGAAGGTTCTTGCGGGAATTTTAGAAAACTTAACGACTATTTTAAGTTCGCGCGTTTTTTGTTTAAATTATTTATTCCAGTTCGAATTGAATACTAAGACAGAATAACGTTTGTTGGGCCAGCTAGTCTTTTATAATTATAATATTCATAACTCAACATCGTGGTTAGATTTACGAAAGATGAACCAACAGGATAAAAGGACCGGTTCTAGGGGCATAGGTCCGCAGGCTTGACTTTTAGAATAACTAAGCGGTAGTTATAATAGCAGCATTAACAGCATTTCTGATCCTTTTTATGGAATGGTAAACTAGCTATAATATTTTGACCTGAATACATCTGTATACAGGGTGACTGGTGAGACACCGACGATACTTAAGGAGAGTACTCAGTATTCGATTCTCGATCTAATTATTGAATAAAAATAGGTACATACTTCCTTAATTTTCGAGCAAATATCCCTATAAATAAATGAAGTCCTCTTACAATCAATGAAACCAAACTCAAAATTAAATCATGGCTACTGACACTCGATTACAAATAAAACAGAATCGATTTTAAAATAGGTATATATTATACGTTATATAAATCACATGCTCACATACACCATACACAATTTCACACCAATCATTCGCAACACATCTTTTTCACATACACACATACACATACACACTACACCAATCACACTTTCCGCATAATGACAACAACCGTACTCTTTTATATTCATATTTTTTTTAATTTTTTGTTCTATTATAATTTTTCATTTGTTTAAATTTAATTATTTAAATATTGCATAAAATTTAGAACATATGTGCTGGGAGAAGACACTGGCTTCTGTAACACAGGTTTGTAACCTAGCGCAGGAGTCAGTCAGGGCCTCACTACTGTTGTGAAAATATTATTATGTCAATAAAGAATTATTATTATTATTAAGTGTTCATACATTCCCTACACTCGACGCTGAGAACGTTGAATTAGTTTAAGTAAATGAAGGAACTAATATCTCACCAGTCAGTCTGTATACCTATGCAAGTAGCATTGCGAAATAAACATCTCAATATCGACGCGGCGACCCGGGTCGGCGGGCCGTAGCTCTCTAGGTAAAAACACTTGCAAGATCGGAGAATCCTCCCATTGGATTTGGTGTCAACACATTCATCCATCATCCATCCTCGCCGACCTGTATATGTGAACCCAGTATCTCCACAGACCCTCATCTGATGTCTTGCCATCAGGCAAGAGCTGATCAAAATTAAATGCCCTAGATATCATCATCATCCACCTAGTTATTATCCTACTGCTGGGTAAGGGTATAGTCGGGCTATAGTCTACTACGCTAGCCTACTACAGGTTGGCAGACTTCACACGCCATCGAGTTATAAATAATAAGTATCTCAAGCATGCAGGTTTCCTCATAATGATTTCCTTAACCGCTTAAGCGAATGATAATTAATATTAATACGCATATGATTACGAAAAGTCAGAGGTGCGTTCCTTCGTTTTGAACTTGAGACCTACGACTTGATAGTTCAATGTTCTATCATTGTTTAGCGCTCTTCGTGTTAGGATATAATCGTGTATTCTCTAACACTTTTCCTGTGTTCCACCACAAACATGAAGCATGGTCTAGGATGGACCACACAATTCAGATAGAACATACCAACACCCCTGTACTCCCAAAAGAGTTAGGTTAAGTAATGTATACCCATACTTAGCCGGTATGTTTAAGTCCCATGTAATAGGAGCTGCTACTGAGAATTTCAGAGAAAACCTCTAGCGCAGCGACCACCAGGACCAATAGAGTTATGAAGCGGTCAAGTAGAAATACTCTTTGAAGCTTAGGCGTTATTATCCACGACAGAACACAGTAAATCGTTTTTGGAGTAATTTGTCACAGGTCTACATGTGAAGATGGTAGCTAGCCAAGCATACGATAATCCTTATAAGTACCCACTACTCGCGTTGGATTTTCACCTAGTGAACAGTTATCACAGAAGACTTAGATCAAGCGGATCATAAAATCCTTCCATTAAGCATCACGTCATCATCATCATCAGCCCGTATTCGTCCACAGCTGGACGTAGGCTTCTTTAAGTGAATGCCACAGACCCCAAAGTAAACTAAGTAAAATAAATAACACGAGATTACTTTTCGTTTTTATAGCACAACGGATAAAATACGTACAACTATAGCATAATTATTATAAATACGTTTTTTAACGACAAAGGTATTTGGTACATTTCGTAAGTACGTCAACCTTGAACGGAAGGACACACAGATCTTATGATGAGATAAATTTATCATGAAAATTCGTACGAGCTATGCATGAATGGACGAGATTTGCGCGTGTGATTAAACGAGGCCACAGAGTATTTAGCACATGGAGTAATCACGTGCGGGAAAATAGTTTTTTAAGGGATAAACTGTAATTATGATAGATGTTATTTCGAAACTTAAACCTCTGTTAACTTATTATACTTTAAATATAATGTAACTTTCTTTGAAATAATAGTGAGATCGCCTTCAAAACGCGAGCTCAGCCTTTACTGAAATTGTATAGTTTGATGTGTAGAAGTCGTGTGTACCAGAGATCATACCTGCTTAAGCTGTCTCTTAATATTAATGGACGATTTTGAGTATGCAATATTGCCGAGCTATCTATTCAATGGTATAAAAAACATCATCGACATCATCTTTTAATGTATACATCAGAACGTTTGCACCTATCAGTGAACATCACAAATTTGCGATCGTTGGATCTCTTCACCCAGTCGCTACATACATACATACATACATATTGTCACGCCTGTCTCCCATGGGGGTAGGCAGAGACTATAGATTTCCACTTGCTACGATCCTGGCACACTACTTTCGCTTCATCTACATTCATTAATCTCTTCATGCATGACCGTCGGTTTAGGGTGCTCGGAACCTGGCCTTTTCGGTAGCGGCCTGGCAGTCGCTACAAGCTGTCCAATAGTCGTCCTACACTATCCTACACTATAGAAACAGATAAATAACAGCAAAATAAGTCTTTATTAGCCGTATTGGCTGCATTTTAGAGATTAAATTATAAATATATTTGTATATCGTAAATATGATGGATACCAGTGTGTTTTTTGCATTCGACACATAAGTTAGTATATTAGTTATTAGTACTCCATTTGCTTAATACTTTAATGCACAACGATTATATTTTTTTGCTCTTTAAACAATAATACTTCGTAAGTTTTTTGACATCTTATTTTTATTCCTTTGGAAACTAAAATGATTCTTATCATTTTCAGGAGTGATCTTCCGGGAGATACCTATTGTACTGGAGATTTAAGATAATTTTAATTTAAATACCACTAAAAGAAGTTATTAAATTTAAATAAGCCTTTTATTTGAACTGACGTCGCCAAACAAAGACAAAAATTTATGATAAACTTTATCTACCTTTGTGAAGGCTAATAACCTTCAACATTTGAAGTTCATAAATAAGTGTATTCATATATACTACCTCATTAGTCTTGCGGCCCCAAGCGTGACTGCTAAGCTAGAGGCCCTGGGCTGGATTCCCAGGTCGAGCAAAGTATTATTGGGCTTTTCTATGAAATTCTCAGTTATAACTCAGAGTTTTGATTTGTGATTAATGGCAATAGGCTCGCTCCCTAATACATGGGACCTTAACATACCGGCTAACTATGGGTATACGACAATACACCTCTGCATAATCTTTCGAGAAATACAAGCGTGATGTTATGAAGGTATAGTAACTATGCATGTAAAATTTATAATTAGGCACAACGGTACAAGAAACCTGGAATTTCTTGTTTCCTTTGAAAAGAGGCCCACTTCTCATAATCTATGTCAAATTACTTAGTACACTTTTCTTTGTACCTATTAGCAGTAATAAAAAAATATAATTAAGTTTTATTTCAATGTCTTATTCCGCATGTCTGATGTCAGAAGTAACTAAGATTTTTAGAATAACATCTAGGTAGGTGCTATCCATACAAAATTTTCAGCGGAATAATTGACATTAGCTGAAGTAAAAAAATAGTCTTTTGTAAATATAATATTAAGCTTTCCGCCCACGGCTTCGCCCGCGTGAAAGGAATATATTTTCCCGTGTTTGCAACTTTTTTCATTTATGCTCCGCTCCTACTGGTCTTAGCGTGATAATATATAACCTATAGCCTTCCTCGATAAATGGGCTATCCAACAGTGAAAGATTTTTTTCAAATCAGACCAGTAGTTCTTGAGATTAGCACGTTCAAGCAAACAAACAAACAAACTCTTCAGCTTTATAATATTAGTAAAGTAAATAGTAATATTATAAAAGGCCACTAACGCGACGGAAGCGTTGGTCACGCGCCGCGGTCATTCGGATCTTGCTCCCTATCGCCACAATTCAGTTAGCCGGTGGATATATCTAGAAAGGTAAGGTTGCAACACTGCACCGTTGCAAAACACTTGATTCTGATGTCGTGTGGACCGACTTGTCTACTCCCTGGTCGTGGAATGCCGTCAGACAGATTCTAGTTCGGTTTTGAGAATAGATCTTACGAATGACCTAATTGACATGAATTAGACGAGAATACTTTTCAGATCATTAGTTACTCGTTTGATTCAAATCTTCAAAAATGTTAGGTAAACATAATAATAACTATCTACTCTAATTTATTATTTAATTTATTTGCATGCTATGCAAATTTTCAGTTTGCTGAACTTACTTATTACATAATATTCAGTTTGTATTTGTCGAAAGGTTAGACAGAGGCACGAGTAATATGTATTTGGTGTACAGTTACTCGTTCTATTATATTATTATAATTTATTAATTTAAGTTATAGTTATAAAAAATCCAATATAACAGCAGAACTTTCAAGAAAGCAGGCATGGAGTTTAAGCATTTTATATTTTTAATTCTTATACATAAAATCGGGTGTTATTACCTAAATTAATCAAGTTAATACCGAAAACCACGTATACGTACTTGTAATAGATAGACTATTATTTAGTGTTTAGATGAGTTTGTCTAACGACTAACCCAAAACCGGTTACGTGAAGTTACGAAAACATATTCACCAATGAAAATGTCAGGAAAAAGTGTGAGTCAGCTGCATCTCACGCGTGTTGCAACAGTCTGCGAGGAAAACTGGTTGTTTTTGCGCTGTTACTGACTTGCAACCTCCAACGTCGCACTTAGTTCTATTGCAATATTAGATACTACTCGAATTTAACTCCAATTGACTCACTATTGCGTACCTCTATGTCTATTATGTGTCAATCTGTATCATTAGGTTTTTTTTGCAGCAGAGTTTAGCTCAGTTATGGCAAATAACTTACCTACGTGAAAAAAGTGTACATCATTTAAAAAACGTCGTTTTTTTAAATTATTTACATGTGTGTGTAAATAATTAAAAAAACGACGAAATTTTTCAAAAACTTGTTTTTAACTCCATCTACTTGTAGATTGAGTTAAAAACAAGATTACGGTATTGGAATAAGGGTGCGATGTATTAAATAGTAATGGCGGCGCAAGTATAGCAACCTGTCGGGTAGCTATATGTTTGAGCCGTTTGGGGTCGAAACGCTTGGGTCATGGGGTCCGAGTGCCCGTCTTCTCTTCAAGGAAATATCTAGAAGACTGGTCGACGCCTCGCGTGATTAGAGGGCTGGCTTATTCCTAGGGGAGCGTATAAGCATTGCCATTCAACGTGGCAATGCTGCCAGTCTTCTGGGCACGATGCCGGACGACAGCGATGCCGAGGAGTACTTTGACGCCTAGTCGCGCCCACTGTTTTTGTATATCTTTCTTTTTTTTGTAAAATATGTAAATAGTGTAAGTAAATGCATTTTATTAAATAATTTAGGTAGGTTTTTTATCTACTTACATTTTGAGGCCGAAAGGGCCAGAAAAGTAATTGCTTGATAAACATGGATAGAATTAATATTTCGAGTAACCGCGACAGGCTGGTCCTTGGAGGCTTTTGTTCAGTAGTGATTCTTTTTTCAACGATTATGGAAACAGGAAATTCCAGGTTCCTTAAGCAATTGTTTTGCGCCTAATAAATGAGTGATTTTACCATATACTTAATAATTACCTACATAACATCACGCCTGTATTCCTTGAAAGTTTATGCAGAGGTGTATTACCGTATACTTATATATAGTTAATCGGTATGTGTAAATTCAATGTAATAATGGGCGAGTCTATTGCCATTATCCGGGCAAACATTCGAGCTGCTACTGAGAATTTCAAAGAACAACCGAATAACCATTTCATCACAGAAATACTACCACAAGTGTAATTAAGGTTGTATTTTATCAGATTTTTAAATTGCATAGGTTTGCGCTTGACCCCTATTTCATGTAACGGCTCAAGTGAATCTTCCCAGAGTCGGGATGTACTTGTACAGTTATCACATTAATTGCATGCTGCTAATACTCCTGATAGTTCTGGGTCAAGGTTGGATGTACACGCGAACATAATTTCTGCGTTATGTCCGTCCGTCGGTTGCGTCACGGCTATAAACACACAGTTGTAGCACGCACTTTACACAGATGACAGGTGTCACATTGTATATTATCCTGACTTTTATGTCGTTTAGGAGCTGTCAAAATTTGACGTATCATTATCCGTGGTGTGAACATAATTTATTTCTTAAAGATAAAATTCACGAAGTCATTTGCATAAGTGATTTATATCTTTAAATACTAAACATGTCTTTTATTTGGTAGCTACAATCTCTATACTTATTTATCATGAACAGTGGCCAGCACATCAAGTTACCACAAAGGAATATTCCTCTTTCGGCACCAATTTTTTGAGCACCTAAGGTTTCAGCACTTGATCTTAGCACTTACAGCACCAATAGGTATTTATATATTAGCACATTGAGCATCAAGCAAATATATACCTATTGGTTCTGTAAGTGGAAAAGCTTAGGTGCTCAAACCATAGGTGCTCAAAAAATTGGTGCCGAAAGAGGAATACTCCACCACAAAATGTAAAATTTTCTCAGTTGATTTTGAACTTCAACATAAACGTTTTAAAGTTCAAAATCATTTGTAGAAATTTGACAGTTTTATATAATGATATATTGATCATGGCGACTGTACCTACATAAAGCTTCACGTCCAGTTTTACAAATTCAGTTTTTGTTGGCCTTTTACTGTATGGAAAGCCTATAATGCGAGCGATGCAAGTGATGCGAGATCAGCTTAACGTACGTGCAGTACAGCGGTAATATTTTCGGTTCGATAGGTTAGTTCTTATATATTTTAGTATGCATTATACTTTCCTAAACGTTACGATCTACTCTACGAAGATTTCAAAACAAGTTATTATAGCTTGATGTGTAGCCGTGCGTACAGACAGCACTTGCCTACTTAAAATAACGGAATTTTCAACATGACGAGATTTATTTACAAATAACAGTTTTTAATATGTTAACACGTTATATAAAACGTATTTATTAATACATACACCGTGATTTAATCAAAAAACGACCAAGAAAAAGATTACATCAAAGATATGTGGCATTACTGTCAAGTGAACAAAATACCACCTATTGTTCATTCAATGTTCAATTAATAGTACATAATTACTCGTGCGAGTTTACGTAACTGACAAAATCATAATTGTTTTGTTTAAGATAACGTTTGATGTCGATCTTACGCAAGTTCACACTTAATTGACATTGACCGTAAAAAATTACTTATTCAGAATGGTTTTTTTTAATTTAAACATTTATGGTTGGTATCATTCGATCGAAAAGCGATTTTTGTTTTGTTTATAGACGGATTTTGGTATTTTTCTTAGCAAAATAGAAGTTTAACTAAGTGAAAAATTATTATTGCTTTTCAATTATTTGTATTTCTATAATATTATTCACATGGACTTCATTTACTATAGTATTATATAAACAGCTAGGAAATAATAACAGTTACTGTATTATATTGAAAAAAAAAAATGCATTTTAGAGTATGTTGAGTATGTTTATTTTTAAACAATAAATAGATAACATTTCATTGTATCCTACTTCCTACTAATATTATAAATGTGAAAGTTTGTGAGCATGGATGGATGTTTGTTACTCTTTCACGCAAAAACTACCGAACGGATTTTGATGAAACTTTACAGTATTATTGTTTATACATCAGAATAACATATAAGCTTTAATTTACAACGATATTTTGGGAAATTCCCACGGGATTGGGAAAAATCTATTCTACGCGGACGAAGTCGCGGGCAGAAGCTAGTTTATTATAAAATAACGAAGCATATTAGATGTTTACATACAACAAAATAACATGTTACGTTATAATAAATGGAGTAAAGTGTGTACCTAATAGGTAACCACCAATACTACGGATACTATATTATGACAATCTTTTACATACATACCATCACGCCTGTATTCCCCGAAGGGTTAGGCAGAGGTGTACTAATGTACACCCACATTCTTGTAACCTTTTGTTACCTTTCTTGACGGTATTTGAAGCTTGTCAACCCGCACGATGCCAGTGTGTCGGTCTAGCAGTCATGGTTTATATGAAATCGGCGTAAATTATAACCTAAAAGATACTACTTATGTATATGAATGTAAAATAATATATATGTACTTTTAAGACTAAAAAGTAAGTACTCTTTGCTGGCCTGAAAAAGGCACTAAGTACATCCAATACTATCTTAAGTGTTACACTTGATACGCTTAGTTTACTAAGAAATGTTTGATTTTGGTTTCTTTAAAGTTTTTTTTTTTTTTAATTCAAGGATTTAGTCAAGTCCTCAGGGATATGAAATTCTCGTGAAACAAAAATACGTTGGCAGGTTGGGCAATGGATATTCTCATTATTTAATGGTAATCTACAATAAAAAAGTAACAACAGATTAAAGACTTCAGACATTCTATCATTCACCACACAATTCTTGATTTATAAGGCTCATTAAACATTCAGTTTTTTAAGCCTCGCCCACGTTCAAAGTCCTACTAAAGTGAGCATTTTATACAAACATTTGTTTAACAAAAAGTGCGCAATGCACAGCATTGACCCCGCCCTTTGTCCCAAGGTCTGACAGACCAAATATTGCAAACCTAGTCTGATGTACTTCTTACGAAAGCTTCAAAATAATTTGTGATGACATATTGTCGGAATTTATATTGTACGCACGGCCACACGTCAATATAAAACGTAAATTTTTGTTTACCCTAAAGCTGAAACACCCCAACTTTATATTTGATTTGTAGAGTTAATATTTTGAAAATACAAAATGATTGAAACTCACGCGGTGACGAGCTCAAAAGTTTGTCCTAATTTACCAATTTAACTAATTTGCGCGGGTGGGTATGAAGAGCTAAGGGCGCCGGGCGGTGAAGGCGACTGATTGACCTCCCCGTTCCGTGTTTCTTGCGCCGATTTTCGTAATAAGAATGGGTGTCCAACTTGAATATTTTTTAAAATGTAAAAATATAACCTAGGCTAACATCCATTGCAATCGATTCTGTTACTGATTCTGAACAAACTACTTTCGGCTTTTGGGTAAACAAAAACTAAGATTGTATACAAATATAGTTTACGCTAGCCTCTTATTGTATTGAAAGCGTATACAATGCGAGATCAGCATAAACTGGCTTTGTATAGGTTAATCTGTAGCCGTGTGATGATGATGAGTAATCAAAGTGCAGTGATAGCATAATTAAATGACCATTGGACTACCAAATCTCAAGTTCGAATCCAAGGCACACATTTCTAACTGAAGTCATGTACGAATTAATAATTAATTAGCGCTTAAACGGTGAAGAAAAACATCGTGTGGAAACCTGCATTTCTGAGAGATTTTCTTGACGGCGTTTGAAGTCTGCGAACCCGCAGTAGGCTTGCGTGGTGGACTATAGCCTAATCCCTCTTATTCTGCGAGGAGACCCGTACCCAGCAGTGGGACATTGTAATGGGTTGATGGTGACGATTAATAGTGGTATTATATATTTGTGGTTATTGTAAAAACTATCTTTAAAAAATTAAGCGTTTTTTTGTAACACTTTAAATGCGGGGGAGGTTTTTAACCCGTCCCCACGTTCTGTCCGACCGTCGTTACAATTAATTTGAAGTTTTTTATCATACATACCATCAGGCGTAGTCATGTGCGCATTAAAAATAAATATTTAACATTGACTTTGAATTAAGAACCACTCGCTCGCTTGAGAAAACATCGTGAGGAAACCAAAGATTTTTCTAACCCGCAATAGGCTAGCGTGGTGGAAGATAGCATGTTTCCTCTCATTCTGAGAGGAGACGAGACCATCATCATCATTACTGCCCAGCAGTAAGACATTGTGATGGGTTGATAATGATTAATATAGGTATAGTATATTTTAGTGTTTATTTAATGAGCTATCTTTAAAAAGCAGCTTTGCAGGAAAAGGTTCTCATTCCATATCCTAATTCTGTCCGACCGTCGTCAAAATTCATCTCAAACTTTTTTATTTATGTTCGTGTATAAATTTGTTATATTTTTGAAAAGCCCAAAGATAGGTGGGTACTTTATTCTTTTTATAAACGTGAGTAGGTACATAATTATACCGATAAAAATTATTTTAACATATAAAAGGCTTCGACACAAAAACCCCTAAAAAGAAGAAAATAAAAAGGGGAAAATAAAAATTTTCTTATTTAATTTTTAATTAATGCTTTTTAAACTTATATTAGGAACTGGTAGACACGGTACCATCGACTTATCTTCACATTCACAAAATTTTAGGCATGATTTAAAATTAAGTACTTGTTGTTCAGACCTGTGAAAATTATTTATACCTTATTATCTACTAGAAAAGAGGTGATAATCTATAAACGGCTAAGCAGATTGTCTTGATGCATAGCTAAGGAAACTCTTGATTAAGAAACTTTTCAAGTGAAAAAAAACTTAAGCAAAATTAGTTCATTCCTACAGGAGCAACGATGCCACAGACGGACCGAAAGACACACATCACCCTTTCTTTTGTCAGGGGTTAAAAATAGCAATATCTTATTTAAATATCCTATCCACGAACAAAGTAATCTATCAACGAACAATTAAAACATTAGAAATTAATGATTTACTTACAACCCTCTTGACAGTCACGGTTCCTTTAATTAAGTAACAATTAGAACTACTTTAAACTTGATAAACAATACGAAGTAGAGAACAGGTTAAAAAAAGAAAATAATTATGTAATGTACAACAAAACTACGTAACTTAAAGAGACACCTCATCGGTCAGCATCAAATTCATCCATGCAAAAAACTGCTCACAATGATCGGAGCAACTAAGAAAATCAAACTTTATCTCAACGACACAAAGGACAGTTTAGAATGAACACCGTAAATGACAGCTGTCATTTGGACCCTGTATTTTATCCCATTGAGATAAAGTTTAATTTCCCTGGTTGCTCAGATAATTATAAACAGTCTGTTCGCACAATATATTTGATGCCCACTGTACCGATTGACTTATAACAATTACATCAAAGCATTGTTAATTAATCAGGAAATAATAACTCCATCGATCTCGTTCTCCGAATACAACGTAATTTTCTTCACTTTCAATTATTTGGTAAGATAGTTGACGTTTTCAATGTCTTATTTGATAGACAGATAAGTAAAAAAATGGCACAGTGGTAAAATATATACATACATATTAACAGTACTAACATCTAATTTATTTTCATACATAACAAAGGCCGGGGTGTACTAATGTACACTCACAGTCATAGATTTTTTTAGGTCCAATGTTATAGGTGGCGAGCCAATTGCCATTTACCAATCATATTACCATCAACAACTCTGCTCAACCTGGAAATTGAATCCAGAAACTCTAGTGCAGCAGTCGTCGGCGACCAGTAGCCCGATTCACGTAATTAAAACCGTAGCGATGTCGCAGCGACTTAATCGTGGATACAGTTTTCTAGTGTTAAGTGAATACTGTCAAGCTAACGTTTTAGAACGACTCTCGACTCTCACCGGACATGTGTGAAGTGAATACGGTTCAACGATTTTTCAATAGGATGACTTCTAAATCTGTGTCCGATCGACGGTTATGAATAGGAAAGCAACGTTTCAACCATTAAGTTGCTGCGACATCGCTACGGTTTTAATTACGTGAATCGGGCTACAGGCCGTTATTCAAATGATAGCATATGAAGGTACTTCATACGAATTTTATTTCCACTCCAAAATTTAAAGGATAAATCTACAAAAGAAATTGAGATTTGAATTATTGTTATTTATATTGAACACATTGATAACAATAAAGCCAGCAACGCACTTGTGATTCCTCTGGAGTAGCGGGTTTCCGTGGGCTGTAATCGCTTACCATTAGGCGAACGCTCGTTTGTCGCCTCTCCCATAAAGAAAAAAGAATATCGATAAAATAACGAGTCTTCAAACACTTAATTATGTACTTCAGAAGTATAAATACTGTACTTATATGATAATTATAACTCCATTGCAAGATTAAAGTATCCAATCATAACACATAACATAACATACCATCACGCCTGTATTCCCCGAAGGGTTAGGCAGAGGTGTACTTAATGTACACCCACAGTTCGCCGATATGTTTAGGTCCCATGTAATAGGGGGCGAGCCTATTGCCATTCACCGGGCACAAATCCAGACTCCGAGCTGCTACTGAGAATTTCATAGAAAAACCCAATAACGCTTTGCTCGACCAGGGGATCGAACCCAAGACCTCTAGCGTACCAGTCGCGATTGGGACCACTAGACCAACGAGGTAGTCTCAAATCATTGTTTACGAAATCGGTTTTCAATGACGGGTATAAACGCACGCTGTCTCGCGATCGACAATTTAATGAAATGCAATTAAAAATATACTCGGTGTAAATTTAAGAGATTATCTATTGAAATATGGAGGTACCTAATGGTGTTTTAAGTTATTGGGAAACTCCCTGGTCAAAGCCGTCAATAGACTCCAAAAACTTCAGTTATAAAAAAAAAGACTCCAAAAACTTCAGTTGTAAAGTACTAGAGATAAGCGTGGTTATGATTACTTTTACACAATTATTATCACCATACCGTAACGCCGTATTCTCCGAAGGGTGAGGCAGAGGTGAACTACCAAAGTTCGCCGGTATGTTTAGGTTCCATATAGTAGGCGGCGAACTTATTGCCATTAACTAGTCACAAATGTCAAGTCTCCAAGCTGCTACTGAGAATTTCATAGAAAAATAACACTATTCGATCTGTGAATCCAACTCAGGAGCTCTAAAGTAAATAGTACTGGCATTTACAACCGCCAGACTTATAAGACAATTATCACCATTTCAACACATAAGTTCAAACGTAGTGTAGGGTAACCTTCAGTATTAGTTGAGTGAGACTAGTGTCCACTAAGGCTTGCGACATACGTTTCAACACGCGATCGGACGTTCGACCGGATATCGTACGACCAGTTAGTACGGTACACTTGTAGTTCAACTATGCGGTTTGTGCAGCAAATATTGTACTGTAGACGATATATTTTGTAACGTTTTTAAATTGCTTTTGTGCGTGATTTTGTTTGCTACTCAAATCATTCGTTTCTCAGCCTTTTTCGAACAAATTAAGGTTGCTGCTTCTCCTCCCCTTCCCTTAATTGGGTCGGCAACACGCGAGTGATACACCGGTGTTGCAAGCGTACATGGGATGGTTGCATCATTATTTGCTACCTTTGTGGTTTAATAAATAAAATATCTGTTATGTTCCTAATAATTTGGGATAAGGTCAAAGATACGCAGTCATGAAAATGCCAGTACCCACAACAATTATTCTGAAAATAATTATGCACAAAATAATTATCTTATAATAATTATGGTATGACAAATTGAGTTTAGTGACTGACGCATACTTTGAGCAACGTATTAAAAACGGCCATTGTCCTTTCTGAAATGGCTCGATTTCTTTATTTCGTACAAGGTTGTCAACAACATTTGCTATTTGCTATTACAAACATTACTGTTAATCTGTTGGTTTTGACTACTTTGTAGGTAAATTATCTATGTTTATATCATAGGCTACGTGTTTAGAAAGGTCAACAAAACAAATTAGATTTATACTACTGAAAAATAAAAAAAAAAACACCCTAAAGCAAAAGTAACTCTGTTTTGTCTGTGTCTCTAACCTTTTTGCGCCTAAAACCAGTGCACAGATTTCAATAAAATTTGGTAAAAGGTTAGCGTGTATTGTGAGGACAGACGTAGAATTTATTAATGAATGAATGATATTTCTGTAAAGAGATAATTGAAAGATAGTTTTATAAGTCAATGTTTTACATTTTCAAAACTAGATGGCGCTAGCTTTTCCTATCTGACGACCTCTGAAAAGCAAAGATGAAACAAACGTATAGAATCATGGTCTCTTTTAAAGTTCAGAAAGTAGTAATTTTATAAGATATGCGCCTTGTAGGTCCTAGTAATCTAGAAAGAAAGAAGAAGAAAGAATAGTTTGCCGATGTGTCAGAAAAACAAAAAAAAATAAAAGTATGAAACATAAAACAATAAACAATGGCACCTGCCCACGTGACCGCACTAATAATTATCTGTCAAGTGCCAATGCCGCCAACATTATAAACAAAACAACATCTAAGAGCAAACAATCTCGTATAGTATTATTTTCATTCCAAAAGTAAGCCGGTTCATCGTTTCTTAAATTTTACAAGAGCAGCCTTACTGGAGTATTAACTTCGATGACATAATTTAATGTGTGCTTAAACTGTAGCAACGTCAAATTTATTAAAGTACTTCAAGCAAAAATAAAAATTCTGAATAAGTAATTTCTAACGTTACTAAAGTAACGTTGAACGTTACTAAATGAACAAACAGGAATTTGTTGCTGGGGGAGTTTACTGCGCCGCTCCTTTTTCCCATCTAAAAGACTGTGAAGAGGCGTTTTTTTGAGAGCTGTCTATAATGTAAAAATTATATGAAAAAGAAGCCTATCTTGTATACATTATTTTTGCCTTTGATTTTAAGTTTATAAGAGTATGATCTATCTATCAGAATATCAGCGCTGCAGCTTGATGTGCTTGCTGCAGCATAGTGCTGAGATAGGGACCTATTCTGACATCGCACAAGTGAATTTTGGATATGTTTTTTTTTTAAACTGATTGCTTTGTATTCTGTATTGTGCTTGACTGTCAGAATAAACTATCTTTCTTCTTTCTTTCTTTCTTTCTACCTATGTTCCAAATAAACAAAATAATACTATTTGATATTATAACAACCGCCAAGTTTTCAAAGGTCATCTACCTTTGACTGTTTGTATACAAGTCCGATAGGAATTACATAAAATATACATACCTACATAAAATATTCCCATCGGTTATAAAAAAACCTGTTTAGTTGCGGCTTTTTTTTATTCAGAATATCACAGACCGTTTTCAACAATTCGAAACATCGAAATTGATATCTATTACGTATTGGATTCCGTTTAATATCGCTTAACATAGTAATGCCACGTCAGCACGGGGATCCCAAAATAGCATGGCTATTTTTGTGAATCTATTAATAAACCGCTCTATTTTCATTGCCAAAAGGTCGAATTCAATAATAAAGCCTTGATTCAGTACACTGACCCCGAATTTTTGATTTATTATTCGTTGTACGGGTTTTTTGATCCGATGACATTGAGATAGCACGATTTTGAACAGTATCATTAATAATTTGAACTTCCTTCAGATAATTTATTCTATACGGTAAAGTGGGTGTGTCGTCTAGGATAACGGGAAATAAACCTTTATTGTGCCTCTTCAGGCTAGTAATTAGAGCGACGGATTTGATTTCCGATTTTATTAATTTACTTTCAGGTTCAAACCCTGCCTGAGAATAGAAAATTCATATCTTTGTGAATAGTTCGCATTATTTAATGCTACTGCTGCCTGCCTCGTTGGTCTAGTGGTCCCAATCGCGACTGCTACGCTAGAGGTCCTGGGTTCGATCCCCAGGTCGAGCAAAGTGTTATTGGGTTTTTCTATGAAATTCCCAGTAGCAGCTCGGAGTCTGGATTTGTACCCGGTGAATGGCAATAGGCTCGCCCCCTATTACATGGGACCTAAACATACCGGCGAACTGTGGGTGTACATTAAGTACACCTCTGCCTAACCATTCGGGAATACAGGCGTGATGGTATGTTATATGTTATGTTATGTTATGTTATTTAATGCTAAACTATTATAATAAAATATAAGCAGTTTAATTACTTTATTAGGAATTTCTTAGTAGCGGCTAATAGACTTGTGTTGTGCCTATTTCATTTACTCGCAATCTTTGGTCTAGTGGTCGTAAACGCGACTGTTACGCTAGAAGTTCTTAATTAGATTCCTAGTGTCAAGTATTAGGGTTGTCTATGAAATTCTCAAAAGCAGCTCGTAGTTTGAATTTATGCCTTTTGGACTAACGGTAATATGTTAGATCTATTGTATGGAACCTAAACACACCGGCGGTTTGTGATTTCTTGGGATATAGGTACAAGTGATGATACATAGATTATGTACTTAACACTATTTCACAACAAAATGTTTTCTATACGTATGCTAATATTTGTTTACTAAATAGATCTTGCCCTAATCTAATTATCACCAGCGAGTCTGCGTTAGCACTAACTCACGAAAATGTTACTGAAACGCGACGCGTTACGTAACGTTACAGACATAACGACAGGGTGACCGCGAAATATTTGCAATTATTTGCGACATTGCATAGCGAGTTTAGCGAAATTTATATAAGAATTGAATTGATCGATTAATCCCTAGTCTGACATTGTAATACGTCATTGTATTTTTAACCGCTATGTATATTCTGTTTGTGCGTCTGTGACTGTGTTTTTTATGGGATAACTCGGCAAACGAGCAGGTGAGCAGCAGATGTCTATGGGCGGCTATGACTACTTAACATAACATACCATCACGCCTGTATTCCCCGAAGGGTTAGGCAGAGGTGCACTTAATGTACACCCACAGTTCGCCGGTATGTTTGGGTCCCATGTAATAGGGGGCGAGCCTATTGCCATTCACCGGGCACAAATCCAGACTCCGAGCTGCTACTGAGAATTTCAAAGAAAAACTCAATAACACTTTGCTCGACCTGGGGATCGAACCCAAGACCTCTAGCGTAGCAGTCGCGATTGGGACCACTAGACCAACGAGGCAGTCTCTCTCTCTTACCGAGAGGAGGCCTGTGTCCCAGTAGTGGGAATATTATAGGCCGATTATGCTATTTTATGCTATTTACTGTCCCTCTGCTGGGCAAAAGGTTTTGGCAACAGCTAAGGGTCGAATACCCTCAGCCAAAAGGTTAATAAACTCCGCTACGTCACTGCCGGTGTTTAATTAGATTATCTTTGAAAACAGATAAATTTACACGTAAGCCGTTGCATAGAATTTACAAATTCAAACCACAAAAAAAAAATACAGTCAGCAACACAATGCAATCTTCGAAACGCTTTATCATCAACCCATATACTGTCTCAGTGCTGGGCATGGATTTCCTCTGATAATTAGTGATGAGCCACCGCGCTAGCCTACTGCAGGTAAGCAGACTTCATACGCTGTACACAGGCATGCAAGTTTCCTCTCTATGTTTTCCTTCATTGTTTTCAGCAACCAATAATTAATTATTCATTTGCAAATTCCGAAAATTTAGAGGTGTGCCTAGGATAATACGAGAGAGCTATGGACTTGGAAGTGCAATGTTCTTATCACTAAGGTATACTTCACTTTTAAAAAGCCTCCTTTCTCTTTATCTAGAAGGTAGAACTTAGCATATAGAACAATAATATAATATAACATCACGCCTTTATTCCCCGAAGGGTTGGGGCCTAAACCTAACCGTTAGGCAGTGGTGTACTAATGTATGAGTGCAGTGATAGCCTTGTGATATGATTATTGCACTGCCAAGTCAAAGGTCTCGAGTTCGAATCCAAGGCACGCACCTCTGACTTTTCGAAGTTATGTGCGTACGAGTATTACATCCGCTTAAACGGTGAAGGAAAAAATCGTGAGGAAACCTGCATGCCTGAGAGATTTTCTTGACGGTGTGTGAAGTCTGCCAACCCGCAGTAGGCTAGCATGGCGGACTATTGCCTAATCCTTCTCATACTGAGAGGAGACCCGTGCCCAGCAGTGGGACAATGTAATGGGTTAATAGAATAGAATAGAAAATTTATTTATTCAAGTGACCATGACTCATTATGTTAGTAAAACTTAAAACTATGTTAGTAGCAATCTATTATTTTGCCATTCCGTGGGAGATGGCGCAGCAACGCCCCACATAAGGGCAGTCCAACCTGTTAGCGATCACGCTTAGGATACTGTTGGAGCTGGCCCGCACCCTACCAACCGGAGATGCACACCTCTTTCGCATCATTGTGTAAAAACAATCTACGTGAGCGTCGGCAAACATCCCCGATGCGCTACAGAAACGGGGCAGCCCCACCAGCAATCTAAACGCATTATTATATTGTACGCGGAGAGCGTTATAGGCTTTTCGAGTATATCTAGCCCACAGGCTGCACATGTAAAAGGTTGTGCAGTAAGCCCGGAAGAGCGTAATTTTAACAGGAAGTGTGCAACGTGAAAACCTGCGGGCGAGCATGTTCGCTCTAACCGACAACGCTCTCCGCTCACGCTCAATATCGGCATCGTCTTTGAGATCGGGGGTCAATATATGCCCTAGATATTTGAATTTATGAGTCCTATGCAAAGGTTTCCCGTTGAGTATAACTGCTGGTATTCTATCTGGACTACGGCCCCCGGTCTCAAAAACCATGACCTCTGATTTACTACCATTATAGATCAGACCATGTGTTTTCGCATATTCTTCACATTTGACAATCATTTTTCTGAGACCGCAGACCGAGGCACTCAGGAGCGCCATGTCATCCGCGTAACTGATATTGTTAACACAAACACCGTCTATATAACAACCGATCGTGGCGCTGCTGAGCCCTTGATCAACTCATTCATATAAAGGTTAAAAAGCGTGGGCGAGCTTAATCCGCCCTGCCTCACACCGCATTCCAACCCATACGAATGAGATAGGGTCCCAGCCCATCGTACATTGTTGACCTGATTTCCATACCAAAACTTAAAGATATTTACAAGTTCAGTTGGCAGTTTCGTTTTCTCCAACTTTGACCACAACATATCGTAGGAAACCAGGTCAAAAGCTTTGGAAAGGTCCAAAAAGCAAGCGTAAACCTGCGTCTGACGTTTTGAATAGTATGCAACAGTGTGCTTCAGACACAACACGGCGCTTTCTGTGGATAATCCAGGTCGAAACCCAAATTGGTTCGCATGTAGCGTTACAAACTTGTTAAGTTGTGTATTAAGCACACCGTCGAGTACCTTCGAGATTACTGTAGCCAATGAAATGGGTCTATAGTTATTGCTGTCCGCGAGATCACCAGTCTTATTCTTAACTACAGGGACAACCACTGTTCGCAACATCTCGCTAGGCAAATAACTATGACCCACGCAAAAGCTATACAGCATTGCCAACACTCGTGGCAGATGTGGTCCAGCATATCGCAGATGCTCAACACTGAGCCCGTCATGACCTGGAGATTTACCTCGTGACATCGATTTGATGGTTTTAGCTATTTCAGCTGACTTAATCTTCATGCCCAGTGCCACACCGGGCTCAGCCCTGATCACAGTATGAGACGGCCCTAAAGGAGATTTAATCGTGAAGTGATCCTTGAAAAGATTGGCAATCTTCTCAGGGTCACTCACACCGTCGACACTCACGGGGATGCCCGGCCCATTCTGTAACTTATTTGTATGCTTCCAGAATGCACGGAAATCGTTTTTTGAATGATGTGAGGCTAGAATGTCCATTTTAATTTGAGTTTCATGGTCCTGACACCATTTCAAACGGGACTTGAAGATTTTTCTGGTTGCACACATTTCGTTATAAAAGGGCCCAGCATTTTGTTTTCCGTACCATACCCACACTTGAAATTTATGTTGAGCATTCCCGTGAGCCTCGGCCACATGTTTGTTCCACCCCGTAATCACTTTTCTTTTCTTTGAGTAACTTTTACCACTAGCCCGGCCTACCATAGCGGCCCCGCTTAAGGCTTGTACGATGTCGGAGTACAACTTGTCAATTAATACTCTGTGACCAAAGTTTTTACATGTTTTGTTACTACATTCATGAAGATCGTGTGGGAAGTCAATTAGTCTTAATTTTTCGTGACATTCCGTTGTATATGTGTCTATTTGATGTTGATTCCTTTCTCCCCACACGATCTCATTTTTATTTTTGTTAATATTATACAGTTTTGGCAATATTACATTTAAATTACATTCTATAACCAAGGGAAAATGGTCTGACCATAGTACATCATATAACACATATGCATTGCGAACCGAATTAATAGCTGCCTCCGTGACTAGGCAGTGGTCGAGCCAACGCTTTGACCCGTGTGCTTCACTAAGAAACGTATATGTATTCGACCTGGGCCCCAAAATTTCCATATCTATACAGGTCCATTTTTGTTCTTTTGAAAAATCTATTAGTTCACTGCAAAATTGCTCAAACGGATGCGCGTTGTAATCTCCCAATATGTAAACATAGTCTTAAGTTAATGATGTGCTAATGTACATCTGCAGTTTGCCGATATGTTTAGGTTCAATGTAATAAGGAGCGAGCCTATTGCTATTACGGACAACACAATTATATGTTCTACTTTCAGTGCAATTTTGTTTCAAAATGTGGCTTTATTCAGTGACTTTTCATGCTAACTGTACCATTACATCGTAAAAATACAAACGAAATCGTTAACAAAATGTACAACGTCTATTACCGTCCGAAATTGTAACGAAAAAGTAACAAAAAATATCGTCCAAGACGGAGAGCAATTGATGCAAACGGTTGCGATTCTATCAAAAACTACAGAGTTGTTTTGTAATATTGTTAACATTACTGTAACGTTCGGTTAATGTTACATTGTGCCTGAAAGCATTTGCAATAGGAGCGACTCGATGTTTCGTTAGATCTATTTATAATTTAAACACATCTTTGACTTCATTCATTTTCTTGCTGTCTCCGTTTTCTGAAATTAGGTTCAACGTACAAATGACTGGAATATAAACATACCGGCGAAATGTCCGTGTACATTACTACATCTCTGCCTAACCCTTCGGGGACTATAGGCGTGATGGTATGTATGTATGGTTAGAACACTTAGTTGACTTAGTGTCAACATGCAATAGTATTTGCCCCATTCATTATAGTAAAACCGACCTTGAGGCATATTACTAATACTGCCTCGAAACTTTTCTCTCTATTGCCTCACAAAAGTAAACAATACGGTTTGCCTACATATTTTCAAACGACAATGCATTTTTAATAAGTCACAGCTTTATTTATATTTTTTGTTACGTAAAAATAGTTTTTATTGAATAAATCTTTGTTACGCATTCTGTTTGAACACACTTAAGCAAGATGCTTTTTCCCACGTACTTACACATCGAGTTATATAATCCAGTATTAATTGACCTTGCACTATATAATTTTGTCATACAACGAGAAGCCAGGTAATTCTGGTATAGTTAGTTGTGTAGCCGTGCATCAGGAAATATAAAGCCTTAAAACCAAAAAGTATTAAGGCAATTTTTCATAGGTTTCAGAAAAGTAAATCCTAAAAAAAATACTATGTCCAAGAACTTAAGATTAAAGAAGATAAAATAAAATACCTACCTAAAATAAACATCAATTAATTTATGATGAATGTTGTTTATATCACGTAACAAAAATAATTTTAATTTTTTCTACAATTAGAATACGTAATTGCTATTAGTTTTTGTATAACAATTATCATCTGCCTCACTACGGAAAGAGGAGGGAATAAATTTGACAGTCTATGCATGTGTGTAAAGGAATTTTCACTTATTTTGCCTTCGATTGATTCGTCCTTATTTTTTGCATGCAGCCGAGGACATTAAAATACCAATGTTACCATTTATTAATTCACAGAAAAACTTCCGGCAATTTTTGAAGTCGGAAATATATTTTTGATTTATTTATCTAACAAATAAAAAAAATGGTTTTCTTATTAACAAAACAATAAAAACAAAATACATCGTCTTTTAACTCACTTAATTATAATGTATCTCGCTATCTCAATATTATCAAATCTACATTCTAGCATAGACAGTTTCCTTGGTTATAAAAATTAAATAACTCTATTGTGTGTAGAGGTCAAATTTAATAAGAAAATTGATTGGTTACTGATAATTTAGTCATTATGTACAGTAAATGTCAGTAGAACATTATTATTAACAATCCCAGTGATATCATCAGCATCCTTTTTATTAAATGTTATTTTTTTTAATGAACACTGAAATATCAGTCCATATCAAAAGTCTAATTTCATCTGATTCCATGTACCTAACTATAAAAATGTATTTAATTGCAAAAAGTAGCTTACTAGGGTAACTGAAGCTTGTTATAGTTCCTTTAGTAGAAAACTAAGAAGTAAGTCATCTAAATATATTAAATATGGAGGACTGCTATTTGTCATATGCGTTTCCGAATTTTCATCATCAACATCGTCATCATCATCTTCCTGCTCTTTTCCCAACTTATTTGGGGTCCGCAACAACGATATTAAAACTAGTCATTGGGGTCATTACATCACAGGGATGTATAGAAGAAAAGTACATGCTCCGAAGCATGTCCTTTTCTTCTATACATCCCTGTTAGTCGTCATCTTATCATTAAGTCCCTTTTCAATTATATCTGACGTCACACAATCAATCCATCTTTTCTTTCATCTACCTTTACCCCGCCATCTCCCCACTTTTTAGGGAACCGTACAAAAGGAAAAAAATAAACTTTAAAAATGTTCTTTCTTTCTTTCTATATAAACCAGGCGTGCCCCTAGGGTCACAAGTGCAATGAAGACGACGCGACGGTAGCACAGAGGTCACGTGCTACCGAGTAGGTACAGTGGGGTTCAGTTCTTTACTGTCTCTGTGCCCTAAAAAGCGTTGCACGGGGGGTGGGGGGTCTTGGGGTGGTCTATCAAGAGGACACAGTGCCCCCTCCATGTGCTGATGGTGGCCACCAGGCCGGTTTTAGTGGTTAAATCTAAATTCTGTATAAATAAATCAAGAATTCTGATTTTTGGGGATAAGACCGGAGTCTAATCCCCAAAAATCGCCTTTGAAGGTTTCAATTCAATTTTATTTATCCCCGGGATTTTCCCCCGTAAACAAAAAAGGTGCCCCTTTATAAAATATATCTTTCACTCTAAGTTTCAATAAAAAAAACCTTGTACTAGTAATAATAGGTACATTACAAGCAACACGTGTCATTGTCACATTGTTTATGTTTGCGACAAGAACTCATTATGTTTGCCATAATTGAGTCTGCGTTACCATTATGTTGTGCTGTGACCCCAACAACACAGTGAACAGTAATACAAGTCATATGGTTTTTTTTTTTTTTTACTGCTGATTTGTTATTTTTTTGTTTTTCTTTAGGTAACTAGGCACAAATCCACTTCAAGCTATAACTTCCAATACTTTTAGTACATATTTGTAAACTTCAAAATACCCTAGAAAACTCTAGTGTGAAGCAATGTTGTTTAAAATAAAAGACTACATTTTTTAGGGGTTTGGCTGACGTTCCAAAAGGACTACTTACATTGATGACATAAACCTCCGATGTACTCACATCCTGTTATCGCCATAATGTAAAGTGAATAATATAAAATCTTTTGTTTTAAAAGAGTGTCCATGGAGTTTCCTTCTCCGTAGGATCAACTTTTTGGAACCGTGCAACTACAGTCAATAACGTTTCATAAACGCTTGTAAAAGCTTATTTGAAATAAAAACATGTGATTTGATGTGTACAAACAGCTACCCATCAAGCTATACAAAACTGACCTTCCATTGTAAACGTTTTACGCACAATTCAAGTCCAGCCTGTACTGGTTTTGCATAGCTTGATGTGTAGCCGTGTGTACGTATGTGTACTACGGATTGCGGAAGAATTCCTTGCTTCAACATCAAATCCGCAACGATATTGAAATATCAATTTTATAGCAACACGTTTCGTTATAGTTATTTGATTAAATTATTTGGAAGGAATTAATTCTTACAACATTGAAATATAAAATATGATCCGCTATGCAACGAAATGTCACACTGTCTCGCGATGTCAACACCACTGTATCTTCGTCTGGGTAACCAGACATTAGGCTTGGGTATAAGATATCGATATATCAGTATCGATATTTCTCTGAATATAATTGAAATGACTGCCTCGTTAGTCTAGTAGTCCCAATTGCGAATGCTATGCTAGAGGTCCTGGGTTCGATTCCCAGGTTGAGCAAAGTGCTATTGGATTTTTCTATGAAATTCTCAGTAGCAGCTCGGAGTCTGGATTTGTGCCCGGTTAATGGCAATAGGCTCGCCCCCTATTACATGGGAACTAAACATACCCACCTTTCGGGGAATACAGGGGTGATGGTATGGTATAATTGAAATGTATTGTAATGTCCCGTGGATTTTTTAAATTTCAAAATATCGATATTTATTTCCAAGTTACAAATTTGTAGCTCAGTACATAGTCGTACATACGTAGGTACGCATATTTGTTTTCTTGACAGTTCTTTTGGGTAACCACCCCTTGTGGTAAAATATCGAAATATTGTTG
Organism: Subacronicta megacephala; assembly: GCA_958496365.1. NCBI lineage: Eukaryota > Metazoa > Arthropoda > Insecta > Lepidoptera > Noctuidae > Subacronicta > Subacronicta megacephala. Next base: position 14,075,263 of record OY292518.1, read on the forward strand.
TTTTTATTCTCCATTTATCGGCATCTTTTAAAAATGTCGATATGTTTATTTTATTTGCCCATCCTTAGTTTCCGTCAAATATTGAATTAGATTGTGTCATTAATTAACATCTTGTAGTCGTCGATTATCCAATAAAGTTTAAAAGTGGCGTGTGTTATTACATTCACCGTTGAAAGTGCTTTGTTACGGAACTGCGGAGGTGAAAATTTAGTGTTCCAAGTTATGGTACACACGGCTACACATCAAGCTATACAAATCCAGTTTTGACTGACCAACCTAGCCTCGCATTTTTTTTATCAAAGAGTTAACAAATAAATAATCTAATATAGGGGTAAAAATCGCTCACCTTGAACCTTCTTGTGATGTTATTATATTGATTTTGTAGAATATGGATTATTTTTTTATACTTGTATGTAAGCTAAAAGAGTGCATGTGACAGAAAGGGTCAAGGTGGAACAGAGCAAATCTGAGACACAGCGCAATAATATAAGTCTCAAAACTAAATTTTCACAGTAGCGTAACTGCACACGGTTACACATCAAGCTATACAAATCCAGTTTTGACTGACCTCCCATTGTAAAGGTTTTCCGTACAATACAAGGCCAGCCTATACTGGTTTTGTATAACTTGATGTGCAGCCGTGAGTACTTACGCTACTGTGAAAATTCACTTTTGTGACTTATAATATTGCGCTATGTCTCAGATTTGCTCTGTTCCACCTTGACCCTTTCTGTCACATGTTGACAAGTACCGGTTTATTTATTCTTTGATGTGCTGTCGTCAGCACATCAGGTTACCACAAAATGTCAAATTTTCTCAGGCGGTTTTTGAAAATTTGAAGATATTTGAAAGTTTTGTATAAACTGTTGGCGACTGTACGATGAAGATGTTTTATGTTTTTTTTTGCATTCTATGACAATCTCTATGTAGGCAAGCATAGGGCATCGTTTCGCACTATTGTTGATTTCAATGTCTCCGCGTTCTAGTAATTGCAAATGAGGCTGCTAATTATGAGGTCCTGAGCTCAAATCCGAGTAAGTTTTATTTGATTTTTTTATTATAATAGTTTTAGAAGCTCTGATATTGGATTAGTGGCTAAACACTGGCTCTAGCCTGGCACTCTATAACATAGGACCTAATACATCGGCGAACAGTGGATATACATCCGTTGCGTAATAATTCGGAAAATACAGGCGTGACAGTTCTAAGTTTAATATATTTTTTTATCGGTAATATATTTTTTAATAAAACCTATCATACCTGATTTCATGTATTGTATTTTACGTAGGTATGTTCATTTACTAATATGATTAATTTCATATTTCTTCTAAATATTCTAAATTCACCAAACTAGCCTCACATTTTTTTTAGTTTTTATTTATCAAAGACTAAACAAATAAATAAGTTAATAAATAGTGGTAAAAATCGCTCACCTTGAACCTTCTTGTGATGTTATTATATTGATTTATTACAATATGGATTAATTTTTTATATTTGTATTTAAGCTCAAAGAGTGCATCAAAGAGCGAGACAAACGTGTCACCTCCTCATAAAAGAACCATTTATCCTCAAATCTGTGTTTAATATCTTGGGGTGAATGAACTACATCCTATTATGATTTTTTCCCAAAAACCTAATGTTTTGAAAAAAAAACCGGTAAATATGCAGAGGAGAGACGACTAGAGAGAACGTGGTTCATTAACCCCAATTGGGGAAATAGAGGGAGGGGGGGGGGGGGCTTAAACAAATCATGGATCCATTCAATTCATAATAATTTAACAATAGTGCTATATTCGAGAAAACAGTGATTTTGTACGAGAATCATTCACCCCTCACTAGGGTTAAATATGATGTCTAGTCCATTTACGAATAAGTACAAATACACGCCATCTATCGACGAACTTTTTACCTAACCATGGTAAAATTAATGCAGTGAAATAAAAAAATATATTCAAGGGCTAGTTCAGTTGCGCCACTTACCCAAGGCCGTTGCGAAGGTCGGCGGCGCACGAGTTGCACAAATGTTACCGTGGCTCGTTCACTACTGAGAGCCCGAGCGCCGCGGCCGGCGTGTTTCACAACCCCGGCTATGTCTTAACTGGTGATTGTACCAAAGGGATTGTATTAGAATATGCTTCTATTTTTTTCTATTTTTCGTACTAGAGGACGTTTGGTTCGTTACAATTTTCAGAGTTGCTCAAGCGCATGTGGGGTTCTTATGACTTGGATAGCTTCAAGGTCGTTTGTTAAAAAGATTTGTCTGGTTTGAATACCCCCTATTGAGGAGTCTGCCATGATTTGACGGCACGTTTGGCTTCAGCTTCTGCGCCCCACGACGTAGGTTAAATCCTTGCAAGGAACTCATATTTTTTTTCACTTTAAAGAAAGAAAAAAAAAAGGATTTATTGACTCAGTCAAAGACAACGCACAAAATAATATTAATAAAAGATATATAATGAATTATGGATTGCCTTATTAGCCTAGTGGTACTAAGCGCGACTGCTATGCTAGACGACTTGGGTTCGATTCTCAGGTTGAGTGTTACTGGGTTTTTCTATGTAATTACCAGTAACAGCTCGGAGTCTGGATTTGTGTCCGGTTAATGGCAATGGCACCCTATTACATGGGACCTAAACATACCGGCGAAATGTGGATGTACTTTAGTAAACCTCTGCCTAACCCTTCGGGGAATACAGGCGTGATGGTACGTAATGAATATACAAAATAAAGTGTTCTGTGCTTAAGGGGCCCAGTTCAGTTAAATGTCAGATTACGCCTTTCGTAGATTTTCAGGTTTGCATCGCGTATGTGAACATTCAACGTTCTTCTATCTCCCTGCAACATCTAGGCATTGCAATTGATATTCTTAAATATCAACCTCTTTCACTTTATAGCTAATACCCAGTTAGAAAATACATCTTTCAAAAACATAATTATATTTTTGAGCTAGCTTTTCATTGCTTTTGCAATACAGTTATTAGAAAGCTTTAATACTCTCCTTGTGTTGTGAGTAAGAAAGAAATATTGCCGTGTTTTTTATTGATAAAGCAGCGAATTAACGAGCTACTTGATGTTAAGTAGTCATCGTCGTCCATGGACATTTGCAAAACCAAAGGAGTTGCAGAAGTGGAACTAGGCCAGGCATGTGTACCGCATGTCGACAGCTTGTGGGCTAGACTTGCTACAGAGTGGAGCACACAAGGCGTTGGACGACGCGGGAGGCCCGACGGAGATGGCGGGACGAACTGGGGGCCTAGACAATGTCACATCTTCATTATCGATGACGAAGTTAGATATCCGAAATGTATGGATTTGACATAATTTCATCACGTGACATATCGAAAGGTTATGCCAATTCCACACATTTCTGATATCTAACGTCGTTATTGATGATAACGATGTGACATTGTCTAGGGCCCCTGAAATGTATGGTATTGGCATAATCTTTCGATATGTCACGTGATGAAGTTATGCCAAATTCATACATTTCGGATATCTAACTTCGTTATCGATTATTAAGATGTGACATTGTTTAACCCCCTGGACTCATATTTAAGAGATTGAGCTGTAATAGCTCTAAACCGTGAGAAATGGCCTTTGCCCAGCGGTGGGATCAACCGGGCTGATAAAATGATATCTTATTGCGAAAAAATGTATATCTAAGGAAGCCAAGCAGTTGGCAAAAGTTAGTTGTTCTTATGCCTAAACGATTATATTATATTTAAAAGTGCACCTACCAATTTCTGTCTCTGCATCACCCTAAGGTCGACTGTTAGAGAATGCCTAAGGCATTAAGTCCGCCTCTGTACTCTGTGTGCATAAAGTATTAAATAAATAAATTATAATCTTTTGAAGTAAATAATTTATTTTTTGGATTTCCTTCGCCTATTGAGAGGATTTTACATACATTTGTACTACATATTAATCATTATTGACACTAGTCCATAATAATAAGCCTTTGACCTTTTGACCTGTAACGTTAACCTTAACAGACTTCACCATATTTTTCTTTTTACTGCTTCATAAGTCTAGAGGTCGTCAATGCGACTGTGACGCTAGAGCAGGATCTCTAGCGTCGCAGTCGCATTGAAGACCTGGGTTCGATCCCCAGGTCGAGCAAAGTGTTATTGGGTTTTTCTGATGAAGTTCTCAGTTGTTATAATGTGAATTTGTGCTCGCTTAGTCGCAATAGGATCCTTTAACATGGGACTTTAACATACCGGCGAAATATGGGTGTACATTAGCACATCTCTGCCTTAACCTTCGAAGAATAGAGGTGTAATGGTGTGTTATGTTATTTAAAGGAGTATTTATGCAAATTATTGTCGGCTCTTCCCCATAATAGCTTAGTTATCGTCATTTTATAAGTACCTGCCTGTAATATTGGTCTAAATAACAATAAAACATTTGACTTTGAGTTTGCTGTTTGGAATGCATGAAAACTAATGTAAAGCCGGCTTTACACAGGATATTTACAGACTGACATTATAATATTATACAAAGAAATGGTTTTGCAAGGCATGCGTACCATATCGCAAGTCATGGCACCCATGACGAAACTGTCCGATGCAATTTATTGTGATATCTTGGCGATTGCTAAATTCTTGTTTGCAATTTGTCACACTTGCACTGTTTGTCCCTTTATGTTTTTTGTTGTTATAAGAATTATTATTTGACAATAGCGCCACCTGACGCGCAAAGGTATGTTACATTTTTTATTTAAAAAAAGCTTACTATCAATGTGGGTCGCACATTACTAGTATATTGTTAACCCTTTGTGCTTGGGTTACGAGTAACCCACTTGTAACACAAACACTCATCGGTAGATCAATAAGTGTGTTTCGAACCGGCAACCACATGATCGCAAGTCCGATGCCCTAGTCATTAGGTTCAAATTGATTATTTTTTATTGCACTCATGTTGAACAGCAATATGACTGTTGGACTACCGTTAAAGCTCTCAAAGTCTAATTCAAGGCACTCGCCTCTGACTCAAAGTCATTAATACATTATCACGCGTTTAAACGGGGAAGGAAATTATGGTGAGGAAACCTGCATGCCTGAGAATTTTTCTCGGAGGAGTGTGAAGTCAACCCGCATTAGGCCAGCTTGGTGGATTATAGCCTAATCCCAATTGTTCTGAGAGGAGATCCATGCCCTACAATATATATAAAATGGATTGATGATGATGAAAGACACCACTGTATGTTGGTGAGCGTCATGAAGCCCATTTGTCACATTCGTTAACTCATTCCGCCAGTTGCTTTGTGTAACTTAGCATACCATCACTCCTTTATTCTCCGAAGGTTTTCGCGGAGGAATACATAATGAACATCCACAGTTCGTCTGTATATTTAGGTCTCATGTCATAGGGGGCGGGTCTATTGCCATTCACCAGACACTAACAGTACGTTGAGCTGCTACTGAGAATTTCATAGAAAAACCCATTAATACTTTGCTTGACATGGTAATCAAACCCAAGACCTTAGAAGCATTAGACTAATGAGGCACTAAAAGGCCTGATAGAAATAAATAAGTCGAATAAGGACTAGAATAAGTGTCATATTTATAATTATTTTATGAAGAATAAGTGTTAGTATTTTTCACGACATGACATACTTGCAAGGTAACTATCAAAGCTATGTAATACAAGGCTATGCTACCGCTAATTTAACTCATCTCAGTAATGACCTACTTATGACAATTTCGGAGACATTCATGTTCAACAAGATGACTCAATATTTAAGTAGGTACACTTAAATACATAACATATATACCAACTTGCCTGTATTCCTCGAAGGGCTAAGGCAGAGGCGTAATTATGTACACCCACACTTGGTTGGCAATAGGGGTACATTAGTACACCTCTGTCTAATTCTACGAGGGATACAGGCGTGATGGTATGTTAACTTAGGTGATTGCAAGCGCAATGGCTGAGCCTTAGATCCTTGGTTGTATTCCCTGGTCTAGCACAATGATATCCTGTTTTGCCATTTCAAATTCCCTGTAGCAACATATTTGGAACACTTTTATATAGAGGTCCTGGGTTCGACTTCCAGGTCGAACAGTGTTTTTGAGTTTTTCTATGTCATTCTCAGCAGCAGCTCGGAGTTTGGGAAATGGTCTCGCCCCCTTTTACATGGGACCTAAACATTTCGGCAACCTGTCTACACAAGTATAACTCTGTCTAACCCTTTGGGAAAAACAGGCGTGATGGTATGTTGATAATAATGACTGAATAGTTTCTTCTTCACTTTGTCGACGTCTAGTCTTGTCATAAAACAGGTTTTAAACATTTGACAACTCACATATTATGAAGGTCGCACTTACAACCATGCCACTCAAGGTCGCGTAACCACTGATTTTAAGCTTCTTAGTAATGACCTACAATGTACATACTTACATAGTAATTTGTTAATGTTTTGTTGCTACCAAATGGAGTGTTAAACAGTTCATCATTGATGATAGAAATATGTGACGTGTGACCATCACGGATGTGTTCGCTGAAGCGTAAAGCACAGATGTACTAATGTAGGTACATTGTATACCCACAGTATTGGTATGTTTAATAGACGGCGAGCCTATTGCCATTGATCAGTCCAAATTCAAACTTCGAGCTGGTACTGAAAATTTCGCAGAAAACCACCATGACACTTTACTCCAAAATCGAATCGAATTCAGGGCCTTCTACGTAGTAATCTCTCTTAAAACCACAAGACTAAAACAGTAAGATCTTTTCTGTAAAATTATTTTGGTGTTTATTGGTTAGTAACATGAAGTTTGAAAGTGGCGCCAGTGACAGAAAAGTTAAAAGGGAATCGCTTGTCTTGCTATGGGCACGTGATGAAGAGGGATGAAACTCACGTGACAAAAAGAGTAATGAATTTGAACGTGGAGGAATGGAGGAGTAGAGGGAGACCAAAGAAAAGATGAATAGATTGTGTTAAGTCAGATATTATGGAAAAGAGATTGAACGATGAGACGACGACTTACAGGGATGTATGGACGAAAAGTACATGCTACGCTGACCCCAAATAAATTGGGAAAAGGGTAGGAAGATGATGATGATAATGATCTACGCCATAGCTTAGTGCTGTGACCATTGGACTGCCAAGTCAAAGCTCTCGAGTCTGTAGTCTGCAAACCCACCAGTGTGCTAGCCTAATCCTATTCTGATAGGAGACCCATTCTTAACAATGGGACAATATATAGATATACAGTCCACCCGTGACCATGGATGCTGTAAAGGATCTGAAACGTCGGGAATTTTAAAAATATCAATATACCGCGATAAAATCCGTAAAAAGTAGTTTTATTTCAATGGGATAATATGATAGGGTTATTCATATTCATATTCGATTCATATTCGTTATTGTTGATGATGATCTACGTCATCACGGGTCGAGGGTTTGATCCGTGCACGGAACAGGTATTCGTAGGAAAAAATATATTATTCAGATGCCAGTTTCAGAGAGAGATAACTGTTAGGTTAGTCGGGAAGTGTGACCACACATGGTAAACCAAAGCGTGTTCATGTTTTTTTTTTGCATAGATCTAAACAGATTAAAATATCGATACATTTTTTTATGTCTTAGAGAAAGACGATCAATCACTAAAAAATAAAACCAATCGTTTAGATTTTTTGCTTGCAGTTTTTGTAAAATTAAAACGATCATTTAAATTCTTTGCTTTACATATTTTGTAATGTTGTCAAAAGATTACTCAAAATCGTTTTATTTTTTGCAACGATGATTACGACGAAATCCAATCACTTTCTGCTTTCAACACAAATATTGACATCGATAATATCAGCGGTGTATATCAATAGTTCTTCATTAAATCATTACCACATCATCGCTTGTTGTTTGTAAGTTTGGTTATTGTGTAAGATGATAACTTATGAGCTTAACACATTCCTATGTAAGAATAGCATAGCATCATAGTTTATTTTGTACCTATATGGCTCTTTAAAGTATTAATAAGTACCTACCTAATGGTAAGTAGTCATCGCCGCCCATGGAAGTCTGCAAAACCAAAGGAGTTGCAGATGCGTTGCCGAGCCTTTATAAGGAAAAGGGAGGGGAATGAGATAAGGAGAAGGAAGGGGACTGAGGGAGGAATTGGGGCTCCGGCGCTCCACACTCACCGTATGAAACACAACAGTATGCATTCTGCTACTTGACGTCGATATTCTGTGGGAGGGTAGTACTTCCCTGGTCGTGCGGACCCATTCATGCTGGCATGTAGACATGACAGCTGCAGCTACTACTACTACTAACTAGGGTAGGCTATCACTGAAACTCTGAATAAAAAAAACTTTATTATTAGATTTACTTAATTTCATTTAAAATACGTAGGTACTTACGTACTTCGAAATGTGCTTTACAACGATTTAAAAAAAAGGAGGAGTTCTACGTTGTTGTTCTAAAAAAATTGTAAATATAGATAAAAAACACAATACAATGTTGTGGTAGGGCCACGCTGTTCGCAGCATGAATGGGCCGGCTTGACCGGGGAAGTACCACACTCTCGCAGAAGACCGACGTCCGAGTAGTAGCGTTTCGTTACTGCGCTTCGTTCGGTGAGCGAGAGGGCCGGAGGCCCAATTCCTCCCCCAATCTCCTTCCTTCTCCTTTTCTCCTTCTCCCTTTCCCTAAATAGGCTCGGCAACGCATCTGCAACTCTTTTGGTTTTGCAGATGTCCATGGGCGGCGATGACTACTTACCATCAGGTAGCTCGCCTGCTCGTTTGCCGAGTTATCCCATAAAAAAAAACAATGTATTGTGTTTTTATCTAATTTACAAAAAAAAAACTTGCTATGATCGTTATTTAATTTGACGTTTTGTGGTAACCTAATGTGCTGGCGACTGAACATTGAGTAGTAAATAAATAAGGTACTTGATGGCATACATATTGAGTCAGGTATGAAGAAACTAGACCAAGTGACACAGTAAGGCACTACTATCCTTACGTCCAAATTATCTTAGGCATCTAAACCGGCGTCTCTCACGGAATACCGAGCGAGGCTATTGCTCAAGCAAGCATATCTTTATATACCTATATAATTCTATTAATTCCACTGTACGTGCGTATGTCACTGAACTCTTCCTAAACAGCTGGACCGATATGAACATTTTTTTTAGTATGCGTTTGGGTGGCGCCCTGGATGGTTTAGATTCACAAATCGCCCCGGCAGATGGCACTGCAGTCAGTATTTTTTTCCAGTCAGCAAAGGTGTACTTATTTACACCCACATTTCGCCGGTATGTTTAGATCCCATGTAATAGGGGGCGATGCTATTGCCATTAACCGGGCACGAATTTCATGGAAAAACTCAATAACACTTTGCTCAACCTAGTCGTGATTTCGGTTAAAAGCTCAATATAAAGACAGTTGGGTTCGTAAATGTTTTGCATTCGTGATTATTGCCTTTACTTTTTCCGATATTTTTGCAACTGATAGGTACTAAAGGGCTAAGCGGCCGTTCTGTTAAATGAAAAAGGTTTATCGATATATTTCTTCACTTAACTTCTTAGCTTGAAATGTATCTGGGTTGGCCTTCTAAACGTGATGTACGTATAAACATTAAGATATATATGGGAGAGCAAAAAGCCTTATAAGTGCATGAATCATTGCGCTTACTCGATGATCACCTTCAGTTTTACGCAAACTGCGTAACCTGGCATTTGCGCAAATTCCATCTCACCTTTAGCTTTCTATTGTGCTGATCTGGTATTTGATTCAATTGTTAATATTATCTGTTTACGATATTTTATCGTGGGTAATGATTTATTTTTAATGTAACCATGTATTGATACGATTGTGAACACAACCGTGTTCTTAATTAGGTATTATGTATATAATGTTTATCATTCAATTAAGCTATACAATTCTAATAAATAGTCGAATACGTATGCATTGGAATGAAAAAAATAACAATAATTGGAAAAAAATAACAAATTTCAAAGGATTAGCGCTATTTTCATGGTAAATATAGGACCATTTCAAAAGACAATTGGCAAAAGTAATGTGCGCATACATTACTGAGTGTCCATAAAGTAGATACAGCTCTGCCTATTCCCTATTACACAGGTTGTAGTCATTTTATAAAAAAGAGTGCCTGACATCTTTATATAGCATAACGCATAAAACAATAATAATAAAAAAACATCAGGCGCTGAATAAACCGAAAGTATCAAACAATGAATAAATATCTTCATTATATCCTGCATACTATGCTTCTTAATTAAAAATGTTTACTTGAAACTCAGGAGTATCAAATATTCTAAAGCATTTTGGAAAAAGGTAGATACGAGTGAATATGCAAATGAATGTTTTGTTTTGATTTGATTTGAATATATCCGAAATCAAGTAGCGTTATCCATAGTGCTGTCTCGTTTCATCGGCAAAAAAGGTTTAATACTCGTATTTTTGTGTCATCAATTAAAAGGTATTTACTAATTGTTTTGGAATAAAGGGCTTCAAACATAAAGCCAAATTAAACAAACCATCTACAATTTGCACTATATGAACCTATCAAAAATATAATAGCAATAAGTTTACCACTAACTTACGTTTAAAGGTTAAGGAGATAATTCTTGAATTGTTCCGTTCTTTCTAGGTGGTCTTCTTCTGGACCAGGCAGCTCTTACAGGATACATATTTTTGGTAGAATGCTCAGGCAATATAGCAGCTCTAATCTCGGTAGCCTGATTACTTCTAGTATGGAAGCGGTTTAATCTGGAAAGGCCATTATGATCTTAATTTCACATAAACCTGCTTATAATATTACTTAAATTAATTAATGTAGGTTTGCATATAATGCATTATTTTGTTTGTGGTCGAAACGCTCAGGTCATGGGGTCCAAGTGCTCGTCTTCTCTACAAGGAAATGTCTAGAAGACTGGTCGACGCCTCGCGTGATCAGAGGGCTGGCTTATTTATAGGGGAGCATATAAGCATTGTCATTCAACGTGGCAATGCTGCCAGTCTCCTGGGGACAAATAACAAAAGCTTCAAGTGTGCCTTTCAAATTTGAGGAGTTCCCTCACTTTCATTCGGGGTCCCGGATCTTCAGATCCCGACCTGATGACCATGGGTCCACCTGGGACTATGCTTCCCAAACAAAAAATATTTTTCAAATCGCTCCAGGCGTATTTAAGTAATCGGAGAGAATACATAAAAAAAGATTCCTAAGTATGAATGAAGAACCTCCTCCTTTGTTTGTAGTCGGTTAGTGCCGGCCAATCTGTGATACAGGAACATACAGGAACTTGACAAGTCAGAGGTGCTGATCAGCACAGCGATCACTGTTCCTTAGCCCTATTTTTAACAGCACCAGGAAATATTTCAGCTTACCGAATAAGAATAGTGGCTTCATGAATGTGTAACAGCGTAATATGCATTCCCAACTATTGTGTCATCTTATTTAAATACGCACTCATTTACGTGTGCTTAATACATACTTTCTATGCATTGTTATTTTGTTTGTCACAAGTGTTATTCTGTGGAAGTTCCTGTCCTAAAACATATTTAATAAATTTCTATAAAACCGGACAATCAGTCAATTCTTGTCATTCCAAATTGATATATTGTTATGTTTAGTTTAATCTTGTATGTGAGCATTAGATACGTTTTGATATAAAAATTTGGATCCCACTTAGATTAGATCTGGAGATTAGATCTAGAGACTGCCTCATTAGTCTAGTGGTCCTAGCGCGGCTGCTACGCTAGAGGTCCTGGGTTCGATCCCCAGGTCGAGCAAAGTATTATTGGGTTTTTCTATGAAATTCTCAGTAGCAGCTCGGAGTCTGGATTTGTGCCCGGTTAATGGCAATAGGCCCGCCCCCTTTAACATGGGACCTAAACATACCGGCGAAATGTGGGTGTACATTGGTACACCTCTGCCTAACCCTTCGGGGAATAACGGCGTGATGGTATGTTTTTGTTTTATGTTTTACTTTGATTAGATTTATCTCCGTGTTAGACATATTTTATAGAACTTCACTTGCCACTTGTTTCTTATTGAACACAATTAGTAGACTTTAAGACACGACTTACATTGTTATGGATTCGGTGCCGTGATTAAAAATAAAATATATAAATATTGGAAAGTGGTAACAATGGTTTTATAAAAATATTCCGTGTAGAAAGAATGAAAAAGAAAATGCAAACAATAGGTTATCGCTGGGTTTGTAGATTCTTTCTGCACTTGACCTACAATAATATATTGAACAAAGGAATACTTAGCAACTGTGGTCATGTATAAAGGGTAACTATTTCTCCGTCAACAATAATCACGCATTGTGATATCTGCTACTAAACCCGCGAGTCATATAGATTGATAAAAAAGTAGTTTAACCAATAAGTTTTGTGTCGGACAGTTCTTTCAATTTTATATATATCTACATTAAAAAAAATGGAGCGACCTTTATTAGAATACAATAGAAAATAAAGTGTATATGTAAATGCATCGAATTGTCATAGATTTCATTATTTACACTTCCTTTGAAATCTTCATTTGCTGTGAAAATTGTGAAAGGACTCAACGTAATGTGGATTCAATTATAATCGTATAAGAAATAAATAAAACTCTAATTTACTTCAACATGGATGCAAGGTTTGAACATATTGTTGAAGATTTTGGTGTAAACAAAGGGTTTCGTAAGTATAACAACATTTTTCATTCAAAACGCTGAAGAGATAGTACTTACTTTTTTATTTTCCGAAAATTAAAAATAACAAGAGAACTAACTGTTAAATTACAAGAAAAAGCCTTTTAAAAGTATTCAAAAATACAAATTTATCAAGTGATATTTTAATATTGTCAATCTTGTTTCATTTACTGCCTCGTTAGTCTAGTGGTCCCAATCGCGACTGCTACGCTAGAGGTCTTGGGTTCGATCCCCAGGTCGAGCAAAGCGTTATTGGGTTTTTCTATGATATTCTCAGTAGCAGCTCGGAGTCTGGATTTGTGCCCGGTGAATGGCAATAGGCTCGCCCCCTTTTACATGGGACATAAACATATCGGCGAACTGTGGGTGAACATAAGGACACCTCTGCCTAACCCTTCGGGGAATACAGGCGTGATGGTATGTATGTTGTTTCATTTAAGAATTTAATCACCTATATTTTCTGTATCTAAAATAATTTAAAAAGCACGGGCATGCAGTTGAAATAATAAAAAAAATATAATATGCATGGAAGGCATCACTTCACTTTTACAAAAGATGATTCCTTAATATTGTATTTTATATTCTTAGTTATTTATATTAGTTACATTAGCAGTACTAATCTGATAACAATCTTAAATAAGGATTCCACAGGGTTGCATTGTAGGTCCAATTTATTCTTATTGTTCCATCTTGCTAGCCGTTTTTCAAAGTCGATTTCCAGTCTAACTACATGCACCTGAAATTCTGAATATCTAGGAAATACAGATATCAGGATAGACTTGTTGTCAGACTTTTTTGGCTTCCGGCTATCAGTAACAATAAAATTGTCAAGTTAACAATCGGTTGATCAGCTTATTAATTACTTAGCTACGAGGACGAGTCACTTTTATCCTTAAAGTCCCATAAATCAATTAGATAATTAACGCCTACCAATTAAGTATAGCAAAAATTGCTTGTACGTAATATAAATAAATACAATTGTTGTTTATTTCAGAGTCAACACCAACATGGACGATAGAAGAGACTTTGAAAGGACTATCAGTAGTTCTAGGATTGTACCTATTGTTAGTCGTGAAGATATTACCAACACACATGAAAGGCAGGCAGCCGTACCAACTGAAGAATATAATGTTGGTCTACAACACGATTCAAGTCGCCTTCTCAGGATATTTAGTGTTCATTGTAAGTGTAACGTGTTGCTCTAAAGTATTTTGCAGTTTTATTTGTTAGGTTGTACTTAAAAGGTTATTGACTCGTTTGTTATTTTTTTTAATTCAACCCGTTCAGGGCCTGTCGTCATCATCTACCACATTGTGCTTTGTGTAGAACTCCCTTTGCTCATACCAGTTTTTCCAGTTCTGTGCTATTCTTATCTAAATGTGGTCAACGAATTTCTTCATGTCATTAACCTATCTTGTTCCCGGACACCCCATTGTCATCCTGTCTTTAGTTTGAAATAGTGTAGCTCCACCAGCCATCGCAACGTCTACACATGTGTCCCACCCAACTCCACTTAAGTCTCATTATCCGCTCTCCAGTTGGGGACTAGACTGTCCCTTATTATTGAGCATGTTACTCTATGAACATTTGACGTAGTCAAGGAAATCACTTCACTACGTAAAAGGTTCTCTACGCCCGTTTACCAATCATTTCGTAGTCTTAGTTATTGCTGGCTTATCTTCATAGTGATTTCTTTCAATTTCTTTTTTTCAGTACCTGAGATACATCTACAGATTCAATATAATAACAACGAGATGTCCACAAGGCGAAGATTTGCAAGGGGTAAGAAGTTTTTATTACATAATACTGTCCTATCTATTATTTTTATTATTTTTCGAAGGATTAGTTTGTAATTTATCAGTGAATATCTACGAGTCTCGATTACTTAATCGTACGTCGTGTTTTTGTAATTGTAACCGGTTAAGTGATCCTGATTTATTACACCTGGCACCAGAAGGTTTTAAGATACTCCTGACTTAATACTTTCGAATTCAATTAAGTATGCACCCATTTTTTATACAGTTATTTTTCTTTCGGTTTTGATCAACTACCATTGGCAAATTTCGACATTCTCTTTAGATTATTTCACGAGTTCCACACATATCATATTAAAGCCTGGGATTTTCCGTTTAGGTCACATTTAGTCATACCAGTTTACTACTACTTTATTTACCTTACCGTCTTTTCCAAGACTCAGAATGGTTTACTTTGTCAGAGACAGGCGCTCACTAATGTCATGGCCAGAACTGCACTTAATGTGTAATGTCTGTAGCTTTAAGGAAGAAAGTATTTAATTCAATAAATTCCGCCTTTCTCACAGGGTTAAAACCTTGTAGTTTTTTTTTTGTATCCTTAACCATCATTTATGCATTAGGTTTATGCTTCCATCTGTCTTGTCAGACAGGAAGCATAAGCAGCACTTTGCTAAGAGACCCGTGTTATGTCTCTTCTCAAAGTGAGAGAGGGGTAATGCTATTTTCTACCACGCTAGCATACTGCGGGTTTGTAAACTTCACACGCCATCAGTTTCTTCATGATGTTTTCATTCACCGTTTAAGCAAGTGATACATTATGAGACGCACATTATTACGAAAAGTTAGAAGTCTTAGATTCGAAATCGAGACCTAAAACTAAGCAGTAAGACTGCTGCCAGCTCTCTGTTCACGTTCTCTATATAATGATAAGTCTACAATAAACCTATGCCTTTCAGGTGATTGACGAAATCTTCCCGTACTTCATAGCGAAGCACCTAGACCTTTTAGACACAGTATTCTTCGTTCTCCGCAAAAAGGACAACCAGATCACCTTCCTCCATCTCTACCACCACACTACCATGGTCACCTGGACCTGGTTGCACTTTATGTACCACCCAACAGACAACTTCGTGGTGGTAGGCATGTTGAACAGCTTCGTGCATGTATTGATGTACGCGTACTATGCAATCTCGTCGCTGGGTCCTGAATATGCCAAGTATATTTGGTGGAAGAGACATCTGACTAAAGTACAGTTGGTAAGCTTGTTTTTTTTTTGTTTCTAAATATAGGGGTTTGGAATTAATATCTATCACAAGGTGAATCTAATGTCGGTTAATAAAAAGATAGAGTAATATATAAATTGACTTGAACTTGTCAAAGAAACTGTTAGTAGGAATCTTGCTGACATGTCTACATGCCAGCATGAATGGGTTGCACGACCGGGGTACCCTCCCACAGAATATCGACGTCAAGTAGCAGTATGCATAATGTTGTGTTTTGGACAGTGAGTGTGGAGCGCTGGAGGCCCAATTTCCCTCTCCTTTCCTCCTTTCCTCTTCCTTAATTACGTTATGTTTTATTTATATACGTGGATCAGACAAATAGTCTTTCTTGGGTGCGATCCACCACGATCGATATTTTAATGTTAACATTTTAAACACTTACTGGTTTCTAACACTTACGCGAATATTAGACTTGAAATAAAACTACTTTTTACGGATTTTATCGCGTTATATTGATATTTTTAAATTCCCGACGTTTCGGATCCTTTAAATGCTTTGTTTGGATGCTGTAAAGGATCCGAAACGTCGGGAATTTAAAAATATCAATATAACGCGATAAAATCCGTAAAAAGTAGTTTTATTTCAATTTTAAACGCTTATCAAGTTACAAAATTTCATGTCAGCTAGTTAGGTATAAATTTTAGTATATCATATTAATTGGTCTCAAGTATAGAAATATTTTAAAGAACTTGCATGTCTGATTTACTATTACGAATGATATGAAAAATGTTTTGGCAATTGGTTCCATGCTAATTGAATTGTTCTGGGACTGGGAGCGTGATAGAGAAAAATTACCCTTTTGTAAAAATCATACCATCACGCCTGTATTCCCCGAATGGTTATGCAGAGGTGTACCTACTTAATGTAGGTACCGCACGTTTTATTACAAACTGCCTTATTAGTCGAGTGGTCCTAAACGCGATTGCTATGGGTTCGATTTGAAATTAGCAGCAGCTTATAGTTGGGATATGTGAATGGCAATAGGCTCGCCCCCTACTACATGGGACCTACACATACCGTCGAACTGTAGGTGTACATTAGTACACCTCAGCTAACCCTTCGGGGAATACAGGTGTGATGGTATGTCATGTATGTTGTATATGTCTTTCTTGTAATGCATTGATGGAAATAAATTGCTTGAGTCTTTGACAGACAATCTACCAAAGGTCGTGAGGAGTCTGTACTTGTGGAAATCTATGGAAAATCTATTAAAATCAAAGGACTTTCACTGGTAAACAAAGGTCTCCCCTTTGTTGACCACCAGTTTGTGCATGTACTGAAATCTTTTTATCACACTTTCAGATCCAGTTCATCCTAGTAGTCTCTCATCTCCACTATCAGCAGAAGCTCTCTCCGTGCCCAATACCCAGCTTCTTCCATAACTTCTGCATGCTTCTCATCTGTTCGTTCTTCGCTCTCTTTATGAACTTCTACATCAGCAGCTACAGAAGTAAATCAAAGATGTTAAAAGAGAAAGAGAAGATTAGTGACATGACGCAGAAAGAGAAGAGTACAGAATCGGAGTATGTTGTTGATGCGAGATTAATGAAAGCGCGATAAATTGTGATATCTTTTTTTTTGATAATTTTAGCATTAAAGTTTGTATTTTAACTTCGCCGTTTATCCTTGGTTGTAGAAAACAGTGTTATGAAAAGTGGCTAAATAATCTAGTGGACGAATGATTAACTATTTGGCGTTATGTTATGGGGTGGAGATTTTCCTGGACTGCCTGCAATTTTATCTCAAGTTCTCAACATACACTTTACTATTAGATTTTGTGCACCGCAAACACTAAAGGCCTAACAGCGGCCTTTGCACCTAAACACCCAGCTCCGTGTGTAGGCTCCATATCAAGCTATATTCCCTAGCATAATCTAATCTCACATCGTGCGGAAAGTCCATATAATGCGAGGTCAATTTATAGTGGTAGCATTTATCTTGTGTAATCTTGTGTTTGCGTAAATGAGGTTACCGGTTGCTGATTCTGTTTGATTTTACGATAGTAAGGTAAAAGCTGTTTGCATTGGGAGAGTTTTTAATACTACTTGTTTTAACATTCAATGGTAATTTGTTGAGTATACACATTTAATTGATAGCCTTCGGTCTATTGCGGGCAAGCGCGGCTGCTGATTGTGAGGTCCTGGTCTCGATTTCCAGGTGGAGCAGTCGTATTAGATTTTACTGTGAATTGCAGCAGCACGGAGTTTGGACACCCACCGGGTTAATGGCAATAAGTCGTCCCCTATAACATGGGATTTAAATCATACCAAGAAATGTGATGTCACTGCGAGAATTTATAAAATTTCAAATCTACTGCCACTTTCCAGTAGTCTTAAGCGCGAATGCTGAGCTAAAGCTTCTGGGTTCGATTCCCAGGTCGAGCAAAGTTTTATTGAGTTTTCCCATGAAATTCAGTAGCAGCTTGAGGTCTGGACTTGTGTCCGGTTAATGGCAATAGGCTCCTCCCCTATTACATGGGACCTAAACATACCGGTGAAATGTGGGTGTATATTAGTAGTATACCTCTGCCTTACCCTTCAGGGAACAGGCGTGATGGTTATTTAATGAAATCTACGTATGCGTAAGTGTGCGTTAAAATAATCCTTCGCACAATAATTCATGTGTATTTACTTCATCGATTACCAATAGACAGTGTTGAAATTTTAATGGACTAGCAATTGGATAAACACCTGTACTCAACAGCACATTATTTAAATATGATGTTGAGTCCATTTAAATAGTCTGCCTCATTTGTGTTGTGTAGTCCTAAGCGCGACTGCTACGCTAGAGGTCCTGGGTTCGTTTACTAGATCGAGCAAAGCGTTATGGGTTTTTCTATGGAATTTTCAGTAGCAGCTCGGAGTTTGGATTTGTGCCTGGTAAATGGCAATAGGCTCGTCCCCTATTACATGGGACCTAAACATACCGGCGAAGTGTGGGGGTACATTTGTACACCACTGCCTAACCCTTCGGGGCATACAGGCGTGATAGTATGTTATTATTAAAGTAATAAGGATAAAGGAGAAATTAATAAGAGGATTCGTCTACAAATTGCTTTAAACCTCACGGTGTTTTAGTGAAAACATTACCAACAACTGATTTACTGAGTTGAAATAAATCCATGTAAGTAAAGTTTTTTATAGTTACAATACAACACGTTTCAATAACATCCAAATTAGTGTTTAAAAAGCTAAGATTTTGCAAATTAGTGTTTAAAAAGCTAAGATTTTGCAAATTAGTGTTTAAAAAGCTAAGATTTTGAAAAATTTATGGTTGAATAATTTTAAGGGTCAGTTTTATAAAAAAAAGAAATCAGAATTGAGACATATAAATAAAACATTACCGTGATAATATATTATATATTATGTGTGTAATACTTAAGGAAACCTTGAGAACGCATTATTTTATTTTTTATTTTTATAGTTACCTACATAAAACAATATTAAAATTAAAACATTTACGACTGAAAAATCCAAATGACCTGAATATTATGCTTCAGTTCTCAAACAGGTTAGACCGAGGTCTCCTGAAATTTTCCGGTATCTTAGTTTAACTTTACCAGGGGTTGATGGGGCGGAACTTTTGGAAGTAAAATTTCGAGATGCAATTAAGAATTTCGTAGAAAAACTAAAATATAATAATGAAAAGACAAAACACATCAGTAAGCCTACTTCATAACCTGGAGGAGAGCATGATAAACATGACAATTCTGATGATGATGATGATGATAATAAATATAAGACAAAATTACCTAACACTCTTTAGATAAAAAAGTGTTCAAATATTATGTAAAGAAAATATTTTTGTAATCTAGTGAGCTCTACACCTAATTCTTGTATTGTAAACGATGCTTCATTCATCCGGACGTGGGGACTGCACGTTGCGTGCGCGCAGGTTTGCTTGCAGCCAAACAGCCTCAGTTGCCTTCCAATCACCGCGCTGGTTGCTCGTACCGCTATCCGGAGCGACCCGAAATCCGCGAGTGATTTTGAAATTTTATGAAAAGTTTTAACAATATAATTACTTTTTAAAGTATTTTTTATTGTTCATCGATTTCGACAACAGCGAAGGTCAGTGTTTTCTCTTCTCATATAAAATGTGTGAATTGTTTTAGAAAGTATATTTTGACTTTTATGCGTGAATATCGATAACCTAGATTAGTAATTTTATGCCGAATCTAAAATATATTGTGTGGTATTTAGTTGTAAATTGCATAACATCTTGAAAAAGATATAATATTATTATAACTTTAATATTATATGGTATTTATCGACGTTATAAAATATGATTATCACGTTACCAAAATTGAATAGAATCTTCTATACAATTTGAAGAAAACTTTACAAAAAGTCAATTTAGGAATTTGCAGATTCTGTCATGTATTTTATTAAACTTAGTAAATAACGGATACCCTTTACTAAAGTGGGTCTTATAATCGTCCATTATAATCAGAGTTTTTTAGTGTTCCATTTTTACCAGTACTGTCTACCAAAATAATTATTTTCATGCCTTTATTTGACGAATTAGGCAGGTTTTGTTGTGCTACAGCTCGACAGTTCTTTCTATGAAATTTTCAATAGAAATATTTCATAAAAAAGCTCACTAAATATGGGTGTAAAACAGGGCTCCTCTGTACCACATATTTTAAGGAATACAAGCATTAGAGCATCAGGTAGGGTTATTAGTGCTTCGCATTATAAGTAAAAAAAAAAAGACTGATGTCCATCTTTTTATGCTCATTATTATGTTAATTTAAAGTTATATCAAAAGTCGTGTGAAACGTAAGTTTTAATTGGCGCAAAAGGAGGCTGTCCAGGCGACGCGTATATTTGTTTTTTTTTTATGTATGACCACAGATAACTTTTAGGAAGTTGTCCGATTATTTTTTAAGTAAAATATTATTAGGTAGGGTATGTAGGCCTGCTTCCACCCTTAGTCCCCTTCCTTCTCCTTTTCTCCTTCCCCCCTCCCTTAACAGGCTTGGCAACGCATCTGCAACTCCTTTGGTTATTGCAGACGTCCAAGAGCGGCGATGACTACTTACCATTAGGTGGCACGTCTGCTGGATTGCCGAATAAACCCATAAAAAAGGGAATCCTCACATAAGCTCAATCGGATTAAAAAAATTAGAAGCCGCGAGCCAACACTACTTGTCCATACGGCTACACATCAAGCTATACAAATCCAGTTTAGACCAACCTTCGATTGTAAAGGTTTTCCGTACTATTCAAGGCCACGCTATGCTAGTTTTGTGATGTGTGAATAAATTAGAAATAAGGAATATTAAAACTCTATCTCTAGTAAGCAAATCTGAGAGATTTGTAATTGAAACCGGCCGTTAATGTATGACATTTATAGCACTGGACTTTGATATTCAGTTGCACGAGAAGTTAATTACAGAATATAGCGTGTCTGACCCCTAGGTTATGATGCTGTCATTATGAATGTTTCAGAAACAATATTATGTTACACCATCACGCCTGTAATCCCCGAAGGGTTAGAAAAAAAGTATACTAAAGTAACCTACACTGCGCCGGTATGTTTAGGTCCCATGTAGGTAATAGGGATCGAGCCTTTAACTGGGCACAAATGCAGATTCCGAGCTACCACTGAGAATCAGTGCCGTACTAGCCCTTAACTAGTCTTTTATGAGCCCGGTGCGAGCCTCTGTAACTGCCCCTTATATGCGTTCTGGTCTAGTCATTTCTGCGCCCTCCACGATCTACGCCCTGTGCCTGGGCACCGCTGGCACAGCCTTAATTAAGGCACTCCTGAGAATTACGTAAATTGAAATCTCATTAACAGGGCAGTCGCGCTTGGGACCACTAGACTAATGAGGCACTCTGTAAATATTATGAAAGGACAATTCAGTTATCTAAGGACGTTCCAAAAGTGATAGACCTCCATGGTAACCTTTGGCCGGCCGAACAGAAAATTGTCCCCGTAGGCGATGCAAGGGTTGAAAACATGTGACTCAATCCATAGAGTAGATTGCAAAGTCAGGCCTCGTCTTTGAAGGGGTCCTGCGAATGCTAGATGTGGCCTATCACGGTCGTGAACAAATGTCGGGAACCTGTGACTATAGGCCAACAGAGATCAAGTGGAGTTTTTCGTCGGAAGTCCGACATACCTTGCCGCATCCATGTGTCAGACGATCCATGATCAAACCGCATGACAAAAAAAAATTATAGATGATCGGTAATTTTTGCACCCAAATAACGGCATTAGCCGCGTCGTTCGATTTATGAACTAGGAGCAGTCAATGAATATTAAATCGTTTTTAAACAATTTGATGCACTTGAGATTAAATAGTGACACAGTTTTGATAAAATGGTCATTGAAACCATTTCAGTTCAATGTATTTGAATATTTTCAATGTAGATAAATCTGCAGACAGTTTGATAACTGACGGCTAGACAGTTACTATACTAGATCTGCATTGGCATAGACGTCTACGCTAGTTTTTTTGCCGGTTAGTCCCCTCATGCTCTAGTTCCACTATGCTCGACTCGAAAAATACCTACTAGCGCGTGGGAAGCCGCCGCGCCGCCTCCTACTGAGTAGAACGCAGTAACAAGTGATGCTAGCAAAAGAAGGAGCAAGTGGAGAGGGAGAGAGAATTGTTGACCTCTCAGCAGTAGGAGCAGTGCCGGAGATGCCAGACAGATCTCCGGCCTCCAGGAGCTGTGGCTTGTGGCTGACTTGGGGAGTCCGCCACCCGTCTAGACAAAGGCCATTAAGTGGCGCACATGTTTACCACACGCGTGCCATTGAGCGGAATGGAAGGCGAGGCTTCACACTTTGCGGGGTCCAGTGGTTGCTGGCCACGGCCACGGCCTGTTATGGTCGTGGCGAATGACACGAATTCCCTGGCAATCCCATAGCCTCCCCAGGCGGATGATCTATGAGGATTTTCCGAACTATAAAAAATACTGCCTCGTTAATCTAGTACTTAGTTCCAAGCGTGACTGCTACGCAGTCACGCTTGGGTCTTCGGTTCCCTAGTCGAGCAAAGTGTTACTGAGTTTTTCGATGAAATGCTCCGTAGTAGCTCGGAAGTCTGGATTTGTGCCTGCCCTGGCAATAGGCTTGCCTATTAATACAGGCGGGGTACAGTTTGTTCGAAATAAGTAAGCCGATCGGAAGTTAGCCGTTCCGAACTACCGCGGTGATAAAATCGTTTAATTGTTTTAATACATGATAAATATCGAAATTAATAAACAAAATCTTTAGAAATGTGAAACAAACCTCTAATTATCTTTACACCGACTCTTTTTATTAAAATTTACCACTTCTAAACCACTTGCAGACAACTTCCGATCGGCTTACTTATTTCGAACAAACTGTAGTATGTTACGATATGGTAATTACTTTTAACAAAAAAGTTAAACCGCCTTCAAAAAATAATAAAATAATTTTGTCTAAAACAGTTTGGGAAGTCGGTGACTTCTATTTGAGTGGGTCTTCTGTTTTTGCCACCGACTTCCCAAACTGTTTTAGACAACATTATTTTATTATTTTTTGAAGGCGGTTTAACTTTTTTGTTAAAAGTAATTTTATTTTGTAATATTTAGTGGAAAGTTTTGTTTAGAAGTACTTGTCTTTATCGATGTAAACAATTTTTAGATTTTTGTTGATATTTTCAAAACTGCCCAACCGATTTCGATAAAATTTGAACGGGACCACCTCTGAAGTATGACCTACCAAACAAAAAACAATAATTAAAATCGGTCTACAATTGGCGGAGATATCGCGTAACAAACATACAAAAAAAAAAAAAAAAACACAGACGAATTGAGAACCTCCTCCTTTTTGAAGTCGGTTGATCAAAACTGCCCAACCGATTTCGATAAAATTTGAACGGGACCACCTCTGAAGTATGACCTACCAAACAAAAAAAACAATAATTAAAATCGGTCTACAATTGGCGGAGATATCGCGTAACAAACATACAAAAAAAAAAAAAAAAAACACAGACGAATTGAGAACCTCCTCCTTTTTGAAGTCGGTTGAAAAATGGTAATTATCACAGAACACTTACTTATTACCATTTTGTTATTTGTTATTGTGGTTGTTGTTATTGGTCCCAGCTTATTATTATTCCAATGGCAAATAGCGGTTATAAAGAGTAACCTAGTTTTCTTTTATATGAATTAAATCCTCTTTTGACGTAGGTATAACCCTGGGTTTTAGCAAATGTATATGTATAATTGTATATGTATGTAGACACTTCATTTGAATAAAACCTTTCCAACAAACTTATACATACATTTATACATGTACTTAATGATTGTTAGTTGTTTGTAAGAATTCGTTAAGTAATCATTAATCAAACTAACTGCAGTACTACCTTGACATTTGGTGTCCTTAACTGAAATCCCTGAATTCGTAATAATGCCTATCCCATTATGAAAGCAAAATTATACATACGGATTTTTTGGCATACAATGCACATACAAAATGTAGTGAAAGCAAATACTGGGTATAGTACCAACATGCCATACTAACAAAGACAACTAACTAAAGGAAATGCCAGTCAAATCAATAAAGCGAATGTCAGTGGAGCCGCGAGGGGATGCCCTTGAAAGACATAGGTACCTTGTAGGTTAGGTCCTTCAAAAAGATCTGGGGCCGTATTACCACGTATTAATGCCATCATTTTTAGGTTGTGAGAGAGGGATGCCGCTCTACAGGTTAAATAGTGGCGTCCCTCTTTCACAGCGTAAAAATGATTTATTTATTTATTTATTTATTTATATTTGGCTCTTCAACAATGAGTACACTATTACAACAACTAAAGAAAACATTTCAACTTAAGACTAAGTGCCCCATTACTTACAGAAGAGCACTGCATGAGCTATAATAAGTGTTAATCCTTACCTTAGTTAATTTCATGTAAGTATATTGAATTATTGTTATTATACAGTTATTAATAATAATGACTTGGATTTTTAAATTAAATTAAATTATTAAATTAAATTAAATTAGAATATTACATTAAATTAAATTAGAATATTACATTAAATTAAATTGTATTACATTCAATTAAATTAATTAATTAGTTAATATCTACTTGTTTAATCATTCTTAAATAGTATTGCTGTCTTTAACAGAGGTATTGAAGTTACATTTAAGTCAATGTGTTCTTCATGATCTTTATATAATGCATACATCCTATACAATGGGCAATTTTGCTTTAGGTTAGTGTGGCTCATTGGAAAGCTAAACAGTTTTTTACTAACACTCCTAGGTTGATTCCGAGGTATGTGGAAAGATACTTTACTAAGTAAAACAGGACAATTTAAATAGCCTGTTGTAAGCTTTTTGAGAAAAACTAAGTCTATCATATGTCGGCGATTTTCCAACGTAGCCATGTTAAAATACTTTAGTCTTTCCTGGTACGTTTTGAGTTGTTTGCCTAGATTACAACAGTACGCCAAGTGCCAGAGGAATCTTTTTTGCAGCCTTTCTATACGGGTAATATGGACATTGTACCCCGGACACCAGACCGCACTACAATACTCCAGGTGACTCCGAACCAGAGAATTGTACATCACTTTTTTTGTAGTGGGTCTTTTAAAGTTCCTGCATTCTCTTAGAACGAATCCGAGCATTTTCCACGCCTTAAGAACAGTAATATCAATATGCTGAATGAAATTGAGTTTTTTATCAAACTGAACACCTAAGTCACGGATCGTATCAATTTCCTCAAGCGGTTCACCGTTTAGAGTATATGTTGACCGTATTATTTTCTTATTTCTAGTGAATTTAATATGTTTGCATTTATTAACATTTAGAGACATTTTATTATGTTCACACCACTCCATTAGCCGATTTAGATCATCCTGAAATGAGTCAGAGTCCGTTTGGTGTTTGATCTCTTTAATAGCCTTAAGGTCATCCGCGAATAAAAATATTTCTGAATTTTGAAAACATTTGTATATGTCATTGATAAATAGAATAAAGAGATTTGGCCCCAAATGAGAACCCTGAGGGATACCGGATGTCGCAATGTAGGGATCAGAAATACCGCCATTAATCACGACTCTGAGCACCCTATCAGACAAATACGACCGAAACCAACTCAGCAGCGGGTCTGACACTCCATACAACTTCAGTTTTTCAATTAGAATTTCATGATTTACCACATCAAATGCCTTGCTGAAGTCGGTGTAAATTGCATCAACCTGAGTACGGGCATCCACAGAGTCAACTATACTCTCAACATATGTGACCAAGTTCGTGTCTGTTGACCTGCCTTTCATGAATCCATGTTGGCTTTCTATTATAATTTGCGAGAGTTGCCACAATAGAATAGGACATATGAGGGATTCAAAGATCTTCGCAAGCACAGATAAAATGGCAATCGGTCTATAGTTATTAACATTAGAACGGTCTCCATTTTTAAATATTGGAACAATTCTTGTTTCTTTCCACATAGATGGGAAAATGCCGGTATTCAGAGATCTATTATAGATAATTTCTAACGGTAATAGTATACTATCGGCAACCTTGATCAGGAATAAGGGGGGTATGTTATCGGGCCCAGCACCTTTATTTGCGTCAAGTTTCTTTAATGCTTTACCTATACTGCTTTGGGACACATATATTTTATTTAATAAGGTGTTACTTAGTCCGTTGTTTGCGGTTTCAGCTATATATGTTTTATTTGTATCGGATGAGTACACTCTGGAAAAATGTGACGCAAAATAATTACAAATATCCGCAATATTGTTTGAGCTTTTGGTGCCGTCTGTCATGATACAAGGATATGTGCTAGTACCGCCTCGTTTTACTTTTAAGTAACTCCAGAAATATTTTGGGTTTGAAGTAATTTTAGCCTCTATATTAGCGATGTATGCATTATAACAAGAAGTAGCTATACTGTCACAATTTTTCTTAAGTATATTTAGAGCAATTACATCCATTGGATTGTTGTACTTTTTAACCTTTAACCGTAAGCGATTCTTTTCATTTAGTCTTTTTATAAGTTGATTAGAAAACCAATGAGGAAACTTTGTCTGTTTAATATTCTTTTTGGGAACAAAATGTTCTATCAAGTCATGCAAGATGAGGTGAAATTTTTTAACCATATCATCAACTGAATAACACGAACCCAGTTCCTCTGTCCAGTCACAATTACCCAATGCCTGATTTATCGCGATATAATCTGCTTTATGATAATCAAGCCTTGTCTTAGTACTCTGAAAACTGTTCTTTTGCCTAATAAACTGATTGAAAGGCAGATTGACTAGCAAAGGTGGGTGATGTTCATCCACCTTAGACAAAACATCAGTCGGCGCGTTTACAGTAATATGTTCCAAGTTAGTCAGAACCAAATCAAGTATCCTATCATTATGATTGGGGATGTGGTTGCGTTGACTCATGTTGTTAAGCGAGATAAAATCCCAGAGAGTTTGCTCGATAGAAGAACATGTATTTTGAGGAGCTCTAATAATACCACCATCTGTACTGACCCAGTTAATGGTTTTTAAATTGAAGTCGCCCGTTATTAAAAAGTCTTGTGCATATTCTACAACCTGGTTTGTATTATCAACAAAATGCTCAAGTACTCGGGAATTGACTGGTGATGGTAAATAGACAGTGCAAAGATAAATATCTGTATTTTTTTTTCCCACCATCAATGATAACTTGACCCAGAGATCCTCGCATAAACTTTCAGAGTCATGTAGTCTTTGAGATTTATATTTATTAGACACAGCAATCAAGACACCGCCACCATTAGTTTTACTGTTTAAAATGTTACAAGTTCGATCTCGCCTATATATTGTGTATCGTGTATCCGTGATCTCAGAGTTAAAAATATCTCCCAACAACCATGTTTCAGTAAACATAATCACATCGTACGAACAACAAGCGATTTTTTGGTAAATTAAATTAAGCTTGGTTCTCATGCCTCTAACATTCTGGTAGTAAATTTTTAAAGTATCGAATTTTAAAAATATAATTGTCTAATGATAATTAAAGACGGGATAATATAACTTAGCCTATTGTAGTTTATCCAAGGTGTC
The DNA here is from genome assembly GCA_958496365.1 of Subacronicta megacephala. NCBI lineage: Eukaryota > Metazoa > Arthropoda > Insecta > Lepidoptera > Noctuidae > Subacronicta > Subacronicta megacephala. The sequence goes on from OY292518.1 coordinate 14,103,006, forward strand.
AATATCTTTGATATATTTATGGTCTTCGCCCTCGGTTTTCCTGACGAATACTCTGCCGCCGCGCACCCATACGTATTTATATCCTAGTTTTTTGGCTTTGATCCTGGTTGCAGCATGCAGAGCTTTGTTGGTGGGGGACAAATGTTCCATAATATAAATATTTTCTTTTTTCCCACCAATCCCAAGAAGGCTTGTATTGAGCTTTTCTTCTGGTCTCTTATTTTTATTAAAGTTGATAGACGCGGCCAGAAAGGTATCTCGAACTCGTGGGCTACTGAATTGCACGACGATAGACTTCGGACGGTTGTTAGTTGGAGTTTGTTTTGCGATTCTGGTAACGTGGTGCAAATTGTTCTCCGATATGTCACAAGATATGACTTTCCCTATGTTCACAACAGTCGATATCAGATTTTCACTTTTGTACTCCGGCAAACACTGGATTTCTATATTAGATGAACGTGCTTGCTGCTCCATTTGGTTAACTCTTGAGCTGAGGTCCTTAACTGTAAGTTTCAGTTCTGAATTTTCTTTTTGAATATTGTGAAATAAGGTGGCCCTTGAGGAGATCTCATTCTTCATTTCTTCATATTTCTCATTCATGAAGTCCATAGATTTTCTAATCTCGTCTATATTTTCCTTTATTGTTTTTAACTCTTTATTTACATAGTTTGCTAATGTCTCATTAAGATGTCGCATAAGTTCTTTTATTTGGTTTTTGACTATTTCTTCAACTTGACTTGAAGTTACAGGAGCCTCATCTTCCATGATTTTTACTGGTGATGTCTTTTTCCTACGTGTAACGTTTGGATCCATTGGCTTGTTACGTATTGGGGTATGATCTGCATTGCTTATCTTAGGCTTACATGTGGGGCAAAGCCAATTCGGAAGTTCACAAGTTTGTAATTTACCACCTAATACAGACACAAAACAAGAATAATGGTATGGTTTCTGGCATTCCGAGCATCTTACGGCAGAATTCACCTCTAGAATAGGTTCTGAACAGCATTCACACTTCATGTTTGGATGAAATAAATTTGTTGCACTGTTTTTGTTAATGCTAAATATATAGTTGTGTTGGTTGGAACGCGCTGTTCATATGATTAAAGTCTACAGATGTGTTGATCTGGAACGCGCCCAGAATGAAACGGGATTATGTTGGTAGCACTGTGTAAACAATTAAAATTTGAATTCGCTAAAAGAAAAAACGAATTTGTATACACACTTTAAGAGTAATAACTTTTATTATGAGCACTTTTGCTTAATGTTTGCACTGCTTGTCACTTAATTAATACAGTTTTGGCTAAATTGTTTCACACTGACACCTGTTTCACTTGATTTATTTAATATCCATGGAATGTAATGTAGCACTTTGCTTGCGTTAGTTCACAACTCTCAGCGAAAAGTGTGACTGTAAAACGATATCACTGAAGATTTAAATGAGTTTAATCACAATGCCGCTGTCTTTATTGATGATGATGATGGCATTAATACGTGGTAATACGGCCCCAGGTGCATAGTACTCACAACCGGCACATGTGTGACAAGGGGGCCTAGACAAAGTCACGTTTTCAGTAAATATCAACAACGAGATTAGATCAATCCGAAATGTATGGAATTGGCATAAGCTGTAGAAATGTCACGTGATGAAATTATGTCAAATCCATATATTTCGCATATCTAACTTCGTTATCGATAATGAAGATGTGACATTGTCTAGACCCCAAGATGTATGAATGTGAACGAAGCGAAAGAAGTATGCAAGAATCGTAGCAAAAGGCGTTCTGTAGTTCCTCCTATGCCTTTGGGAAGAAGGCGTGACTGTATGAATGTATATAGATACGTATATAATATCAACAATTAAAAAAAAAAATTGCGTTAAAATGAAGTAACAAAACATTCCACTAGTATTTGATAGATTGTCAGACATTGACAGTTAAAACAAAATAAAAATACTAGCTATTGTTAGTCGTCGCTTGTATACCAAAGGATAGGGACTAAAGCGTGGTCTTACTACAGCTAACAAACATTCAAGTGGCCCTTAAAGTACAAAAAAAATAACGAGTCCTGTAGGAGGAGAAAATTTTCATAACTTCAGTCTGTGCAAAGTACCTTGGTGTGCGTTTCGCGTTTTGCGCGTGAGAGCCAGTTTCCCTTTGGTTACTGCGGCTCTTAAGACTCGACAAGGCATCAGCAACTCCTTTTGTGTCACGTTTAACACCTGCAGGTGTTAAACGTGACTGCTACGCTAGATATCCTGATTTTTTTGTTCCAAGAAAGGGAAAAAAGAACGATCGAACGAATTGTATTGAGTTTTGCTATGAAATTCTCAGTAGTACATAGAAGTTGGTTGGTTAGCCCCCTAAACATACACGTGAAAACCTTAAAACCTACGATTTATTTTATTTTATTTTGTAATTTTAATTAAACGTGCGTCACGTCGACGTATATTTATGTTATTTTTTTAACTTCTTTCTTCCTTTCATAGCTCTGCCTAGCCTGTATAATGCTAATGTAGCCATGTTAGCTTTGTTTCACATCGAATTAAGTTAATAACAGTAGGTACGATCCAAGTAAACATAAAACTAGTTTTTTTTAGGAAACTTTTTTTAACAAACTGCGCAATTTCCATGCCGTAAAACTTTCGAAAAGACTAAAGATTTTAAAATAACTTATGTGTTGTAACTTTAGTTAATGAATTAAATGTTATGGACTCAAATAATATAAAACTGTGTCATCGCAATGTTAATGTTACACTTGTCTACCTCTGGTATGTAGGTCGAGACTTTAAACTTGAAAACAACTTACGTAACATGTAACATTTATGTTAGATTTCATTAACATTTGAATATTGGTGAATTTAAAATAAAGTGTGACATAAGAAGTTATTTATTTAAATAAATTTAAATATAGTGTGGTCTATTGAATAGTGAGAGAAATAATATTCGAACATAAGTAATAGATATTTCTTATTTTTCTCTGATATATCTCTATACACCATCCTAAGAACACACCACGCCTGTTTTCCTCCAAAGGTTTAAACTTTATGAAAAGAGTTGTACCGCTGTGCCACCCACAGCGGTTTGCGATAAAATATTATTTAGATAATCACGAATTTAGCCCGTATTTTATTCACATTGATCTCTAAGTTTACATTTATCGTTAGTATCTTTAAATCTCATGTAGATAAAAGTGCGAGCTTATGCACAAATCCAAACTCCAAGTTGCTACTGAGCTTTGTTGGACCTGGGAATCAAAACTAGGACCTCTAGCATAGCAGTCGCGCTATGGACCAATGAATAGTGAAGCAGTCTGATTCTATTGATATTTTATGCCCTCTATCAGCTCTAATTAGGCCCTGCCTGGCGCTGTATTCTTATAAGTTTTTTATACCACTAAGGTGGCAAAAAGTCTGCCTGAAGATGAGCGGGTACCGTAGCGTATGGACGCTTACAACACCAGGTCCCCTAGCCAATGTCACATCTTCATTATCGATAACGAAGTTAGATATCCGAAATTATATCAAATCCATACAATTTGACATAATTTCATCATGTGACCTATCGAATATATACAATACAAATAAATATGTTTTGATTTGATTTGATCGAAAGATTATGCCAATTCAATACATTTCAGACTTATCGAACTTCGTTATCGATATGGAAATGTAACATTGTCTAGGGCCCCAGGGGTATCGCCCGCGTGCTGCCGACCCTGTAAAGGAAAAGGGAGGTGAAGGTGAAAAGAAGGAGGAAGGGGATTTAGGGAGGAATTGGGTATCCGGCGCTCCACACTCACCGTAACAGTATGTGCATACTGCTAATTCGCGTCGATATAATGATGACAATCAAGCATATTGGCCATTTAAGCCTGACTGCTACGCTAAAGGTCTCGGGTTCGATCCCCAGTTTGAGCACAGTGTTATTAGGTATTTCTGTGAAATTCTCTGTGGCAGCTTGGAGTCTAGAATAGTGCCCAGTTAATGGCAATAGGCTCGCCTCCTATTACATGGAACATAAACATGACCGCGAAGTGTGGGTGTACATTAGTACACCTCTGCCTTTGGGGAATACAGGCGTGATGGTATGTTATAATAGTGAGGGGAACAGCAGTCTACAGACGCTAGCATTCTCAGTAGTATTAGTAGCGCGTTCTTATCGTGGGACCTCATTAGCCCAATAACTTTACTTTGACTTAAACAATGTCGAGGGAAAAGACGTATTTTTTGAACCAGATTATACAGAGTGGTTACCTAAATACAAAAATTACTGCTATAATAATGGGAAAGAGTATTTCAATGAAACATCTTTAGAAAAAGGGATTTGGTACAAAACAATGCAATGTGAACCTCCTCGCATTCCTTGGCTTATTGATACTAAGTTAAGTAGCCGTTTAATTGTAGCTGCATTACGTCTGAGGTCCGGACACATACCATTGAACAAGTTTGCTTTTATGATGGGAAAGTCTAACTCACCAAATTGCGATTTATGCGGTGTAGTAGAAGATGCACATCACTTGTTGATGGAATGTGTCCGTTATCAAGCGTACCGAGAGTCCTTGATGAGGACTCTTAATCTGAGCAGGCTAAATGTAGGTATGTTTCATGGATTGTTAGCGAAACCTTCATCGGAACCAGCAAAAGTATTGTTTATGTTTTTTAGTAATCTTATTTAACTGTACTTAGCTATTAAGAATTACTTTGTTTTGTTATGGTTATTTTAGGTTACGATGGAATCGGCATATACATTCTTGTAAAAAATTCCTTAAATAAATAGAAAAAAAAAAGACTTAAACAAAGCGGTCATATTTTTTCAACTGGACCTTAAAAAATCAGATGTGTAAAACCCATTGTTCTCGCGCCCATTAATTTAATAGAAATACATTATAGTTATGGCTATAATGCTAAGAAACATTTGGCCACTTTAGGTAAACAGGTATTGTTTGAATAAAAATACATTAGCGTTAAATTTGCAAATCAACCATCACCAAACGGTATGCTTAGCTGAAACGCACGATTCGTTTCAGGTAATTTGTTAGAGATAGCAAGAAAATTTGACAAGGTATTTTAAGTAATATATTTGCTAAGTTTTTGACCAAAATAAGGACTGTTTCATTATTCTAGTGTTCTTAAGCGCGACTGCTACGTTAGAGGTCTTGGGTTCGAATTCCAAGTGGAGCCAAATGTTATTGGGTTTTCTTATGAAATACTCATTAGCAGCTCTGGATTTGTGCCCGGTTAATGGCATAAGTCCCCTATTACATGGACCCTAAACATACCGGCGAACTGTGAGTGTAGATTAAGTACCTACACCTCTGCTTAACTCTTCGGTGAGTTCGGACGTGATGGTTTGTCATCATGTTTTCGGCAAAAAATAAGGAAATGATATGAAATAAGGTCTTGGGTTCGATCCCCAGGTCGAGCAAAGTGTTATTGAGTTTTTCTATGAAATTCTCAGTAGCAGCTCGGAGTCTGGATTTGTGCTCGGTGAATGGCAATAGGCTCGCCCCCTATTACATGGGACCTAAACATACCGGCGAACTGTGGGTGTACATTAAGTACACCTCTGCCTAACCCATCGGGGAATACAGGCGTGATGGTATGTAATGTAATGATATGAAATAAAAATGTAAATTTTCCTTTGTTTTAAAATTTAAATCAACGAAAGTTTCGCATTAATTGTTTTGAGTTTTTTTCCACAAAGTCGCATTTGAGTATGTGATTATTAATTTAGATTAAAACTTCCTGAACTATAACAACGAGGTAGAGTTTAGCTAGTAATTATTATATTCATCATCATCATTATCATCATCATCATCATCATATCAGCCTATTGCTACCCACTGCTGAACGTAGGCCTCCCCCAAAGAGCGCCAACCATCCCGGTCTTGAGCAGCTCGCATCATCCACTTTCTTCTATAGGCATAACATAACATACGCCTGTATTCCTCGAAGGGTTAGGCAGAGGTGTACTAAAGTATACCCACATTTCGCATGTAATAGGGGGCGAGCCTATTGCCATTCACCGGGCACAAATCCATACTCCGAGCTGCTACTGAGAATTTCATAGAAAAACTCAATAACACTTTGCTCGACCTGGGGATCGAACCCAAGACCTCTAGCGTAGCAGTCGCGATTGGGACCACTAGACCAACGAGGCAGTCAAACAAAAAAAAATGCTACAAAATTTGTGAAAACTAGTTAATTACGGTTTCACAATGGTGCTGTGTGGTTTCCAAACATCCTCGACTTGCACATGTTAGTTTCCGGCTGATGAAAACGTTACCCCTACAGTTTCAATTATTCAGTTAAGTGTGACGATAATGTTTTGTAGTTATTGCAACGGTTAGTTAAAGTAATATTAATCAATTTAGGTATGCAATAATCAGCTGTATTTGTTCCATTCATTTAATTTTATTCGTGTTTATGTTTGTAAAATTAAGTTTTTTAAATAAAAACAGGGGGAAAATCCAATATCGGTGTTGTAATTGCCACTGAAAATTGTATACGAGTAGAATCCCTAATAATACTGCTTGTTCTGGGAATCGAACTCAGGACCTCATGCTCCGCAGATGTGCACCAATGAGGTAGCAAAAATCGCCTTTAAACATATTGATAGGCTTAGATCCCATGTTATAAGGGGCGAGCCTATTCCCAGTAACCGGGAACAATTTTATTCCAAACTCAGAGAACTTTGCTTGACCTGGAAATCGAACCCTGATTCAATCGAATCGATCCCCCGGTGATCCTACGCTAGAGACGGACCTCTCTAGCGTAGCAGTAGCGCTTAGGATCATCAGACCAATGCGGCATTTATTTTCAATAATTAATATTAATTACAACACGTTTTTAATTATGCTAATTATGCTGAAGTTTATTTAAATTGGAGGCAGTAAGACGTACAAGTAACCGATATTTTATGCAGTTGAAGCAGTTTTGCATTAAGTCAACTAGGTCAGAACATAAGTATAAACAAATAGGTATTTATTTATATTATGCTGTTAATTTCTGTTGTCAAGATTAATTTACTGACGCCTCTACTGGTTTCATGAGACCGAAACAATAGATTTTGTATTGTGTCTATAATACAAGGTTTGAGGGAAATTCTATTTGACCGATCTTACCCATATCTCATTTTGCGCTGCCTAAACAGCGAGAAATAAGTAGGGTTAACTTTAGGGGATCTCTATCTTCTATTCTTCGATTTTCTATCTATATTCTCTCGAAAAGAAGCGGAGAGAGAGAGACAAAACAGAAACCTCTCCCGACCTCCAGCTGTGCTCTGCTGGCGACTGACTTGTGGAGTCCATCGCCTATCCACACAACGGCACAAGCAGGCGACACGCATGTTCGCTTCATGCGTTGTAGTAGGAAGTAAACGAGCAAAGCTTGACCCCTTCATGGGGTCCGGTGTTTGATTACAGTATGTTATGGTCGTGACGAAAATCACCGAAGTTGTGATGTCATACGTTACGTCGTGGCCGTTCGATATACCGTGCCGCTACACCAATCATCAAAAAAAATATTTATGCAATGTTTCGAATCAAATCGATTTCCTTGTGACCTTGTTATTTAATTAATGCAAGATCAGCTTATAGTGGAATTGTATAGGTTGACCTGTAGCTGTGTGTATGCAGTACTATTAGTAATTATTATGCTTCTATATGTCAAATGATTCAGGTTAGATGAAAATACCAGTCTTTGACCTACCATTCGTAGTTGTAAGCTCTTCAATAGATAGAATCTTTGATAGGTTCATGTGTTTGATTTAATAATGATGGGGAAATCTTGAATAATAACCCTACTATGAGTTTAAGCGCTCGACAGTTGCTAGCGTCTATCGAGAAAACTAACTGCTAAAATGTCCTGTGATTTTAGCTCCAAGGGCAAGTGAATTCCTACTAGTGACGATTATAATTTGTTACCATCCGTAATAGTCGGAATGCTTGCACCTGCATCTTTTTCAATAATTATATACATTGATTGTTCTCCACATGATTATTGTGTTAAAAATGCTATAAAGTTTTTCGAGTGTACGATTACATGTATCGATCGCGTAAACTCGCAGAGCTACAGTCCAAAGGTAGTGGTCACTATTTACATATCGATGAGTCTAACTGGATTATTAATATATTGTAATTACCTATATAATTCACATAATACTATTTCTATGAGAAAACGAATTATATAATCGTAAAGATCTAGATAAGCGTGCATAAATGCCTGAATTAATTAATAATAAATTATAATAATTTATTTGCAAGTCTATGATATGACATGATTCATATAAGAATTATCATAAAATAAAAGCTAATTTATTTAACAAAGTGGTATAGGATTTTTATTATCCATACTATTTTGTCAGGTGGAAACTTTTTAATCAATACTGACGATTAATTATTCCGGATTTGATACTCTATGACTTTTCTCATATTAAAGGCTAATATGAGTATTGTCATATTACAGACCATCACGCCTGTATTCCGCGAAGAGTAAGGCAGAGGTGTACACCCACATTTTGCCGATATGTTTAGATCCTATGTAATTGTTCATAACGGGCGTAAGACGATTAACATACGTATAAAATATCGGAGATATGTTATATCTCCTTACACACCATCAAAAATGACTTCCAAAATAGCCCCATAAAACCTCTAAAGTGCGTTCTATGACTTAATAGGTTGATCATAAATATGTATGTCCGTAATTTTTGACATAGAGTTTTGTTCGCCTTTCACTGTTGCGTGTTCAACCTAAGTGATCACACGCAAATATAGTAGCTGTTGGGTTACCTAATCGTAAATTAGCTCAGCCGGTGAGCGGCCTCTGTAAGTATTTTTTAATTGTTAGAGTTTGGGTTTTTTTATACCACTAAGGTACCGCCTCCCTGATGGTAAGCCTATGGACGCTTGCAACACTAGGTCTATCGCTCGCATGTTGCCGACAAAGAAAAGAAGAAGGAAAGGGACTGAGGGAGGAATTGCGCCTCCGGCGCTTCAAACTCCCCGCGCGAGACGCAACAGTATGCATATTGCTACTTCACGTGGAGGGTAGTACTTCCCCGGTCGTGCCGAATTAGTGAATTGCCTTGAGAATTTTGGAGTGTTGTTGACAAGCCTGGCAAGATCATGCAACCAGACACCTAACACCCTCTTCTATCCCCTGATTTCCAAGGTTGATCGATGGTTGGTAACGCCTTAGTAAATTAACAGACAAATGTATTGCTGCTGAGTTTGCTGCACCGCTTCTTCTTCCCAGCTAAATCTCTAGGAGGCGAAAGACGGCAGCATTTTGGAGGCTATCTATAACGTAAAATGATGTTAAAAAGTACCTACTACCTAGTAATCTAACATGAATACATGATTTCGACTTTGACTTTGATTTTGATTCACTACTTACCCGTAGTGTACAATAATGAAGGAAGAAATACTGTATCAAGAACAGAACTAGGTATATCTAGAATACTCGTATAATATGATATAGATTTTAATTTTAAATAATAATGATTAAAGTAAATATTTATTTCCTTGGATTGAAGGGACATTACCATTTCTATTTCTGATTTCAGGTTATCAAGTAGAAAATGATGACTAAACCTCAGTAAAATTACTTTGTCAACAAATTTTGTGTTGCATTCGAATTATTCTTCTCCGACTTCTTGGTCGTGCTAGCATTTATAACAATAAAGTTCATACCGTGATAAAAATATAAGACAATTTGATAAACTGTCATTCAATTCAGAAATAGCCCTATTCTGTCCGAGTTCAGTAAGAAGACGGATGAATAAAGTGTTTTTCGCTGATATGCCCGACTAACGTTAATTCTGACCTCTAGCGATATAATTTAGGTAATTATTTTAGTTCTGTTTGGTTTTGGTTAGAATAAGTTTAAGTTATTGTCACGACTTCTTTCTTTTTATGTTTTAAAATCATCATGTGAGAGCTTGTTATCAGCAATATTATGATTAGCAATAACAGATATCCATTGTATTTATTAGACTGTAAGCTTTCCTAAAATTAAATAAATAAGTCAGTGAGCCGTCAGTGACTGCCTCGTTGGTCTAGTGGTCCCAATCGCGACTGCTACGCTAGAGGCCTTGGGTTCGATCCCCAGGTCGAGCAAAGTGTTATTGGGTTTTTCTATGAAATTCTCAGTAGCAGCTGGGAGTCTGGATTTGTGCCTGGTGAATGGCAATAGGCTCGCCCCCTATTACATGGGACCTAAACATACCTACCGGCGAAGTGTGGGTGTACATTAAGTACACCTCTGCCTAACCCTACAGGGAATACAGGCGTGATGGTATGTTATGTTATGTTAAGTCAGTGAGCAGGTTGTCGGTTGATACCGGTTCTGACTGCACTAGTTACTCTGGATAAAGTTTTATATTACCACTATAGCCTCTTGAAATCGGTACCGACATTTTTTTGCCGTGCAACTGGTCTTTCAAGTTTACAATTTTTCTGTTTTGATCACGGAACAGTTTGTTTTCTTTTTCAATTTTTTAAACTTGCTTTGACTTGGAGGGATCGCAAAGGCGTCGGCAGCGATAATCGTTATCAGTAAATAAAATACCAAAAAGCCTGTCTATCTTTGAGTGGCTGTGGAGATCTGATTGCAGTCATGTAGAATATTGATATTCAGCCACTTAAAGCAAAATCCAAAATAGTTGGGAAAAGGCAGACTGATCGTTGACTGTCAACGATGGCGTGATTTCTTATAATGAGTGATTACTCTATTCTGAACACAAATTACCTCGGGAGTATTTGAATTATGTCATCAATATCGACATTATTGGCACATTTTTTTTTTATTATCATTAGATAGACTGCCTCATTGGTTTAGTGGTGCTTAGTATTAGAACTGTCTTTGTAAACACAATACCATAAGATTGTTATTGGTATTTGGCAGCAAAAGTAGGTCTCTCGTAATACCTACTTAAGCTTGCTTTACAAACGGAATGTAATTTTTGTTTTTTCTGGATGATCTGTCATCTTCCCTTCTGTGTGACTTTTCCTAAGAGATATGATGCTGCCGTGTTCCTTTGAATATTTCTTATTTGAACTTGCTTGGTGTTTGTATTTCTATCCATAATCCATCACTAAGAGCGACTACTACGCGGTCCTGGGTTCGATCGCAAGGTCGAGCAGTGTTATTGGGTTTTTCTATGAAATTCTCAGTAGCAGCTCGTAGTCTGGATTTGTGCCTAGTTAAAGGCAATAGGTTCGCCCCCTAATACATGGGACCTAAACATACTGGTGAACTGTGGGTGTGCTTAGGAGAATATAGGCGTGGTGGTATGTTATGTTATGTATTACAGTTATGATATATAAAATTGTTAACAGCATCGTTGCTTAGTGAGAAGTGGTCAAGCAAGATTCTATCACCACTCTCACTTGTTCTTTGTCCCACAAGTTACTTCGTCTAGAGGTATCGCCAAACTCTAAGGCCGCTCTCAAATCGCATGCAAGTGCACCATTCTAAAGGAAATAAGACTTATTTTGCTATGGCAAATCGTGTTCGGGGCGTTCATTCAGTTTGGCTATAACTTTAACCAACATTAAATTACGCTTTGTCATTGCCACTTCAAGTGTCTGAATCGAAACGTGTAATAAGCCCATAGCTTAGATACGTCACAGGGAAAGTGTAATTTAGAATGTTTGTTCACGTCATAATTATCTAAAATGTAGACCGGTATCTGTGTCATAATTTCGGTGATAATCTTTAGGTGTTTAGATGGTGTAATATTTCATTTTGTATTGTTTGGAGTAAAAACGCACCCATTTGTACATTTGACAAAATAGATATGCAAGCAGCTTACGATATCTGTGTTTTGACAAAGATTATGTCAGAATGTATCAGGATATGTGTCAAAACCTAGTTATTTGTTACCTAGCTTATACCAAATCCTTTGCCACGTAATTTATATAAAACATAATCTATGTCAAGAACTCTAGTCGTAGATGGCGTGCACTGCTTGTATACCTAACTATTTTGTAGACTGTATTAACATTTATTACGTGTTTTGCAAAAAAAAAGTCGGTATAACATTGACTTTTAACCTTTTTAACGGTTTATAAGCCGTATTACCGCAAAATACAACGCTATAGCTGATCATCAGTAAATCGTGATAAGCGCAGGAAGGGAAATTATTAACTGAATAATCACAAAGATTTCATAAAGTAGAAAGCCATACTATCAACTGCAACTTGAAATTTGGCATGTTCATAACATACCATCACGCATGTATTCCCCGAAAGGTTAGGCAGAGGTGTACTAATGTAGGTACCTACACCCACACTTCGCCGGTACGTTCAGGTCCCATGTAATAGGGGGCGAGCCTATTGCTATTAACCGGGCACAAATCCAGTCTCCGAGCTGCTACTGAGAATTTCATAGAAAAACCCAATAACACTGCTCGACCTGAGGATCGAAACCAGGACCTCTAGCTTAGCAGTCGTGCTTAGGACCACTAGACTAATGAATTAGTCTGTCAGTCAATTTGGCATTTTTACCATTGAGAAAGGATTTTAGCAGTTAAAAGTAATTTTATTTTTAAGTAAAATTATTATTGACTACTTCTGACTATACGGAATTTTCCACGGGATCGTTTAAAACGATATCAACGTGGGTAAACACCGAGAATTGAAGCAAGTATTTTTGTATAGACAATAAAGGTATTTATACTAGCTAGTAGCTATTTTGGCCGCGGTTTCACTCGGCACCCCAAAGATTTTTTGAAGGTAATGGATATCTAGTCTATATCTTCTCCTTTATCTGTCTCTATACCAAACCTCATTGAAATCGGTTGAGCGGTTAAGGCAATAAAACGTAACAAACAAATAGTTACACTTACTTTTGCATTTATAATCTTTTTTTGTTCGCAAAAACTCGAAAACGACACGACCGATTTTGATGAAATTTTTTGTATGTATGTGGTTGTGTGTGTTCATGGTTGGTTTCATAGTTAGACCGGGTAGGTAGCGCTGCGATTGAATTCGGGCAGAAAATCGATATTCGGATCCACTAGTTTTAAATAAATAATAGTCTATACCAATAGTATAAATAGGTAAAGTTTGTTTGTGACGTTGTAGGGTGTAATCTCTGGATCTACTGAACTGATTTTGAAAATTCTTTCACCAATAGAAAGCACCTTTATTCCTGAGTGACATAAGCTATATTATATTATCCCGTAAAATGAAATAAAAAGTATAGTCCACGTTACCGGACACTAGTATTTAATAATAGTATGGATAAGGTGGTTCGTTGGTTTTAAGGCTACTCTGGCCGCTTAGGACCCCGATCTTGTACAAGAATATCAAAAGACGTCAATTATTCGCTTTGCAGCCTTTTGCAAACAAACTGCTCAATGACATTCCGGCACGCGAAGTTTAAGACAATCTTACATAGTTTCCAATTAAAGGATTTTCATGCCTATTTTTATGGAGATAAGGAAAGAATTACTGGTTTTACCGGATAGAATTACGTCGCAGTTATTAGGATGTAAATAGTGTTGGTAATGATCTACTTGGTGAACTGGTTTGTAGGTCATTGTTACAACATGTTTATGAGTCTCAAGTAGTATTTTTAATGAAATGTATAGAGATCATTTGAATAATCATAATCAAAGAGGTTGAGGTTTTTCTATGCATTGGACCTGTATACCCATCTCCTCGACATTTTTATGTCTTAGTCCCCGCACTATGGCAAGTGATATTCTTAGGTGTGCTTCGTGGAATAGAAAATAAATTATTTTAAATTTTCAATTGAAGCCCACCTACGGGTGTGCTAAGTGGAATACTTTAGGTGTGCTTCGTCTGGGTGTGCTTCGTTTGGGTGTGCTTCGTGGAATGCCTCAACTTGACAGCTAAGAAATTACTTTAATATTGGTGTTATGTTACACAACCAAAGGTTGTTCTCAGTTTACATCGTAAATCATCACGACCTGACATAGAGGAATTGGGCTGCGAAAGCTGTTATCTTTATATAACACTATTAAAAATATTCAACCCAAATACATTCATAGTTTTAAAAAAAAATAATATAGAAAATAATATCATTCTATTGCTTAAATGTTTTCCACGTCCATTTATTTTAATTTAGTGTTAATATCAAATCGGTTTAGTTATAATTTATTAATTAATTAACATATACTTTACATATTTGCAATCATACACTAGAGCGTGGCGAATTGTTATAACAATTCGCCACGCTCTAGTGTATGATAGGTATAGTTAGGCGGTTCACCCACTGAAGATGCGTCCCGCCGCGGTGCGCGGAGCGACGGATAACATAAAGGCGCCTTCCCGCGCATTTCCGCGTCGGCAGTGTGTTGTGTTAGGCGTGATTTCTATATAAATTGAGATACTTGCATACAATGGTAAAATCTGCCACCCCGCGCTACGCGACGGGGCGCGCAGTGGGTGGAGCGCCTTAGATTTCTTTAGTCTTTTGACATAATTTGGTTTGAATATACAACACTCGACACGAGCGCATACCCGGATCTGCGAGGGTATAAACTTAATAAAGACGCACCGCACAAACAAACACATAAACACACGCAAAATTGCACCTTGGATTGTTGTTTAATTAAATGATTGTCGAAAATATAGTAGGTATCTACTTAAATTATATATTTTTTTAATTGGCTATGTGTAATGCGAAAATGAAAATTTAATAAAGTACCTGTTCAATTGAGTTTGAATATAGTTGGCGACGTTTGCTAATATAACTACAAGAATTGGTTAATAGTACATTAAAGTTAAAAATAAAAAAGTTAAATGAGGTTTAACCGTGGTAACCATCAATCTAACTGTATTTATCAAAACACAGTGAAAGTTTCTAACGGACACTGGTTTTTTAATAGCAAAACAAACAATAATGGGCATTATTTAGTTTTCCATAGAGTTCCAAATCCATTATCGAAGTTGTTGAGGTACATATTTTGACACTTTTTTGTAAAAAAAACCTATTATTTTTACGTTGCATATTTCGGTATTATGAAATACGTCAGAAAATTAAGTGTTACGATTATAAATATATACAATAAATTCAAGGTAAATAACAGTGAATCATGTACTTTCTTAAATTAAACATATATTCGCTATACGAGTCTCTTAGGATAATCAATTAAAAACAATAGTTTAGATATAATTTATTATAATGAAAAATAATAGTAACTAATAACTTTTTCATAATTTCAGAAACACGTGCTTTACATTAAAAAAATCTCGTAATTAATATTTTAAAAGCTTTGTATTCTCTCTCTCATTTAAGAGCTCATCTTTTGTCGGTAGAGCATTCGCCACTGTTCTCTATTCTCTGCCTTTTGGAGAGTCTGTAGAGTCTACATATAAAAATCCATTCAGATAATAATAAAATTAAATAAAAAATACTAATAATTTTAGTATTATAAGCAGAGACTATAGATTTCCACTTACTGCGATCCTGGCACATCACTTTGACTTCATTCTTCATTCATTCACAACCAACGTCTAAAATCTCTAAAAATAATCTAATCTATAAATCTTTACTTAATATTATAAAGAGGTAAAGTTTGTGTGTTTGTGAGGTGGTAGAGGGTAATCTCTGGATCTACTGAACCTTTTACTGAACTTTTTTGTTGTGGTAGGGCCACGCTGTTCGCAGCATGAATGGGCCGGCTCGACCGGGGAAGTACCACACTCTCGCAGAAGACCGACGTCCGAGTAGTAGCGTTTCGCTACTGCGCTTCGTTCGGTGAGCAAGAGGGCCGGAGGCCCAATTCCTCCCCCAATCCCCTTCCTTCTCCTTTTCTCCCTCCCTTTTCCTAAATAGGCTCGGCAACGCACCTGCAACGCCTTTGGTTTTGCAGATGTCCATGGGCGGCGATGACTACTTACCATCAGGAAGCTCGCCTGCACGTTTGCCGAGTTATTCCATAAAAAAAAAACCGATTATGAAAATTCTTTTACCAATAGAAAGCCACGTTATTTGTGTGTCATATACTTTATCGCCCAACGATGTGGTAACGGGTTAGATAGTATTTTATAATCGTGTTGACCATCTTAGGAGTTACTTCTTATTATTAGGTATAATTTAGTCTGCAAAATACCTAGACTCTTGAGCAGGATAGTATGGTGCACATTCATTCAGCAGTGTTTTATAAGTGCTTGAGAAGGCTTAGGTACCTATTTAAAATAAGACATTAAACAGTCAAATACCTACGTAAAATTTAATATATTTACTGGTTTCTAACACTTACGCGAATAATTAGACATTAAAATAAAACTGCTTTTTACGGATTTTATCGCGTTATATTGATATTTTTAATTCCCGACGTTTCGGATCCTTTACAGCATGGATGCTGTAAAAATCTTTTACTAACTGACAGACCCTCCCATTCAGTCAAGAATCAGATACAGTTACCTAAATGTTTGACCTTTACCATCGCACGTAAACATAACGGCACATAACAATATTAGTAAGAGAACAAAACAAACAAAAAACATAATGGTTAATATTCGCTTTATCATTCAGAAATGTTTTCAATATAAGGTTGGAAACAATAAAACCAGTCATATATTAGGTCACGTGAAACATTGTTTGCGCGGCTCTATTCTGAAAAAAAAAACAACTAAATGCGAATAAAAAAAAATAGAAGAAATAATTACCTACGAGGTAGGTTCCATACTCCATTTTGAATGAGAAAATAACACCGAATATTTTGAGTCTAAATGTTTTGAATAAGTATATTTTTTTACCAATTTCTTTTCGATAAAGTATTTAGTATTCTTTTCCATCTCTATATATTATAAAACAAAGTCCTCCGTCACGTCTGTCTATTCGCGATAAGCTCAAAAACTACTGCACCGATTTTCATGCTGTTTTCACCAATGGATAGAGTGTATATATATTGTGTCTGTTATATAAATATTACTTTTAAAGGTACGGAACCGCAAACACTAAGTGCTTTTGTACTCAATATTATACGTAAACTAGAAGCTAAT
This sequence comes from Subacronicta megacephala, assembly GCA_958496365.1. Taxonomy (NCBI): domain Eukaryota; kingdom Metazoa; phylum Arthropoda; class Insecta; order Lepidoptera; family Noctuidae; genus Subacronicta; species Subacronicta megacephala. The sequence continues at coordinate 14,119,989 of OY292518.1, forward strand.
AAGTCTCTCGGGTCACCAAAGCACAAATTCGTTTTTTTTTTGCTTATTCACGACCAAGTCTAAAGTACAATAGCAGGCGAAAGTGTTTCCACTGGTTGAGTTTATTGGCACTAGTGAGTTCTTGGTAGCCTTGGCTTGTAATGTTCATTGAATAATGGAATAATTTTCGAATAACTTTTTTTTATATAGGTATAACTGGAACAAAGTCATCGTCATCATCAACCTATTACATTGTCCCAATACTGGGCTCAGGTCTCCTCTTGGAGCGAGACGGATAACGCTTCAGTTTACCATGCTAGCATAATGCGGGTTGGTGGACTTCATACGTCGTCGATAACATTCTCTCGGGGGAAAACGAACCCAGGACCTCTAGCGTAGTGGGTCTCTTGGGACCACTAGACTAATGAACATACCATCACGCCTGTATTCCCCGAAGGGTTAGGCAGAGATGTACTAATGTACACTCACATTTCGCCGGTATGTTTAGGTCCCATGTAATAGGGGGCGAGCCTATTGCCATTAACCGGGCACAAATCCAGACTCCGAGCTGCTACTGAGAATTTCATAGAAAAACCCAATAACACATATCTCGACCTGGGAATCGAACCCAGGACCTCTAGCGTAGCAGTCCCGCTTGGGACCACTAGACTAACGAGGCAGTTAACGAGGTAGACTAATGAAGTAGGCAAAATAACATCTTTAAATAATTTCATAATACTTCTTAAACCGCATTAGTAAACAGACTTTGTATGTTTCGTTGCATTTTAAGTAGGGCATTGGGTTGTCTAGAAATGCCTACCTGTGCATTACCAGCGCCAAATGGTATTTGCTTACTTCGTAACCGTGGTTACCTATAGGCACTCATACACGCAGATATTTATGCTAATTTGGATCTTATTGCATTAAATAAAAAGCTCACATTGACTTGTGCAATGGCGTATAGTGTAAGCAATGCAGTAGGTCAATGGTATGAAATTAATATCGTCATAGAGTAAAAAAGTGATTTGCGAAAAATGCATAAATTTGCAGTTTTGTTTGCAATATTGATTAGTACTTTGTATATTGCGTAGTGTGTAGAATGAAGTGTTTAAGCTAATCAGCATTAACTGTCAATGTATATTCAGTGATAAACACATTCTAAACAGGTCTTTAAATGATTGTGTATTTAATTCATGAACTGTCTGTTTGTTGGTATATATTTTTAAGTTTACGGTGCATAAAATTTTATTGTAGTTTTTCGTTTACTACTGGGGAAGTATTAATAAATTAGTTGCGTAGGTGCCGAAGAAACAATTAGTTAGATGTAATAGTCACTAACTTAGAACCCAGCCATCACCGTCTGAGCTTGTTGCGTTGACATTTTCCATTAAATTTGACCCATCGGGTCTTGAGTTTGGTCCATTGATCTAACATGCGGCAGCCTAGTTCTTCAGTTTAAAAACGTTTCTGAGATTATTTTTATAAAAACTGAAGGTTCTGACTGCCTTAGTAGTCTAGTGGTCCTAAGCGCGACTGCTACGCTAGAGATACTGGGTTCGATCCCCAGGTCGAGCAGTGTTATTGGGTTTTTCTATGAAATTCTCAGTAGCAGAATCAATCAGATCTGTGCCCGGTTAATGGCAATAGGCTCGCCACCTATTACATGGGACCTAAACATACTGGCGAAATGTTGGTGTACATTAGTACATCTCTGCCTAACCCTTCGGGGAATACAGGCGTGATGGTATGTTATGTTATGTTAAAAAGTGAAGGTCAAATTCAGTTTATGCTTAAAAGCTTAGCCTAAACTCACTTAAAAATAATTCGGGGACAACACTACTCTGCAAGTTTCTACTAACATCTTGTAGCTCAACCATTTTTTAGGGAACTCAACGGCTTAAAGATAAAGATAAAGATAATTTATTTGTCCCAACATGTGTACAATGAGATGTTAAAATATATTATACATATAGTTTCAACATGTTCTGCCCATTTCAGGACATGCAAATACTTAACATGACATAAATTAATAATGAATCTAAATTATACATAGCAATTACAAATAAATTAATGAATAAATGACAATGTTAATACCATTAAATTTCAGAAATTGACACTAAGTGTAGGGTTATAGGGAGGCATGTCAAAGTTAATATTAATGTCAATGTTTCGGGAAATGTCAATAGTTAGTAACGATGTCACAGTAACAATGTCAGCTAAATGAACAAGTCACATTAATGTTTAAATTAAATACAAATCCACATTAAATTATTTGTTTGTCATCAAGAAATTCATTCATCATTTACAGTGTAGTAGCACTTGTATATGAGTATTCTCTTAATATAGTGTTTAAACTGGTTAATATTAAGTTCCTTGCATGAGTTAGGTAGTTTGTTATAAATTTTTGGAGCCATACAGAATATACTTTTTGTCATAAGTGTTGTTTTTGCTGTGTTCATACATAATCTATGCTTGTCACGGCGATTGCGAATTGTCATATCTGATAGTTTCGGGAATAAGTGAGGATTAGTTCTAACAAACACCGCTGTCTCATAAATGTATAGGCTCGGCAGTGTTAAAATTTTGTATTTTATGAAGTATGGCTTACACGTATCTGTGACTTGTAGTCCAAACATGACCCTTATACACCGCTTTTGCAGTTTAAATACAGTTAATTTGTTAACAGAGTTGCCCCAGAACATACTGCCATATCTTAGTATAGATTCTATAAGACCATGATATGCAGTCAACAAAGCAGGTATATTTACTAGTGGACCAAGTTTGTAGAGTGCATATGATCGACTACTTATTTTTTTGGATAACTCGTCTACATGAGTTTTCCAGTTCAACTGTTTGTCTATCACTAGTCCAAGAAACTTAGCATCTTCTACTTCATTTATAGTTATATTTTTATACTTTATATTAAGCACATTATTTTGAGGTCTTTGACTAAAGTGCATGACGCAAGTCTTATTCAAATTAATTTTTAAATTATTATTATTCATCCAGTCAATTATTGAAGATAGTGCATGGTTAATGTCATGTTCGTAGTCGTTCAATGATTTACATGCTACTGTCAATGTGCTGTCGTCAGCAAAGAGGGTCATAGGTTGTTTGGTTGATCGGGGCAGGTCATTAATATAGACTATAAACATTAAAGGGCCCAGTACGCTCCCTTGTGGAACTCCATACGCAACGGTTCGTTCTTGTGACCTACTAACAATTTCTTTTTTGATATTAAAATCGATTCCCGATATCACTGTATATTGTTTTCTATCAGTCATATATGACATTAGCAAATTTAGGACGTTACCTCGGATGCCATAGCAATAAAGCTTATTTTTTAGAATATTATGATCCACGTGATCAAAAGCCTGTGTCATATCGCAGTACACAGCACATACCGGGTTTCTCCTGTCAATGTTTGTTATAGTCTGATTTAAAAAGTCATAGATAGCCATATTAATAGACATATTTTTTCTAAAACCTCTCTGTTCTTTACAAATAATATTGCCATCTTCTAAGTAACTGTATACTTCTCGATGTATGTACTTCTCAAAGATCTTGGAAAATGTAGGTAAGAGTGCAACCGGCCTATAGTTAGACATAACTTCTTTGTTTTCTTTTTTATGAATTGGTTTAATCATGGACACTTTCAATTTCTTTGGAAACACTCCTTGGCATATACACAGATTTAATATGTGACTAAGATGGTTACAGATAATGCTACCAACTAATTTTACAATTTTTGTGGAAATGCCATCATAGCCTACGCTATTGGTATTTTTTAGATTTTTGATAATATTCAAAATGTCTTGAGGTAAACTAGGGGCCATAAACATGGAATCTTTTTTATTGGGTATAGTAGAGGTAGCTGGAGAGAAAGATATTGGAAGCGGTTGGATTTTTTCTATGTAATAGTTATTGAAACTCTCTGCTATTAGAGTTGGGTCAGTAATGGTTTGATTGTTCAATGTTATTTTATGTATAGTTTCTTTTGGTTTTGTGAATTTATTATTATTAATAATTTGCCATGTCGCTTTCATTTTGTTTACGGCACAATTAATTTTATGAATATTTTGGGACCTTTTGGTTAGAGATATGATTTTTTTAAACAGCTTTGCGAATTTTTTGTAGGCTTCCCTATTTGCATGAGATGGTTTTATTCTAGTCGTCCATAAGAGGTTTCTTTTTTTCTTACTGCATATTTTAATACCTCTCGAGATCCACGAAGGCGTTTTAGTAGCTCGTACTATAATTACTTTTAGTGGAAAACAAAGTTTGTATATGAGGTGAAACTGATCAAAAAATAAATCGAACGCAGTGTTGGGATCATCAGTGTCATAAACTTCAGAAAATGTCAAACCACGGATGTGTTTTATAAAATTTTGAACATTTTCTTTTAAGTAATCTATTCGTTCTTTTTTCCATTTTTGTAGGATACATGTTTGTTTTACTGGGCACCTCAGAATTTGGGCTGTGTGATCAGATAGCGCTAACTGAAGTACATCAGCACGCCAAGATTTTTCAAAATTATGTGCGAAATTATCAATACACGTTTGGGTGGCCAATCTTGTTGGTTGCTCTAGAGATAGTTTTAAATTAAAAGTAAGTAATAAGCACTTCAGATCTAAGGTCACATAGTTATTTTTTAAAATATCAATATTGTAATCACCTGCAATAACTATGTTTTTGTATTTTTTTCTATTGATTAATATGAGCAATTGTTCTAATTTTTGAAAAAATAGTTTAATATTTGATGCTTTTGGTACTCTGTATAAGCATGCAATTATCATATTATAGTGTACTAGTTCAATTGCGCAGCACTCGAATACACCATTTAACGATAGTAACGCAACTTCGGGTAATTGTTTCCATGTATGTCCGAGCTTTACCAATATACACAATAACATACTTAAATAAATGACTTTGTGAAAAATATATACCACCATCAACCCCGCGATTCCACTGACGCTAATAAAATGTTGCAAGCGGCTACCTATCCCACTCACTCTATGAAAGATAGAGTAAGATAGATGTTTGCAACATGTTTTGTCGTCAGTGGAAACGCGGGGCAAGACTTGCGCACAGCGTCAAAGATACACAGTTTTCGTCAGAGCTGTACAGTTCCATTACTAAAATTATATCCAATCAGTGCCGCTGTGCGTTTTCTCTTGCATCTTCGAATAAGGCCCTATCAAATCTCAGCATTTTGAGTAATAAGCATCCAAAAGCCATTAAAATCACGCAAGACTCTGTATCAAATTCTTGAGTTTCACTCGTAGTGTCGGCATTGAAACAAATTTTCCTGCCACGTATCTTGTGCTCATACAAGAGTGCTCATAATACATCTAGACTGAATAGTCATCCATCTACATATACACAAAATTTTCGCTAGACAGCTTGAAATTAGTACTTGAAATTTAATCGCCGCGGTAGCCCAATTGCTATGGCGTCGGGCATGCGATCATGTGGTTGCCGTTTCGAACCCCACCCATTGCAATACCCACGTGAACCCATTCGTTACACCAGCATTTAGCTTAGCACGAGGGTTTAACAACGACCAAATGCTAACTAAATTAAGAAAAATAACCTGACATACTCTGGGCAGTGAGTAATCAACCTTGCCAAGCCGATAACTGCCCAAGTCGGATTTAAACGACACTACAAATGGTATACTTGATAGACATAGGTAATACGACATATAATATCCTATATGTCTACTCTTTTTGCAACGCCAATGGTGTATTACATTGTCTAAGCCTACGCTGACACGATAGAATAAAATTTAACTCTTACATAAGATCTAAATACTCATATCTACGTCATATTATACGCATATAAATGCCGTAAACTAGTTACGGACTTCTTTGCGGAAGTTATGACATAAGGGCCGACCAAATTTCGGCACAGTTGCACAGCTCTAGTGAAAACACATAATAATTGTGTGAAAGTTATGCTGTTGTAATACTCTATTATCTTTAAATGTAACAGAGAAATTCGTCGGAATTTTTCTGTTACATTGAAAGATTCTTCATTCTTCTTCACAAAATATTATAAACTATAACATACCATCACGCCTGTATTCCCCGAAGGGTTAGGCAGTCTTATAAACTATGAGGCTGAGAAACTAATTTGGTAGATGTTTTTTTTTTTGTGTATGTATCTGTTTATTTCTGGAATAAAAAAAAGTATTATAAGATAAGAGATATCATGATTGTATTTAATTAATCTACTAGCTACTACTTTTAATCTACTCGGTATGTCCCACGGGTAACAAAAGGTTCCTCTAGTTATTCCTAATCCCGTGGGAGTTTCCTAAAATCCTTTCTTAGCCGTAGCCTATTTCTTATAGGGAATCTATCTGCCAACTTTAGGTAATTAACGTGTGTTTTGAAATCCAGTTTGCTTAGGTCCAATGTTTAGTCTAAGTTTTAGGTCAATAACGCGCCTAGTACACGTATTACAAATTGTTTAAACCACTAAACGTTTGGGCCTAGGTCCTAAACGACCACAGATATGTTTAAACCTAACCACAATCCTAGGCGACCTAGAATAGCGTTTATAGCCACATGAGTCGTGACCGAAGTGTGAAAAACAGTATTTTGTGTAGTGTTACTAGATTTTTTGAGCAAACGTACTTAGATTCATCATTATCATCAACCTGCTTACTGTTAGCTGTTGGGCTTCGGACTTTTCAAGATTATGGGTAAATATTAGGGTTTGGTTAGGTTAGGTTCTTATTTTTATTAAACTCATTGCCTAGGGGTTACGACCCTCAGGTTAGAAATTGTGCCCTAGAATTAAGTAGCGACGTTGTATCGTCGCGTTTAGCACGCTTGGCTCTGCAACATTTTTTTTTTTTTTCATTTTTGACTTTTGAAATTTCTCGAGTTCGCGACCCATTTTTCTCGTTTCGAGGAAGGGCGAATCTTCGGGGAAAGTAAGGCTATAGACCACCACGCCAGTCTTATGCAGGTTGGCAAACTTCACACGCCATCAAGAAAATCTCTAAGGCGAAAGTTTCTTCACTTTGTTTTCCTAAACAGTATCAGGCAAAGGACTTTCAGGTGACAAACCTTAACATTTTGATTTAAAGATAAATGGTCGTTACCTTTTGTTTCTTTTTACTTTGACTGCCTCGTTACTCTGATGGTTTTAAGCACGTTGATATTCTAGGGTTTGATTCCCATATCAAGCAGTGTTATTGAGTTTTTCTATTAAAGTTCTCAGTAGTATAGTTCGGAGTCGGTTCGGACTGCTTTTTCCCCGTTAATAGTTTCGCCCTCTATTGATATGACCTAAACATACCGGCGAAATGTATGGGTTTACATTAGTAAACTTTTGCCTTATCCTAGGGGGTATACATTAGTGATGGTTTGTTTCTTTATCTATGTAGCTATGAGATTTGTATTTGAAATTTCTAATGATTCGCCACTAATAATACCTTGCCGTGCCGTGTCGTGCCGGGCCACTAGTAGTAGCAGGGCCATAAATTAAATTTAAAAAGAAACTAAAGAGGCACCTCCTCAGTCTGTAAATAACTATGTTTTGCAGGCTTAGGAGTTGTCTCCTCAGTGGATTGTTATTAAACAGATTATTATTATGTAGCTCAACATCCTCCGTCAAACCGCTAAACCGGTTTTGTGGGATAATGTATATCTTTTAAGTCTGTATTGTGCAATAATAAAATAAATAAATAATTGAAAAACACTAAGAAGATGAAGACGACCTACTATATTGCATGTCTAGAATTTCATAGAATTATATGGCAATCAAATTCGCATTAAAGTAAAAATTTTGTCACCACAATGAGTAACGCGCTTTCGAAATTCCGTTTTCCTTGTATTTTTGACGTCGCGCTTGAATTTGAGGCGTGTCTACTATGAGATAGGTATCGGTCAAGATGCATTGAGTATTATTTTGATAAGACCTTCTTGCCCAGCAGTGGGACAGTAACCGTGACTGCTACGTTAAGGGTACGATTCCTAGGTCAAGCAAAGTGTTATGATAAACGATATTTATTTCTGCAAATAGATCCTTTAAAGACACTTTTACAAGTCAAAGTTTTACAATTTTTTTTAAACAACATCTTGTTTAAAAATAATTGTAAAGCTTTGACTTGTAAAGGCAGCCATCGCTCCCGCATTTCCTATCTGACGACCTCTGAAAAGAAACGGCAAAAAAATCCGTGAGATTCATGGTCTCTTTTAAAGTCCAGACAATAGTAACATTATTAGATATGCGAGTTTTACAAAGTAGGGCAAAATCTAAACAGGCCTTTTGAAGAAAGAGCCACAGCAGCTTTGAGTTGACCAGTCCTAACTGACGGCACGCATACATCAGTCATCGTTTAGCTTAACCATTTTTTAGGGAGCTCAACGACCCGTCGCTTGACGATACCAGATCTACCAGATATTCGCGAACCAACGACCGTTATTCTCAGTAGCTCGGAGTTTGAATTTGTGCCCGATTAATGGTAATAGGCTCGCTCCCTATTACATAGGTACCCACCCACCTACCTAAAATATACGGAGAAACTGTTGGATATTAGATAATAGATATAGGTATCCATGTCTAACCCTTCAGGGAATACAGAATAGAGAATTAGGGTCTGTTAAAACTAGAATTCGAGCTGTATCTTATGTACGTAAGCTAACACAATTTTAGGATTCTCAATAGAGAAAATTTCTCACAAAAATAAATAATATTTACACTGATTGAAGTTGAAAAAAGTAAATTTTAAAACTATTTACCTGGCTATTTTTACTATCGTGAAATCCAAGAAAATCAGATAATTAAGTAAAACTAAATGATTTTACCAGAATATACCAAAGATAATTAATTAGACACGTCAATTATAAAGTGGTGAGTTGGTCCAAAATGACATGTCTTAAGCTATTTTAACTGTTTATACATGCACTTACGTTTGTCTGTAAGGCCTTTTGCATGTTAACAAGAACAGATATTTACAAAAAAACAACCAAGTAGGTGTTTAGTTAATTTTATATTTATGCGCGAATGTTACAAAAGAAAAATAAAATATTATATAATTTATATACCGGTTCTGCATACAAAGCCATAATAAGACGCGAAACTAGACAGGATTGGATAAGGTGAATGACATCTTTATAATTTTTTGTTTGGGGCATCATAGAATGTCGTGGGTAACCACGAGTTTTTTTTACCTTTTGAACGCCAGAGCATAAACGTATCGCCGTACCCCTGACGCCAGACCACTTTTTCTGTCAAATTACACAAGGTAGTGAAAACACACTAAAGTAATGATTAAATTGTTTATTTCATAATATGGTGCGACGTATATTTTGTCATATATTTGTGACGTTGGCGTTCAAGGTAAGATTTCGTTTGTCACATATATGTGACAATGGCGTTCAAAAGGTTAATTTTTGATTTAAGGTACTTATGCTCAAATGTTTTCGATACATTATACACGAAAGAGTTGCCGTTGTTGTGATGATGTTAATTGGTAATAGCGCAGCAAATTATTCAATACCTAGTTTCAGAGTTAGAGAGTAGACCAGTTCCGATACCTTAGAAAATGGTAAAATGTATAAAAAAATATAGTAGGATGAAACCCATTGCAAAAGGAAGAGAAAATAACAAAAATTAAAGGAAAAATAAATTACGGGCGATCTGAGTTCGGGAGGTGGGAGGGGGGGTATGGTAAAAATGGTTTATCTCGATTTTCGGCAAAATTACAAGTCCTATGGAAAAAAATTAAATGGCAAAGTTATAGGTAATAAAGAGTTCTACAAATTTTCTATTCACACTTTTTTCACATACCCTCATTTATGAGCATAAATTTGCTTACTAAGTAAGGCATAATCCATGGAATGAATGATCTGATTTTGGAAATTGTTTCACTGATAGTTCCGTTATCTTCCGAGTGACATAGCAACCTGCAAGCGAACGAAATTGCGGACGAAAGCTTGTCGTTTTAAATTATATGGATCGCAAGTCAAAACAAAAATTTTAAAAGAAATCCTTTTAAAAAAAAGCGATAACGGCGATAACACACTTCTAAAATTGTCAATTGTAGGTACAGTCCATTTTTTTTATGGGATTACTCGGCAAACGAGCAAGCGTTCTACCTGATGGTAAGTAGTCATCGCTACCCATGGATATCTGCAATACCAAAGGACGGAGCACTATTTACCATTGCTTTTGTTTTTATTTTTAAAAAAAGCTTACTCACAATGTGGGTCACATATTACGAGTACTAGTATTCTTGTTAACCCCTCGTGCTAAGCTAAAATGCTTGTGTTACGAGTGGGTTCACGTCGGTAGTGCAAGGGGTGGGGTTCGAACCGGCAACCGTGTGATCGCAAGTCCGACGCCCTAGCCATTAGGCTACCGCCGCTTCATTAGATCGCGCCTAGTCGTTCGCCGAGTTGTCCCATAAAAAAAGGTATCAAGACTTCTTCGCACTAAATTGCTGGTAGAGCATGACAAGTGTCAGGTAAATAAGGAAGTTCAGTTTGTATACATATATATGTCCGGGATGCTAACGATACGACACTGGTACATGACCCTTGCAGAGAAAGGGCACTGGTCGTTAGATAAGTTTTTGCTATAGCCTGCACAGATGGTCACTTAACATCAGGTGAGTTACTGGTCAAATGTCTATTCAATCTATACAAATAAATAAAATTTAAATGTCAAAATAACAGCTTTTTTACTCAATGCATATTAAAATACTGGGAACAGGAATTAACTTTTAACTTAAGAGCGCGTCTCGCAGCTAAATAGTTACGTTTGGAAAGTAAAAGATATAAACTATTATTATACAGTAAATAAAAGAACCTATACCAAAAATTATTTTAAATATATTTGTTTTGGTCGGATCTCCAAAACGGCTGGACTGAATGATAGTGGTAATGATTAGCTAGTGGCCCAAGTCGCCACTGCTACGATAGAGGTCCCAGGTCGAGCAGTGATACTGGGGTTTAATTTGTACACGGTTAATGGCAATAGGACCTAAACATATCGGCGAACTGTAAGCGTAAATAAATACACGTCTGTTAACCCTTCCGGGAAAATAAACGTGCTGGTATGTTATGTTTTAGTCTATGATTTACAAATTAAAAAACAAAGACCTATTTGTAACTTTTTTTATTTGTAGTAAGGAACGAAAATCGAATTGACTCAGTACGTACTTACTTAGTTCTGATAAAAAGAAAGTCAATTTTAGCGTCATCTACCACATCAACTGCGGTATCAAAATCAAAATCACATTATAAACGCATAAAACACGCACTTATCACTCGAAGAGTGAGAGCAAGGGATTTCCGAACGGCAATCTTTGGACCGAAGTATTTAGGACAACCAGCGGACCGAAACACTTGCGACATAGTCATGACAACACTAATGTGACCATCCCATTCAATTTTCACCTCTATGTTTACCCAATTAAGATCTTATGTAACAGCACGTGCAAGCCCGGTTGGCAAAGATTCGACCAGTTAGAAAGACCTACCCAAATGGATGCGACACTCTGATGTGATCCGCGTAAGTGCGGTATACAGGGGGAGGGGGATGTCAACTTAGATCGGTTTGTGCTTCTAAGGTGTTTTACGATGTCGAGTATGAATGACTTGTTCCGTTGCGAAAATTATATATGTGTAGTATGATGCAAAAGTTTGTTTTCGTTGTAACAATTCGTTTCGGTTTCATCGGAAATTTTTAAGGGACGTTATGCACTGTCCCTTTTCTGAGCAGTAGGTATATTTTCAAATTCTACCGAGACTAAGTGTCTTGTGGTAACATTGTTTATTTTTAACAATAGGATATGCTGTTTTCTCTGTATGAGTCAAGCAATGGGTCTTTCTTCTGACTAGTCCCCCACTGGTCGAAATTGAACGGCAATATTTTTTTTCTGCACTCCTTCTCTATCAATTAACTTCAATTATGCCAAATCTCAAACTGCGAGTAATGTGCTGAACCGAAATATAATAAAGAAGAAAGATTTGTTTGTAATAGAAAAACTCTAAAAGTACTGTAACCAGTTTAATATTTTTTTCACCATTAGAAAGCTACATTTTTCCTGATTACCAAAAGATAATCCTATTGTGAGTGTAAGTATAGGTACAGGGTGAAATGACATCTACGCACAACCGCTTACCATGAATTCAATACATTATTTTGGACAGCCTTGCGTTGATATTTTTTATTGGTATTTTTTTAAAAATGTTCATTTTATAGAGTTATAATCATTGCAACAGGGTGTCTTAAACATTATATTTCCGGCTGTGATAAATATTTTTTGTGGGTACCCCAGATATTTGTTACAAGGTGTTTTTTGTATCTGGGGTGTTATTTGTGTCCGTTTCAAAGTCGGTACCAACCAGTATGGGACCAGTCTTTTAAAACACTACAATATAACCTACATTCTTATAAACTAACAAACAATTCGTTAGCAAATACCTACATAAAATTACGAACACGCAGGACCGAAAACGGATAAAATGCAATCAGTAAATACTGACATCCTACAATTATTGCCTTTTATGAAAATAATGATTGTGAAAACTACTTCATTGCATATAACGCGTTTTATTTTTATTATTCGTGATTTACGACTTTAACTTTGTAATAACGCAAAGTGTTACAAAAAGCTTTACGGCTTATTACTTTACTACATATTATTATAATCTACTTTATCTTAGTATAACAAAATCCCTTGCCACGTCTGTATGTTTGTCTGTTTGCGAACTAAAAACTACCTAATGGGCGGATTTTCATGCAGTTTTCATCAAAAGATAACATTACTATAATACGGAATGTTTAGATGTATAATTGGTTACGGGTTTGTGTAAATTTGTTGAAATTTAAACTCTGAACCGAGAGGAGTAGAGTGGTATGGAGGCCTTTGCCAAAACTAGTACACACGGCTACACATCAAAGTATACAAATCCACATTAATCTGACCTCTAATTGTATCGAAAGCTTATGCAATTCCAGGTCAATTTATACTGGAAATATAGCTTGATGTGTATCCGTAAAAATATGCATAACACATATTTAGATGAAAAGGCGGAGAGTGTTTAAAGGGTAGTCCACTGTACTGCCGTCGAAACGAAAAAGGGCACAACTAACATAATTACATTTTTTTTTACAAAAAAATTAGGTAGATTGGACTTTTAATTCTGATTCCAAATATGTATATAACCAAATTTTAAAAAAAAATTAAGTTGTGCCCTTTTTCGTTACGACGGCAGTGTAGGCCATACAACCCCTGTATACAGGGAGTACTACATCTACCCAATATTTGTTTGAAAGGGGAAGAGACGGTCGCCACATAACCAGGGTGTTGTTAATAATTTGACGGAAAATAGATATTTCTCAGCTAACTTCGAGTGAAATATTGATGTTTGTTTTTATTGATTAAATAACTTTTACTCACGAGTTGTGCGCGTAAAGTTAGGAACAGATTTTTTGCCGGATTGGTTGATTAGTCCCCTATCCATGTGTTTTATTACGTATCACTTATGGGTTTTATATGGCAAATTGGAAGGAATAACGGATAGAATCACACCTTTAGCGGTTGTAGATGGCTAAAATAACAACCTGGATAAGCCAAATTTTTTGTACATCCAATATTATTACCTAATTTATATGTAGAGCCAACAATTAAAAATGTAAATACGTCGTAACTCTAGGTTATTATTTTTGGGAACGGAGCAATAACGTCATATCTAGCTTAATTAGCATATTCTTGATGTACGCAATTATAATAAAAAAAAGCATAATAAAATATATAATAAAGAATATGCGTCACAAGTCACAATGCATTTTAATTTTCAATTTGCCTTTCAAGGTGAAAACTTTATTTTTATTATTACTTGCTTGTACATGCACGTCTACTCACGCCCCAAAAGGATTTACTTAATACAACTGTGTTTTTAGGAGGCGTATGATCATATTACATGCATCAGATTTTAAGTTAGACTCCAGCAATACAACTGTGAAAACGTCATCCAATTTCGTGCAGTAGTTTTTGCGTGATGCATGTACGCACGGCTACACATCAAGCTATAAAAATCCAGTTTACGCTGGCCTCTTAATGTATAGAAAGCTCAGACAACGCGAGATCAGCTTAAACTGGATTTGTACAGGTTGACCTGTAGCCGTGTGTACAAACATAGAGATAGACGGTAAAACAATCTGAAAAATGTTATTTAGGCTTCTGTTGCTATTACAACCCCCTATTATTTCTTCTTTAATATCAATAATTATGTAACGGAAAATAATAATAGACATTAGCCTGTTACAATTCTATTATATGTTTAAAGAATAGATATATTGTAGGATAAAAATGTCAATTTAATGTGAAAATCTTATATCTCATTAAAAATTACAGAACTGAAAATAAACATCACTAAGAATTGGTATATACAGGGTAAAATAGAAATCATGGGCATAATTTCAAATAACGACGCCTCATTTATTTATTTATTTATTTATTTATATTTATAAGGCACACCAACAACTTATTTACAATTACATAATATGATAAGAGTTAACATAAATTATATTATTCGGTGCAAATAAGTTACTTATAGGCATGCACAGCTTTCCAATAACTTAAAATAATAAATAATAATCATCATTATTCTAAAACATACGTCAGTCAATAATCAAATTATAATTACAAATTAACAATTTTGAATTGAAATTTTAAATTAAATCAAATCAGAACAACAATAAAATACGATAATCAATATTAAATTAAACACATTAGAAATTCAATTAATAAAATATTATAGCGTAATTAATTTTACATTTCAGTTGTATAAAATATAATAAGAAATAGAAGCATAATAAGTTTAAAATCAATCCAATAAAACTAAAATTAAGATTAAGATAATCGAACGACCGTCTACAAACCGTTATCAATATTTTTAAGTTGACCTTTAAGTCTTGAAAGAGAGTCTGAAAAGATGTCAATATTGTGGTTGCCAGAGCACATCTTGTTGTAGGCGTCCATTAATCTATTCAAGGGAGCAGAGCGACCTAGATTAGTACGGCAGTTCCTGGTAACAAAGGTTTTGACCGTTCTAGCCGATCTCATTAGACTGCGACGCGGTACATCCAAGGTGATGTGTTCCAGTAATTCGGAGGAAGATGTCAAGCCATTCGCTATTTTGTACAGAAATGTTATGTCAGCCAGTGTTCGTCTCTCTTTAAGCGAGATCATTTTGAAATGGGACAGTCTTTGCGAGTAATCGGCTCTATAGGGGCATCCGTGGTCTTTAAACCTCAAATAACGCGTAAAATTCTTTTGAATGCGCTCATATGATACTATTTGCATTTAAGCTAAAATTAAGAAAAATAAAAATATTATTAATACAGATATGGATAGCCAAATTATCAAGAATATACAATGAAAAAGGCGAAAATAAATAAATAAACTTTTTTTTTTGCTATAAATAAAAAAAAATTATAGCAAAAAAAAAAGGAAATAATTCAAATAAATATTCAAGTATCTAAATTATAAAGCACGGCGGATGCAGCGCAGAACGGAGAAGTCGGTAAAATACTATTAAGGCTTTATTAATATGCCTGGGTATTCTTAACAAGAACTAAATAAATAGGTTCAATCGATGCGCACGACTTCAATTTACCTACTACTTATACAATACAAACTGACAACAAATAAGTACGTCCGTAACTCTAGCTTTTTTGTGAACTTAGCAAGATTTTTTTTAGTAGTTTGGCTATCGATTATTTTTGGTAAATTCTTACATATATTTTTTTATTTCCATGACATACTTACACCACGATCATGAGGGAATATGTGAAAAAGGAATTTCGCGATATACAGGGTACAGCGATATACCATTCGAGATATACAGGCCTGTTTTTGTCTGTAAATAGATCTTTTAAAGACACTTTCACGAGTAAATTACAGTTTTTTTCGATATATCTAGCTGTGCTTGTTTGAAGTTGTCAGCATATGGTTAAGTAGTCGTAAATTTAATAGAAAGAATCATTGTAAAGGCTATCAGGGTAGTATTTATGTTTCGTATTTGTGATTGTTTCCTTTGCTTATTTCGATATAACACTACTTTAATGTATATAAAAAAACCTAATTAAGTAATTTTACATGTGCGGCATTTTCGAACGTCAGACAGGCTTGGTTATTTCTGGAAAACTGTTTATAACCGCGCCGGCAGTTCCTAACTGACAAGATTAGAAGAGAAACACCGAAACAAACTTAGAAAATCATAATTTTATTGTTCATAGGTGTGAGCATGAAGCAATATTTATTTTTTATTTTCTGTACACTTATGTAAATTGTTAAGTTTTGCTAGGGAGTTTTTTGCGCCGCTTCCTCTTCCCAGCTAAAACAATAGGAGGCGGTGAAGTGCGGCGTTCTGGGGGCTGCCTATTATATAAAAATGTCGTTAAAAATACTACCTAGTAGGCTATCTTGAATAAAAGATGTTGCCTTTTGTCTATTGTAACTATTTGTTGTAAGTATGTCAGATATGTAATGTAATATCAGAGGTCTTTTGAAGAAATAGCCACACTGCCTTTGGAGAGACTAGTCCCAGTCGGCGGAAAGCATGCATCACTCATTATGTAGCTCGACCATATTATAGGAAGCTCAACAACTCGTCACAATGACGATTAATAGATCGGCGGTTATTTTTAAATAGCTTAGGTACTAGGAATGTGGGCCGCACATTACTAGTGTTCATGTTAGCGGGGGTAGACTTGCGATCATGTGATTGCCAGTTCAAACCCACCCATTGCATTATCGACGTGAATACACTCGTAACACAAGCATTTATCTTAGTACGAGGGGTTAACAAGAATACTAGTAATGTGCTGTAAGCTTTAAAAAAAACCAATTCAATTTAATGTTCACAAAGATATGAATTTCCTATTTAAAGAAAATTTCTACTGAAATAAAATTTCTTTAATTAGAAAGTTCATATCTTTGTGAACATATCACAATATTTAATGCTAAAAAATAATAAAAAATAAGCAATTCAATTTAATGTTAAGTTAAAAATAAGCAAGCCCGCCACGCGGGTTTTTTAACTTTGAAACCACAGCACCTCTAATTTATAAATTTCTTTTGCGGAAGATACATCGATTAATCACGTAATTTGACCATGAAGAATAACGTCGTGTTATGGAATTTTCTTAGTTAAACCGGTATGTTTAAGTAAAAAAAATCCATAAATTAATTGTGAACTCTATGCCAAGGTTTTAAAATATTAAGAGTATTAATAAATAATATTACATAATGTTTTATAATTATAGGGATGGTTAAGTAGCCGGTTATAACGCCACAAAATAAACTACTTTACTTCCTTATTTTTTCGTCGATTTGTATTTTTCATAGCTTTCCGCTCGCGGCTTCGCCCGCGTGGACTATACGTTACTTTTTATTTTTCGGGATAATATATAGCCTATGTTACTTAAGAATAATGTAGCTTTCTATTTGTGAAAGAATTTTCAAAATCGGTTCAGTACATCCAGAGATTACCCCCTACAACCTTTTTTACCTCTTTATAATATTAGTATAGATGAGGACAGAAACAATATACTTCTGGCCTATCAAGTAGGTACCTAACTGTTTCACTATAACTTATCACCTATACTTACACAATGTATGCACTTTGAACAATACTAAACAAATATATTAAACAAATCCCAATCTTAGCAAACAAAACACCCTATATTTCCACCCACCCCTCAAATTCACCCCTACTCTCGACGCAGTCACTCCCAGGGTGGTGGGGGCAAAACTCAGTCGCGCTGACGATTTCATAGCGTGCGGACGTGTCGCGTGTTATTCACGGCGACAAAACAAAATTACAAATGTTAAATGATGTGAAAGTGGTCTAAAGAAAATGCTTCAAACGATGTCTTCCTCTAGTGCTTGTTCAAGATATGGAGATGTGTTAACATAGTATGTTCTTTGTATATGTTATTTATTACATGCGGCATTTGTTAGGGTGTGAATTAATTTTGGGCTATTGGTCCGCAGTGTACAATTAAGAAGACTTGTTTATTAGGTAAATTTATTATATAACGTTTAGGTATTTATAGTTTAACATGAAACTGCTAATTAATAATGAAATTATCCTTATTACCTCCGTATAATTATGCAAAAAACCGACCTGGTAGTTAATAATCAGTTATGAAATTCTCAATCTTAGATTTTTCTATCTTTCAGATTCTATGAAGTTCAGTGGTAAGTAAAAACTATGAAGCTATAAATTATATGATATGAGAGAATAAACGAATTAGTTTCGATTTTTTATGTAACCTTATCTTTATTATACAGTATTAGTGCAAAAGCTAATGACTGTGTGTGATTAAAAAAAACTAAATAATCCCGGTGCTTCTTTTAAGGGCTGGGCTCGGAAATCGAAAGGTCAAAGGTCATCGCATGGCGTAATCGGGTGGCTGCTTTCGTAAGAAGTAGGGACGTACCAAATATATCTTTTGCATATATCGAATTGAAATAATGAAATAATTTAATAGGAACGACCTTATTAAATCAATGCATACAAGGATTTTAATGGATTTTTAAGTAAATTATTTTTATTTGATCTTGTTTGAATTTATTGGATTTTTAAATAAATTATTTTTAATTGGATCTTGTTGATATTTATGACTTCATAATACTCGTATATACAGCGTCGGGTCATGAATATTTCGTATTCATGATTATTTTTCTTATTCATTTCGATATTCAGGAATATCATAGTATAACACAAGTGATTTTACTTCATACGATTACTGCTGCATTTATTTAAAAATTGCCTAATTTAATCAAAGTCGATCTTGCCTTTTTGAGTCCATGGGACATAGAAACATAGACACATATATTTTTATATTTATGCCACTGCAACTATTACGTCTTCCATTCATCTTAGGCATGTTACATGGGAATAAATATAGATTAGTAATAGATTAAACACCTAGATACCATTCACTTTACAAGTATAATGAAATTAACGCTGAGGTTTTTTTTGAGATCAGCCTTAAGAGTGTCAGTAGGTTATTAGGTAAGATTCGGAAAAGTTCGGGCAGGTTCGGAAATTTCGGTTAGATAAGATATTTTTCTAAGCTTCCCTATTTTATAAAAAATAAATTTGATAGATACCGAAGCGAAAGTTTTTATTTATCTTTTTATACCTATGTACAAATTTTAAGGACTCAATATGACATTATTGCTTAGTTATTATATTATTTATATTTACATTATTACTTATTATTTAAAACTTTTCACTCGTCAATAACCAACCTAGAACCATCTAGGAAATGACAGAACTAGCTAGATCTTTTTTGGCCTCTGAACCGAGAGGAGTGGAAGGAGTGTAGGGAGACCTTTGCCCTACAATGTGACGATAATGCCCAAATAAAAAAAACAAATCAACATTGATTGTGATCAATGTCAATATTTATAGAAATGAATTCCTTCCTTATGGTGACACTATTTTAGAGGTCATTATATGTTATAATAAATCAGGTAGTGAAGTGACTATAATTTTATGTTAATCCATAAGCATTTATGTTTTTTTTTTCGTCTGGCATTAAAATTAAAATATCCTAGAGTAGACATGTTTCTGATTGGATAAATAATAATTATCAAATTTATATTTCTAAGATTGTCTTTTCCGATCTTTTTGCATACATACCTAGTTGTTTTGTATTTGTACCTATTAAACCTTTTAGAAAAGAACATTTTATCTAAATCTTAGTTAAACTGCATTATTAGACCAGTGGTTTGCCGCGCGACTGCAACGCTAGAGATCCTGAGTTCGATTCCCGGATCGAGCAGTGTTATAGGGTTTTTCTATGAAATTATTAGGAGCTCGGAGTTTGGGTTTGTGTCCGGTTAATGGCAATAGGCTCGTCCATATTACATAGGACCTAAACATACCGTGTACAATTGTACATGTATAATTGACACCAACTTACAAAATTTACAATGAAACTAAAATAATGAATATCAAACAGTTATATATTTATAATACATGCATTTTCATTCGGAAGGTTCTTAACAACAACATTCAGACCAACTTATCGTTTACCAAATTAAAAAATACAACGCAACGTAGCACTCGTCGGGCTAGTTTCTTAGTCTTACCAAAAATTAGAACGAACTATGGCAAAAAAACTGTAACGTATGAAGGAGCACAATTATATAATAAAATACCGACATCTATCAAAAATGTACGCTCATTTAATGTATTTAAAGTACGATTAAAACAATATATAGTGGAAGTGTTACTTAACTCGAAACAAATAAATGCATTAGGTGGGTACTTAGAACTATAAGTAAATAATCTTAAGCGAACTTGTAATTAATATAAGCAATTGTTGTTCTCAAGTAAGTGACTTTATGTTTTGATTGAGAATAAATATCTTTAAACCTATAATTATACTACTACCTTACCCTTGGGGGAAAACAGGCGTGATGGTACCTATGGTGAGAACCCGTATAAACATGCTAAAACACTGGAAAATGCAATTCAGATAATAAATAATATGTGCAATTAGTGTCGTAAGTTTTGTTAATTTCTTTTATTATTATTATTATGTATGTTTTGTGGGTGTAAATGGATGGATTACTTTGTCAACTGAAATAAAGAGAATGATTATAATATAAAATCTATTTCCCTGTACCTCGGAGCCCTTACGAGATTTGCTGAATTTTGATATTATCTATTGTTTTTGATATAAATAGAATTCAGTACAAATAAATTGGGTTGGTTCTGATGAATATTGTACCACTGACGGTTGTCATAGATGTTGACAACACAGGGACAGATGCGCGACGGCTCAACATGCTCTTTGAGGCACGCAGGAGCCGTGTGAATGCTCACCCATCCACAGACTGATCACAGAAAGCGCATTTTTACGTTTCATATCGATCATACTTGGCCACGATTGTCACTTGTTCACAATTATTTCTTTTGTTGCAGGCAAACAACAGTTTAGTAATTCAACGATAAAATGCAGCGAAGCCTTTCATGACAAACGAGTAGAAATAATACTGCTATAAGTACCTAAAACACATAGAAGATGGCGCTATTCAATAATTCGTTCTCCAGAACTTACCACCGCTTGTTCGTTGAGTTAGCTGGTAAGTCATTTGTCATCAACCCATTTACTAGCCCACTGCTGGGCATTGGTCTCCTCCCAAATTGAAAGGACCTAGGCTATAGTCTTACGGTTAGACGCGCGTCTTCAATCAGGATGAGCAAGGGCTTGCCCTTTGAAGGGGCACGCTAGACAACAGCCTATCATGGTTGTGGCCAATGTCACGAATCCATCCCAAGGCCTATAGAGCAATGGAAGGGACCTAAGTGCGGGTTTTAGTCGGTAATGGTCATACCCTGCCACCTCTCGCTGGTAAATGATCCATGAAAATTTTCCGCAATTTAAAAAAAGCATAATTGCATTAAGCATTGCTTTGCAGCAGCATATTGAAGAGCTGCAACTCAAAAATTATTGATGTAAATATTCTTTTGTAATATTTTTGGTCTCTATAAGTATGAAATCTGCTGGACCGCTGCAGCTGAACATCTGCCTAACCCTTCGGGGAATACTGGGTTGATTGTGTTATGTATTTTTTATAAATTGTATTGTTTTCTCCAATTCCAGATCCCAGAACAAATGACTGGTTTCTGATAACAAGTCCAGTCCCAGGACTCACAATCATAGGCCTATACCTCTACTTCTCCCTGAAATGGGGGCCGAGGTACATGGCAGATAAGAAACCTTTCCAACTACAGAAGACTCTAATCGTTTATAATTTTATTCAAGTCGTCGTCAGTTGTTGGTTATTCCATGAGGTATGTTAACCCTTCAAGTACTTCTTTCCTAGAAAATTCATATCTTTGTGAATATTTCGCATTATTTAATGGTAAAATATAATAAAAAATAAGCAGTAAAATACGGTAAGGCAACATCGGTCGACATTGAACTATCTGTATAGGAAGTCGTGTTGGTTGAAAGACATGTAATGTCTGCAATAGATGTTGCTGACCTCACCTGAAGACGTAAGATGTGGAAGACAAATTCAACATCACAGGCAGTGGTCTCGGTTAATTAATTGGTAAAGCGTCTGGTGTACTTAACCAGAGGGACGCAGGAAAACCCTGCCTGACACCGAATTTTTCTTTCACTAGGAAATTTTCTTTCACAAGAAAATTCATATCTTTGTGAACCCTTAAGTATAAACAGACATAATTCAAAATCTATTGTCTTGTACACATGGCTACAGATCAACGTATTCAAATCCAGTTTAAGCCGATCTAGCATTGTATAGGCTTTTCATATAGTAAGAGGTCAGCGTAAACTGGATTTGTATAGCTTGATGTGTAGCTGTGAGAACACCGCGGTTCCCATGGGCGTTGCTCTGAATTAATCATCTTGTAAAACCAGTATAAGCGTCCTTGAATCGCAGGAAAATCTTTACGATGGGAGGTCAGTCTAAACTGGTTATGTAAATGAATGTACTGTTCTGGCCGCTTAGCCCAAGGTTCTGATTTTAAATCTTTCGAGTAAATTGTTACTGCGTTTTTCTATGAAATCTCAGTAGCAGCTCGGAGCCTGGATTAGTACCCGGATAATGGCAATAGGCTCGCCGCCTATTACATGGGACACATGGTGAACATTAGTACCTACACCTCTGCCTATCCATTCGGGGAATATGGGCGTGATGGTATGCTATGTTATATTTAAATTTATTCAAGTGATTGTCGTTTGTTATTTCAGGGCCTCGAAGCTGGATGGTTGAGGACTTACAGTTGGAAATGTCAACCGGTTGACTTCTCAAAATCACCAGGAGCTATGAGAGTAAGTATCTCTATTTATTTTAAAAATGGTCAAGTCCGAAGTACGCACGGCTACACATACATTTTTACAAAACCAATATAAGCTGGCCTTGATTTAAGCGGAAAACCTTTACAATGGGAGGTCAGTCTAAACCGATTTTCTATAGCTTGATTTGTAGCCGTGTTGTACTAGCGCGTGTGTGACGTGAATGTGGCGGAAGAAAAACAAGTGCCTATCAAGAATCGCAGCGAGTGAAATATCTTATAGCTATAATAGGTATAATATTTTTTTATTTTGTAAAAGCTTACTTACTTACGTGGTCCAGGCGCAAAAGGCGGGACGAACTGGACTCCTATTTAAGAGATTGGGCCGTAAAAGCCTTAAACCGTGAGGAATGGCAGGTGTTACGAACCAGCTACCACATGATTGCAAGTCCGACGCCCTAGCTATTGGGTAGCCGCTTAAGTTATAATATAAATATATAATCATCATCATCAAAAATTATTCCACTGCTGGGCATGGGCTCCTATCAGAGTAAAAGCGATTGGGCTATAGTCCACCACGCTAGTCGGATACGGGTTTCCTCACGATGTTTTGCTTAAGTATTTAATTACCTACGTGACAATTACCATTTTGGAGAAGGATATAGGTTACAATACCTTTGTCCTTTTGGTATGTGAGTAAAATCGCAAGTAACAACTAGTTATAAATGAAAATATGTAAAATAATAGTCAAGTGATTCAAAGGTCATCCAGTACCTATATAAAAAGTAAATGTAGGTACCTATGTTGTATAGTTATACATCCACCAGGTAATAATATACTAACAGAATCAAGATAGCCGATGTTGTACGGAAAACAACATGAACAACAACCACTTCGACGTAATCAATGATATTTAACTACAGATATGGTACTAGCGCACGCAATCTGATGACTCGAAAGCAACCCTAATTGTGTTACTTAGCTAAAAGTGAGTAATGTATGTACAGAGAGTGTACCAATTTTGACGCAAAAGTAAACAAAACAGGGTATGTACAAGTGAAGCACGAAAAACCTACACCTTTTCATGGGGGGCGTTCGAAAAACCCGAACGAAACGCTTTAAATCCTTTTTTATCATTTACACCGCTGAAATGTGGAAAGAGCTTCCCGAGCGGGTCTTCCCCGTAGATATAATCTACGTGTCTTTAAATCACGAGTGAATCGGTTTCTCCTAGGCGTGTCCGCTCCATCGTAGATTGCAGTTTAGCTTAATAACAGGCGAACTGGCGTTTAAGCGTAGGCCTATAATGAATTAAAAAAAAAGTAAGATGGAAAAAATGTGAATGTGTGCTGCCGCTGCGTACTGAACATTTATTTCCTTTGTTTTGCTACGGTATAACCATAGATTCTGTACTTATTAAATATCATTGGTCGTAATGTTGTTGTGTTAATCAGTCAATGTTCCTTCGTATTACACTGTAATTATTTATATCAAGATGCATGTGTAACTACGAGCAATTATCTTCACAGTGAAACATTCAACAGTAGAGGAATATTCTATTTTATTCGTATCAATATTCCATTTATACCATCATACTATCAAAGGCTGCCGTCCTTTAGGGAATACAAGCCTAACGTCGAGTTTTACGATGTACTTATTGCCATTAACCGGGTACAAGTCCAAACTCTGAGAATTTTTCCAATTCTCTGCCACTGAGAATTTCCCCAATAACACTTTGCTAGACCTAGGAATAGAATACAGAACCCTTAGCGAAGCAGTAGCGCTTGAGATCACTAGTCGCGAACGTTTGGAAAGGGAACTTTGCGCGCTCATTGTGCGGCCTCAAAGAAGATTGTAGCCCAGTATATAGCCCAGTGGTCACATGCTGCTGTGCAAAGTTACGTTTAGGGGAGACCCTTTTACAGTCGTCCCAGGGATGTGCCCTAACAGGCGTTGTACAAGGGGGGTTCTAGGGTTGTCTATTAACAAGAATACAGTGCCCTCTTCTATGTGCTGATGTAGGGTAAGATGTAGGGTTTTAGTGGGTGAGAATCCCACACTGTCGGGTCTAATAATATAATCCCAAAAGACTGGTGGCCTTTTGAAGGTATCCCCCCTAAACAAAAAAAGGTAAATTTGTGTATTGTTAATATTTTATAAAGAAAAAAACAATAAGGATAACATTTATAAAAACATACTGACATACAGACAGAAGCCTTGTACACATAATGTAACCTTTAATTGTACACATAACCTTTAAATTCAAATTAAAAGTACTTATTTATGTTATTATAAGGAGGAGTTTGGATTTGTAACCGGTTAACGGCAATAATGTCGCCCCCTACTACCTACATGAGATTTGCAGTAGTGTCTCGCTAAATGGCTCGGCACGGCCCGGGGAAGTACTACCCTCCTACAGAATATCAACGTCAAGAGGCAGTACCTATGCATAATGTTGGCAGTAACCTATGCATGATGTTGCACGTTTCGTACGGTGACTGTGGAGCGCCGGAGGCCCAATCCCGCCCTCAGTCCCCTTCCTTCTTCCCCTCCCATTTCCTTGGCTCGGCAACGCATCTGCAACTCCTTTGGTACTGCAGATGTCCATGGGCGGCGATGACTACTTATCACCTGGTGGCTGGCCTGCTCGTTTGCCGAGTTACCCATAAAAAAAATGAAACCTGAACATACTGGTGAATTAAGGGCGTACATTATCCTCTGCTTAACCCTTTGGGAATACAGGCGAACCTTTTATTATAAACCGCCTTCAAAAAATAATAAAATAATTTTGTCTAAAACAGTTTGGGAAGTCGGTGACTTCTATTTGAGCGGGTCTTTTATTTTCGCCACCGACTTCCCAAACTGTTTTAGACAAAATTATTTTATTATTTTTGAAGGCGGTTTAACTTTTTTGTTAAAAGTAATTTTATTTTGTAATTTTTAGTGGAAAGTTTGTTTAGAAGTACTTGTTAGCCAACTAAACGCACTGCTCCAATAAGACAGCGATGTTTCGAAGTAAACGATAATATCATCGATGTAAACAAATTTTAGATTTTTGTTGATATTTTCAAAACTGCTTAACCGATTTCGATAAAATTTGAACGGGACCACCTCTGAAGTATGACCTACCAAACAAAAAAACAATCATTAAAATCGGTCCACAACTGGCGGAGATATCGCGTAACAAACATACAAAAAAAAAAAAAAAAAAAAAACATACAGACGAATTGAGAACCTCCTCCTTTTTGAAGTCGGTTGATAAGGCAAACGTAGTGTAGGACGCCCGCTGGCCAGGTCGAGTGACGATTTGCGGAAGGCGGCTGGCAGCAACTGGATGGAAAGAACTAAAGATCGGGCTCTGTGGCGTTCACTTAAAGAGGCCTACATCCAGCAATGGAAGAATACAGGCTGATGATGAAAATACGATTCAAATACACTATCATTAAGAATCTCATTTCTAATTTCCAGGTGGCCACAGGCGTCTACATATACTTCCTGGCAAAAATGTCTGAACTACTCGACACGGTATTCTTCGTCATCAGGAAAAAGGATAGGCAGATCACCTTCCTCCATATGTATCACCATACAGTGATGCCGATGATATCATGGGGGGCTACGAAGTACTACCCGGGAGGGCATGGGACCCTCATAGGAGTGATCAACTCCTTCGTACATATTATCATGTACACGTATTACATGTTCTCGGCCATGGGTCCGCAGTTCCAGAGATATCTATTCTGGAAGAAGTACATCACCACGTTGCAAATGGTAAGTCTTTAAAGTTAACTTTTCCTAAAAGATCAGATTTCACATCAACACTAAGCTAGTTCTCCTATTATTATTTTTATCGCCTCGTAAAAATCGTCACCATAAATATTGCCGATAAATAAAAACAAAATTAATTACGATTAAAAAATAAGAAAGTTTGTTTGTTCGAAATAACTTGACTAAGTAGTCTAAAGTTGTCTGCAAGTGGGTTTGCAGTGGTCAATTTTAATGTAAAGACTCTTTATAAAGACAATTGGGGATGTAAATGTTTCTTATTCGTAATTATTTTCCTTAATAATTTCTTAGATATTTTTTATTTTTCAGTAAGTCTGATATCTATACTAGTTAATATTATAAAGAGGTAAAGTTTGTGAGTTTGTAGGGGGTAATCTCTAGATCTTCTGAACCATACCATACCATACCATCACGCCTGTATTCCCCGAAGGGTTAGGCAGAGGTGTACTTAATGTACACCCACAGTTCGCCGGTATGTTTAGGTCCCATGTAATAGGGGGCGAGCCTATTGCCATTCATCGGGCACAAATCCAGACTCCGAGCTGTTACTGAGAATTTCATAGAAAACACCAATAACACTTTGCTCGACCTGGGGATCGAACCGAAGACCTCTAGCGTAGCAGTCGCGATTGGGACCACTAGACTAACGAGGCAGTCTTCTTCTGAACCAATTTTGAAAAGTCTTTTACTAATAGAAAGCCACGTTATTTGTGAGTGTCATAGACTATATCGACCAACGAAGCCGGGTCGGCTATTTTTAATAACTCAATAACAAGTTAAATAAGTATAGTAAGACGTAAGACCGAACAAAGAGCGAGGCATACTAGGAGTTATATCTCTTTGTCATATTTAGATATATTGTAAAAGCTGTAGAAGTTAATTAAATAAATGTATCACTATATAGGTATTATATAAGAACTATTATCCAAGAGCGCTGGAGGTTTGTGTTTTACAGAATTAACACACTAGTTTGTCATGTATCTGCGAGCAGGAAAACGTTTCAAATGGCTTAAATTAATGTGAATAGGGCTAGTTAAGAAAATAAGATAAAATTCATGCACCAACTCACCTTCACGTTGCCGCCTCAGGGTTTTCGTCAGGGCTGACTATCGTCTTATTACACTTCAGTCTTCAAATAACACTCACTACCAAGTTCAAGGGGATAATTCCAAACTAGCAAAGAATAGCGCAAATTATTATTCGTCTATCAATAAATTTATTGTTGTGCAGATGTGGACACACATTCTATCCACTGTAGCACGCAACAATTACTAAAGTACCCTCAACAACATTATTTTATTTTCTCGTACCTGTCACTAGAAAAGAAAGAGAAACTACCCGCATAACTATACTTATCTTTACACAAATTATCGCTTCTAGTGCGTTTGGAAATGCTAACAAATTACAATAGTAGTAATTATAATACACAAAAGTAGTAATTTTATTTGATGATACATAAGTTTATTTATCTTTGTGTTTATTTAATAGTTTATACCCAACTCAATGTAATATAAACATTTTTATTCAACTTTCAATTGCCATATGAATAAAAAGTTCGTTAGAGCCTTATTATTACTCATATTATAATTTTAATATAGAAGAATCTCTATGATAGCCTTACATTGCGTAGAGGTTCTCTCTTTGGACTCTAGCTATCTCTAGGTATCGGTAGCTTGGATCAGATTTACCTGTACTGATGCGTGCATCCCCTATATTATATAATTAACATTCGTATAATATATTGTTAATCATGCTGACCTAGTGCGAGTTTGCATGCACAAAAGTTCAAGCTTATCAAGTTTCAAGTTCTCTAGACTCATTGTGTATCACGTCGCTTTCTTTCACCGTTACAGAAATCAATTAGCCATAATCACTTTCTTATCCTTACATAATCTACAAGTTTTAGTTAGTTACGAATGAAAGAGATACTTAATTATTGTTATTTTTTATTTCCAGCTCCAGTTCTGCATCGCCTTCCTCCACTCAGCCCAGCTCCTCTTTTACGATTGCGGTTACCCTCGCTGGTCTGTCGTCTTCACACTCCCGAACTCCATCTTCTTTTACTACCTCTTCTACGACTTTTATTATAAGGCTTATGGCAAGCCTGTCAAGAAAGGAGCCAACGACAAAAAAACAGAAACTAAAGAAATTACTAGCAATGGTCACGCCAATGGTAAAGTCAAAACCAATGGTATAACGAACGGCACTCCCAATGGTAAAAAGGTTGATTAAGCAATGTGATCAATTCATGTAAATATATTTGTTGTTTGCGATCCAATACCAATTTTAGTTTAAGCTAATTTTGAATATTGAATACTTTTTGATGACTTCAATGTAACGAATCCTGAACAAATTCTTCTAATTAACTTCCAATGACGTTATTGGATTAGTAAGTAACTTTTTAACATCTAACATCCTGTAGGTGTTATCCAATTTGAATCCTGTCTTTAGTAATTCTGGTTTGTTTATTTTCTATTATTTTATTATATGTTTATGTTATGTATAACTGTATTGCCTTGGTTTTCTTGCTGTTGTGTTCTGCATCTTCATGAAATATCTTCAGTTAGTGATAATGTTACGGTGTATATAATTAAATAGGTAGATTGTTATTATCTTAAATTTAAGGATATATTTTAAAGTTTAGATGATACGCTAAATACATTGCCATAGTACGATGTACTTTGACTTGTTATACCTGCTCCATACAAGATTAGATATTTTAAAGTTATTAAAATAAGTGAGTTTTGGTTGTAATACTTACTGTTATTTGGGTGAAGTATAAAAGGTATTACTATGTTTTTAAAGGCAATAGAAATTAACGAAATGGATTGCTAGCTAAATAAATACAGATGATGGCTTTAGATATAAACACCTAAGTTAGAATCTGTTACTTAACTGTAAAAAAAATCAAGGAGGAATAGAAAATTTTAACTTCAAAATTATGATGTTAAAGAAGAAATCTGTTTATTGTTCTTGCCTTTCTTAATTTTCATCTTTGTATTCTTCTTTGTTGGGAATATAGAAAGAATACCGACAATAAAAGTTAATCCCTGGTAATGTGTTTATTTGTCTTCCAAGCCTAGGGTTTGTGTATTATGTCATTGCAATTATTTCTTCCACATCATACATTAATATTTTTGTTAATTGTTGAAAATTGGGTTCCATGACACTTGAAACTTATTTTAGTTTAAGGAAAATATTTATCAATACTCAAAAGGGGAATAAATTGAAAATGGCTTCCCCGTATTATTAAAATTTTATCAAAAGAAACAATGGAGTAATCTTAAAAACGTATGGACTTTCCATCATCGATCAGATTGTTAAAATAGATACAACAGATTGTAATACTCTTACCAACAATATGACATTTTTGTTACAATTTAAAATAAGCCTCCTATTTTTTATACATTGCCTCACAAATTAGCGAGGTAGATTTCGTTAAGCTGTTTACCAAATTTGAATATTTTTTACGATAGCTTAACTTTTTTAAATTCTAAAGAAAGTTCTAACGAATATTGGCTGCAAAGAAACTCTTCAGAATGAAAATTACTTTTTTTCAGTCAAGTGTTCTGTCTTTAATTGTTCAAGCATCCTTAATTACTCTAGTTGCACGTTTATACATTTTATTTGTACATGTGCGTAATCGGGTTTGTAATGTTTAATAATAATTGACCACCAAATTGTTGTTGTTTTCTTTAGATCATAATATGATCAAAAATCAAATGTTTTATTTCAATTAGACCATTATTAATTTTGAAATATCAATCTTATTAACGGTAAGAGACTCCTTAGCTATTAAATTATGAGATATCAGCATTTTTTTAAACGGCTTAACTTAGTACCCCTTTAAAGGATATAAGCAGGTAATTTAAATTGGTAACTGTGTGTTGAAAAAAAAACTAAATTAAATCACAAATGATAGAAATATTTTATTTTGACTAACAATTCTTTATCTAACTATTAATTTATAAAATATTTTTATTTTATACACCAAAAGGTTTCCTTTAACGTATAAATATTCAGAATGGTAACTGATGTACCAACTTTGTTCGTGCACTGTGTTAATCATAATTACATAATTATTTATCTGCGTTAAAATATTAATTATAATTATGTTCGATGATTATTTTTTGTTTATGTAGGTCATACAATTTTATTTTTATCGTTTCGAAGTTTCGATCGCCATCTTAACTCCAACCACTTTATCGATAAGTTAATAAAAACATTCAATTAGATTTGCTGTGGAATCAACGGTCACCCACTTATTTAATATTTGAATATGAAGATCATACCAGTAACGATGAAACAAAAAAAAGCATGCCTCGGTTCATTGAACTGAGGTAAAATGTTTACATTTGGTATTTTTCTATATCCATTTAGTTTACTTGATTTAACAATTTATTCCTACGCCTTACAATACTTATTTAAAACTATAATCTGCATTCTCCAATTACGTCGAAGTTTTGCATTAATCAACATCCTCTTTTAGTCTATAGTCGTTTTTTGCCAAACAGTTTTAGAATAGAATTAAAAAGAATTAGATAAAAAGTTTCATATACATCAAGGTACTTTATTAGTTATAACAAAAATTCTATACCTAGAACCTTTAAATAACTTCACAGCCTCAAAAACTTATGAAACTAACTTCAGTAATTAAGCATTTTTCGGTTGCTTCAGACACCAAACTTCACAGACATCAAGTAAATTTGTAACATGTGCCAGAGCAAAGTCAACTATCATTTTTATTATTTACATTTTGCAGTATTTCAGGCACTTTACAGGTACACCGATCGTGATGAAATCGAATTTAAAAAAAATTGCGATATATTCTCCAGGCTATTTTCACATCACTAAACGTCATTGTCATCACAAATTATCACATCACTTTTAAAATTTCCAATTTCCTTCTAATCTTCTTTATGTAAACACACTGACGGCAAATTGTTGAGGATTCCCCCTCTTCTCTTGTTGTAGTTTTGACGGTAGAAGTTCAGGAAGAGAAGGAGAATGACTCCGGTGTTGCAGGACACGAATATCGCCACGCCCTTAGCTGGGGGACAGTCTGACACCCTGACAGTCGCCACGTATTGTATGATGATTGACACAAACTGGATCTGTAATCAAAGTTAGTTCTTCATGAAGAAAGATAATAAAAATGATCATTTTAAGACGATTTTAAGACTTAAGTATCATGATAAGGGTTTTACGGCGGAGTAGCAACTGAACTATGGTGCTGATAAAGTTGCTAATATTCATTGTTAGGTTAGGTTAGTTTTACGTTTTTAAAAAATGCAACTGCATCTGTAGGTACTTTATGTGAGGTTAAATGAATGTGACGTAGCTTTTGCCGTAAAATTGCGTACGGATTTTATTCCCGGCTACCTATATATATTTTTTAAAGTAGTTTTATGTATTCCAAAAGTATTTTATTTTTAAACCTTCTAAAATCAACAAATACACAGTACACTAATATAATACAAAGAACGTAAGCAAATTTATTTGGGCAGTTTACACAATCGTTCATTTTGTTCATTAGAAACGAACCTACGTCACCAAATAACGAATAGGTACTACTAACTATGCCAGATAAATTTATTCTGATCAAAAACTGTGAAATATAAACGAAGTTATTCCAGATTTCCTAAGAAAGAAGCTCCATATTTAAATATGAAGAGCAAATGAATC
The DNA here is from genome assembly GCA_958496365.1 of Subacronicta megacephala. NCBI lineage: Eukaryota > Metazoa > Arthropoda > Insecta > Lepidoptera > Noctuidae > Subacronicta > Subacronicta megacephala. Next base: position 14,152,256 of record OY292518.1, read on the forward strand.
CCCGAGTAGTAATTCTCGAGGATAAGAATACCAAAGTTTGGTGAAATTGGGTTTAACAAACGTAAAACAAACTTACCAACTGAAACTTCGTCATATATTTCTTCCACCACAAATATTTGGCCACATTTGGCCCCAACGCCGCCAATCCATAGTAAGTATACATGAAGACGTGCACCAACGAGTTTAAGAACCCAATGAATATGAGGGTGTGTGATGGCCAATATTTGAGCAAGGCCCATGTGCCAATCACCATAACTGTGTGATGGTATAGGTGGAGGAACGTTATCTGGCTAGTTTTCTTCCGTAGGACAAAGAAAACTGTGTCTAGAAGTTCAGAGAGCTTTGCTGCCAGGTAAAGGTATGTTCCCAACAGAATCTGAAAAAAAAAAGAATAACGGTTAAAGGTTCGATCTCGCTAAGAAGTGATAACCTAGTGACTATAGTCTTCTGCGAGTAGGAAATGTTTAAAAAATATATTACATACATACATACACTCACGCGTTTTTCCCATAGGGGTAGGCAGAAACTACAGAACGTCATTTGCTACGATTCTTGCATTAGTACTTCTTTCGCTACTTCCACATTCAAACATCTTGTCATACATATGCGCCGGTTACGGGTACCACGCACCTGACTTTTCTGAAGGATCTCACCAATAAGGTCGTGGTATATAAGAAAAAAAAATCATCTTTGTGACGCATTTTTTTTTAAATTTCGATACAAACTACTTGTCTATTTACACTTACTACAATATGCTACGATAAGGTCTTTTAAGCAAAAGTTCTAGTACTCAGTTTTGAATAAATTATAGGTAATGTTCCAATTTCAACCGCCATGAATCTATAAAGAATGTGTTATACATGGACAATTAGCGTAAAATAAAAAAAACAATTAGTATCAACCCAACCATCATTATAATTGCTAATTATTTTGCTCTTTAATTGTATGTAATCAAATAGTAATAGCACTTTAAACTTTCTACGAATATTTTTTTTGTACTAAACTCCAAATGCAAATTATATTCCACTGTGAATATTCATCATGTCAACGTCACAAAAGTATTTGAAGATAATTTGGTTACTGTAATTAGGGCCCAATAAAGTAAAATTTTAAAGAAGTATTATAATATTCATTTAAGTAAAAAAGAACTGTCTGCATCAGAGCTTCAGACGCAACGCAGGATATAATCCCTACCTGGTCGGTATTCCACATATACGCGCAATCTCGTAATCATCTATTATTATATTACATAATATATATATCATGCGGTTGCCGGTTTGAACCCCACCCATTGCACTACCGACGTGAACCCACTCGTAACACAAGCATTTAGCTTAGCACGAGGGGTTAACAAGAATACTAGTAATGTGTGACATACATTGCTAGTAAGCTTTTTTTAAAAAAACAAAAACAATAAAATTTTGGGTAATGCGCACAGCCAAGGAGTGAAACTTCCTTACTCTGTCTGAATTTCTGAGTAGGTACAAAATACGCCAATTATAAATAAACACAAGCATCGCCCCCAAGGCAAATATTATTTGCCTTGGGGGCGGCAAGATTGAAGTCAAGAGCAAACCCATTTTTAATAAAAAGAAAAGAAAAGAGGTAGACTATTGCCTAATCCCTTTCGAAAGAAGACCCGTGCCCAGCAGTAGGACGACGTAATGGGTTCATGATGATACCTATAAGGTGGTTTGAAATTTTTTTCACAAAAAAATACTCACTCTGCTTCGTGAGTTGTCCTCGTTCATGTAACACGTTTTTGGCACCAAACCCATATGCACGAGATCCAAAAAGAACTGTGAACAAAACACAACTGTTTCAATACACGCTAGACATAATGAGTCGTGTAATTTACACGACACGAATGGCACAGGTCTTGGTCACGGGATCGCTTCCCGCAACAAAACAACAACGAACAAATATTTATTAGGCCTACACACTACATACGTAATATTTTTGCATATTGTGAGGATTTGTTTTGTAAACCCAATTACAATAAAGAAAATAAAGAAAAAAGCAAGATCATTAAACAAACAACAAAATAAGTACATAAAACGCCTAAGTATAATCTCATACGTGTTACAAAACGACATATTGCTCAGATAACGTAACAGGCACTCCTCGTAGTCACAGAGAGTTTAAGCACTGTTTCAGAAACAAAATAAACGTGTTTCTGAAACATTAAAAACAATAGTTTTTAATGTTTCAACCTAATCCTTCGGGGAATACAGGCGTGATGGTATGTTTTGTTATGAGGGTATGAAAACATAATTATATTTTCAAATAAAACTAAAGTTACGCACTGCAATTTGTTCTTGAGACCCCTCGAAATACTACTAGTAATACCTACAGATCTGCAAGGTTGTTAGTATTTTACCAAGAACCCTATATACATACATAGACACTAAAATGAGAAAAAGGAATAAGAAAAACACATACTACAAATTATGTATGAAGTTCCAATAATAAGTAATTTTCACAGGCAATAAAAGGATTTTTAAGAAGATTACCTATTTAAATTTCAGATATTTCTTTTTGACTTGAAAAATATCAATTAATGTGCTTTAACTTAAAATAAAAAGTACCTAAAATTTCTTATATATTTATTTAACCAATATTTATCCCTATTACCGTATTAAAAAAAAAAAATGCCTAACTTAAATGGTTTAATAGAGATAAATGGGTGTTGATGCGATAATTTATAGTTTGTGAGAAAGAGATGGTGCTATGTAAAGTGTAAAACGGCATCCCTCTTTTTCAATCGCAATAATACGTTGTAGTACGCCCTCTGAATATCGCTTGTCTTACAGTTTGTTCGAAATAAGTAAGCCGATCGGAAGTTAGTCGTTCCGAACTACGGCGGTGATAAAATTGTATAATTAAGTGTTTTAATACATAAATATCGAAATTAGTGAACAAAATAATTAGAAATGCGAAACGTATACGACTCTAATTATTTTTACACCGACTCTTTCTATTTAAATTTACCACTTCTAAACCACTTGCAGGCAACTTCCGATCGGCTTACTTATTTCGAACAAACTGTACGTAACGGGAGTGCAATAATACATACCTACTATTGTTGCTAGTATTTCTAACAACCATTGGATTAAAAATATCCTAAACAGAAATAATTTCTGTTTAGGATATTTTATTATTATACTAATAGGTAAGTCAACATTCCCCTAATTAACAAACCTAATCCCAATATAAATTGCAAATATTATGATTTTGACCCTGTGTTCGATTCGCAAACAATGTTTTTGTTAATTTACATAAGCAATTCGTATTTACCTAGTGGTATAGTAAACTAGGAATAATTATTTTTGTTCTCCTCTATTACTATTTATCCATTCTTAGCTATTATGAAATCGATCAAACGAACTGAGAATCTCTTTTTTCGAAGTCAGTTAACATTAATATGAAATGAAATGATATTTAGCTCTGTAAACAGATCTTTTAAGACACTTTTACGATCTATAGTATATAGTATAGTAGATTTTTCGATCTATATACTAACTATACGATTTACTTACCCTAAACACCATATAGACTGATATAGCGACTTGTATAGCATTGTACACAAGCAATGTGTTTGTCAGTTTGTATCCCTCCCGCTTTCTCATGAACACGGGCCCAATCTTCAACACGAATACCAGGTAGACCGCCAGAATGGTAAGGACTGGCCCCAATGAGGCCATGAATGGAAGCTCGTCAATTTGTTCATCTGAAACATAGAAAATATATATGACAGACCACATCACCGCATTTCTGTTTCGTTTTCTAGTCTATTATTACATACACACCCTAACGCGCATAAAAAACACACACACACACACACACGCATACACACACACACACACACACACACACACACATACACACACAACCACACACACACACACACACACACACACACACACACACACACACACACACACACACACACACACACACAAACACACACACACACACACACGCACGCATACACACACATACACACACACACTCATACACACACATACACACACACACTCACACACACTCACACACACACACACACTCACTTTAGACAAATAAGTACTTAAGCAATTATTGTTATGTTCTTCACGCTTCGAATGTTGCAAACATAATGTCATTTAAAATGCGAGCCTGACACCCATAACACAAGTGCGTACGTGCAAATTGTAAATTGTTTGACAATAAACTATTCTAAACTATTCTATAATTTATGCTAGACATAGAGTGAACTATAGCACCTTGTTACGTCATACCGTGCGTTTGCCATACAAATTCTATACTGAAACTTGTTTTGTAAGAAAGGGACAAAGCATAATCACTGCTGGGCACGGGTCTCCTCTGAGAATGAGAGGGATTAGGCTGTAGTCCACCACGATAGCCCACTGCTTGTTGGGATAAGCATCCCATCTCAATCCCCCCAAAAGCTTTAAAACCTTATACATCGTGAAATTAGTAGATTTCGGTTATTTTTCAGTAAAATAATTACTTTTAATATAATTTTTCAATAGGACTGTTTTTTTAAATACCAGTCAAAAGTTGGCGACAAATAACTTGAACTAAAATGGCTGATGCGCAGCAGTAGATTTTTAGTACCTACATTTTGCACGTAAATGCATTGCGCAAACTCCCGCTTTACGTTAGTTATAGTCCAACTTACCGATCAAATCAAATGTTTTTATTTCAAATAAGCTTTTACAAGCGTATATGTAACGTTATTGACTCTAGTTTCACGGTTCCAAAATGTTGATCCTATGGAGAAGAAGCCGGCAAGTAACTTCATTCCTTGCCACCCTATTAGTGTATGTGTGTGAAAGAACATGTGCCAAATAACTTACATTTGCTCTTGTTCAAGTCCCAGCTGGGGTTTTTGGGGCTGACTCCTATAACGGAGTTCATGTCGATTTACTGTTGCTGGACGTCAGAAATTCCGCAAATTCTGAAACAATACAAAATAATCTTAATATATAAAAATCAATCGCCGTTCGTTAGTCTCGCCTAATCGCAAAAACGGCTTGACCGATTAGAATAATTCTTTTGTGTTTTGTTTGTCATAATACAGGGGTGGTTTAAGAAGAAAAATAATAAGTAAAATCTTGAAAGAACAATTAAAAGAGAATAAATAATATTGGTATAGGAAATCCTCTACGTGTCTTGCCATATGAAACTGTAATTTTTCATATTTTTTAAAAATATTAAATTGCGTTCGTGGCAGCCAATTTTCGTTTTAAACAATTTGGTGAATATAGGTAAAGTTTATTTTTAATCCATCCTCTTTTTCTTCCTTATATAATTATTTATATACTATATGTTTTTTTCATGTTTATTTTGATCTGGTACTTTGATTTGTGATAATACAGAATGTTGAATAAATCAAGAGTTAAGTTTTTTTAATGTTTATATTGACCTAGTACTTCACAGTTATGTGTAGGTCCCAGCTCCCAGCTCCGGGAAGGGATAAATTAATTATTTGATGTTAGTAGGTATGATACACATGCTACACATCAAGCTATACAAAACCAGTATAGGCTGGCCTTGAATTGTACGGAAAATCTTTACAATGGGAGGTCAGTCTAAACTGGATATTCATAGCTTGATGTGTAGCCGTATGTACAGCTAGCTGCAGCAAACTGCTTGTCTGAAGTTAGCTGTTTCAAACCACCGATACCGATACTGATAAAATCGGTTAAATTTTATTTTTTTAAATGTGAAGCATCCCATCAACCCGAATTGTCATCACACCGACTCTATCTAATAAAATTTACCACTGCTGAACTACTTGCGGACAACTTTAGACTGGCTTAGCCATTTCGAACAAACTACTTATATGATGAACACACAAATATTTGCATCGAGCCCACAACAGGTAGCGCAAAGGTAGTCATTTTCTATCTGGTAGGTACCACCTGTATACTACGGAATTAAACTATTTTATTTCATTTCAGTAGCGAGCTAAACTTCTGCAGTTAACATAACGAGCAAAATAATATTATGTAAATTGAAATTAAATTTATTCTACCTATCTAAAATGCGGTAACTAAAATATGTAGGTGTAGGTGGTGTTTATTTAAAACCTTAATTCATTTTTATCTTTGAAGTAAATAGCGCGTAGCACGAAACTGGCTCGTTATCTTTTAATACACAAAATTATGGACAATTAATTATTAAATATATACTAGCTGATGCGAAATGTTTGTTTTGTCCGATACAAAAAAAGAACAAAGAAAGTGTCTCTCTCTCTAATTTTATTTGTAAGTTATTTTTGTATTATATTTTACCTTTATAATCTATACCTACAAAAATAATAAGGGAGGTAAAGTTTGAAGCGGCGGTAGTCTAATGGCTAGGGCGTCGGACTTGCGATCATGTGGTGGCCGGTTCGAAACTCACCCATTGCACTACCGACGTGAACCCACTCCTGATACAAGCATGTAGCTTAGTACGAGGGGTTAACAAGATTACTAGTAATGTGCGACCCACATTGCTAGTAAGCTTTTTTTTTAAAAAAAAACACTAGCTAAGTTTGTCAGCTTGTGTGTTAGTGAGGTTGAAAGGGTAATCTCTGCATCTACTGAACCGATTTGGAAAATTCTTCTCTCTTCATTATTCTTGAGTGACATAGGCTATATTATATTAAAATTTGAAGAAACGTATAGTCCTCGCGAGATAAGCCGCGGGCGGAAAGCTATGAATAAATTTATGTTTTTATTATTCATAGTAAAATCGCGATTAAAATATGGGGGGTAGGCGTAGGAGGGTGAAATAGTAGATTGTTACACAAGGGTGGAAAGGAATCAATTCCCATACGAGGTATTTAGACTAAGGCTATAGTCCGAGTAGGAATTGATGTCTTTCACCCGAGTTAAGCACTGTACTTTTCATTTCGAATATAAGGAAAGTAGAAAATAGTTTTTATGTTAAATATTTATTAATTTTTTTATCTGCTCGCCACTTCATAAAATCATTGTATATATTTATGTATCTTTGTTTAGAAATTTCTGGCAAGAGATTTTCGATTACTGTATTTGCCTCGTCTTTAACAAAATCTGGGGTTAACATGTCAGAATCATTTGAACTCATTTTTAATAAAGATTTCGATATAGCAAAAGTTAAGTTAGTATCCCGCCAAATTATATATGGTCATAGTCTATTTAAATTTTTAATTATGGAACACACCGCGTCACTGCCTCAGCCGCACGCGTTTTTTTAAAATTCACACTGGCCGTTTATAAACACACAAGACTGCAGCTTTTTTTTTCTTAATTATGTTAGATTTCTTAAAGCTGACTGCCTAACCAAATTTTGTTCTATTTTCAAAATTACTTTCCACCCTAGGGAGGAAAGTAATTACTATGAGTTATTCCCGCCCAAGGGTGGGAAGTAGCATTTTCCACCCGCTATTCAGATCAAATAAACACTACTTTCCGAGTATGAGAAATGAAAAATACTTTACGACCTATTCTCATACCTTCGACATAATACAAATAAAAACATTAAAATCGGTCGGGTCGGTTCGGAGAGATGCTACCGCAAGCACCGTGACACGAGATTTTTATATATTACACTTTGGGTACGCTACGAAAATATTAAAATATTTTATTACCAAATATTATGAATTTATGCTAAAACACAAATACTTAATAATCTGTCATATACTCGTATGTGTTGACGTGCAGTTACTATAGGTTATACCTACTTTATATACATTAAATTATAATATTGTCATCAAACCTAGGCTATAACTGCTTCTATTTATACAAATATACACACCTATTATACTTATACAAACATAATTGTAAATTATTATTAAGATTTCACTACCTTACGAATTGCTGTTGCAGTTGCTGCTGTTGCTACTCAGTGACACTATAAAGTTTTTAAAGATTTTTTTATAAGCAAAGTAACATGTCTATATAGTTTACAGTTTAATAGTATACTAAATTATGTTTGGTATTCAACTACCGTTATGTATTAAGGAAAATGATGTAACGTGTTCCTACTTATCAACTTACTGCCTAATGGTTGTTTGTACCTCTTGAATTTATTGTATAATTACAACACCATTATTTTATTTATTATTCACTGATCAATCAATAATCATTATGTACCACATTGCTTTTATTCCTGAAAAGGAGAAGGGTTAACCTTAACCCTTTGGAAACTACATGTGGTGTGTATGTACCCGCAGATTGCTGATATAAGTTTATAAATCCCATATAATAAGAGAGCGCGGACTAATTAAATGGGCACAAATCAAAACAAAACATATTGAATGTCAAACCAAGCTGCTTCTGACAATTTTGCTCAGATCAAATAAAAAGTTAAGATGGAACTTTGCGAACAAAGAAGTGAGGCCGGCTAAAACTACGCCTTGCCGTGTACAACACACAATTACACGCACACACGTATACCGAAACTACGCCTTATCTTGTCAATCGAGCTATCGAACTATCGAAAGCTCGACGTGTGCGTGTAATTGTGTGTTGTACACGGCAAGGCGTAGTTTTTGCCGGCCTCACTTCTTTGTTCTCAAAGTTTCATCTTAACTTTTATTTGATCTGAGCAATTTTGTAGAAAATTATATCCATCGACCTGGTAATCTTATCCAGGAACTTACACTCAACACTTACACAAACACTAGACTAATGAAGCAATTAATTACTAATAATAATCACATTACTTTTCTATGTTTTTGACGCAAATACCTAACATGTATTTATATTCTGCTGTTTCCTCAAAACGTCCAGTTCTAAAGATCGATCAAACTTAATATTTAAATTAATACTTTTTCCTTCTTAAATAATTTCAAAGTTATATAAAATTATTATTGATTTTAAAATATTCTTTAGACGAACAAATTCGCGCAGCTGACGAAATGTCAAGATACTTACATATACAAGGAAATTTAAGATATTGTTTTGGAAAAATCGACGTCTGATATTTATACCTAGGTAGGTACCTAGGCATTTTACTATAAATAAGAAAAACTTTTAAAATACGAAATGACAGACAGATGATATATAGATTCATAAATCAGCTTTCAAAACGGTATTTTTTTTTGTAAAAGCAAACTGTATACTTGTGTGTCTTCTATGGATATGGATATGAATTTAGATGTCTAATAAAATTATGTCGTGTTTTGTATTATATACCTATTTTATCTATACTGATATAAATATAAATGCAAAAGTTAATCTGAATGATAAACTGTTCGCGCATATACCATTGAACTGATTTCAATAGTTTGGCTTAATACAATTTTATCTACAATATAACGCTTTAAAAGGCGAGTGAAACCGCAGGCGTTACACGAGCAATTTCACATCTATTTTATGCTAAGCTCTAAACAAATAAATAAATTGAAGTGTCTTTTTGTAATATTAAAATAACAGCTACTCATTTACTACATGCATTATGCAAATATCTACAGTACTTATGACAAAATGCATTTTTTAAAATTATTTGTCTTGCTGCCTGCTTCTTCCGGCTAATATTTGAAACGGCTGGACCGATGTTAACGGGACTTAAATTGCCGATAGCTGGTGTTATAGGGAGTAACTAAAACTATTTATCATCACGCTACGACTCTTAGGAGCTGAGCAAAAGAAAAAAGAAACGCGGGACACAGCCAGCAACAACGCTTTTTTTCTAAGTAGGTACATATTTTTATGAATAGTTTTTGCCAGAAAAAGATTGGCCAGGGTGACCTGATGAATATTATATATTAATTCAAGTATAATATGGAATTCATTAACAACAGCTATATTGCGTTTTTTTTCATTATATTTAAATCTCCGTACGTTATTTACCGAATGCTAAGAAATTTTGAAACAACGAACGTTATATTCGAATTCGCGCTGGCGTATATATAAAAATATACCTATACAAGTATTATATTTTCGGATCCACAGTAACGCGTCGTCCAGTACAGTCACTATAATATAAATGAATTAATACCTTTGGAGATTTTTTGTGCAGTTTATATCCATTATAAGTCTTGTTGTCAGCAGTTTATCACTCAATGACCACTTATAAACTGACTGTAAGGAAAGGTGATATTCCAACTCTTGTATTTTAAACAATGGTTATTATAAGGTCTTTTGATAGGCCCTGTTTATGTTCAAAGAGCGTTGTTTATGAAAAACTGGATAATGTTAAATAAATAATAATAATTGCACCACCTTTAATGGCGATGAGATTCCACGAGGCAGAGGTGTCCCTGAGGTAAATACGAGTCATCATCATCATCATCATCCACAGCCTGATTTCACCCACTGCTGGGTATCGGCCTCCCTAAGTTTGTGCCATCCACCACGGTCCCATGCCACTCTCATCCAAGTACGCCCAACGACGTAAGATATGTCGTCAACCCATCTTGCTGCTGGACGCCCGACACTCCTACTGCCCTCCCTCGGCCAATACGAGTATCAAGAATAAAAGAGTTACAGCTACTGCCAACTCTGCTAACCAAATGTTACCACGATAGACTCAAGTATTACGTGAAATATGATAAATAACATCTTTATGTATTATTGATGCATTTTCCATGCTAAGATTATAAAGTAGACCAACTAAAGTGGCCATAGCGTCTGGTGTATCCAACCAGAAGACGAAGGCTAGAATCCTGCCTGCAGTTGAATTATTACTTCACTAAAATAACTTTAATTAATAAGTAAGATTTAAAACTGACGAAAAATCGTGAACAGACTATCAAAATGAACGCGTACGTTAGTTAATGTATGATTTAGCGTTAGCTGGCTGGCAGATTGTGAACCAATGTACCATCTATAGTCAGTATACAACATCAGGTTACAATCTCACTGGATTAATTACAAACTAACGATTTGTATAATTTCGTTGTTGTATACATTTATGCTCGGGACTGTACAGGCAAACAACGTGGAACATTCGTCATATAAGATGTATTTGGTGACAAAATTGACAGAGTCCGAGCGATTAACTTCTGCACTCTCACACTTGAGCATGTTCCAAATCCATATCTACACTGTTCGTGCATTCTTTTTTTAACATCTACAATAGGGAGCGAGAGAGAATGTTTGGGGGATAAAGTTTATTAAAAAAACAAGCTGTAAAAAATATACAGTTACATTGATTCTTCCAGGAATAAAACCCAATGCAGACGTTAAAGTGCATGTCACATCGCCAGCTAGCGAGCGAACGACCGAACCGGGCGAGCCACATTTCACCACTTTCCATACTTCGGATCACACCCCGAACTACAGAAATAACCAAGTAAGCGATACAAATGATATGAATGATGCGCTCGCTCGCTCTAAGCTGGCTGTGTGGCGTGCGCTTTAACGACCGGTTGGGTAAAAAGCCAACCAATTTATTAACCCGCTCATTCATTGTCGATGCAAGATTTGCAGGTCAAACTTTTTCGGGTCTCAATTACAAAATTTATCAGGATATTGTCCCACTACCGGGTTAAAAACCTCTTCTCACACAGAGATGGACTCACTTAATACCTTTGGCAATTTAAAGACCTTTAAATTCTTCAAATGGCGTTGACCTTGATGTTTTCCTTAATCATAAATTAGTGGCATATGTAATATTTTAAACTATTTGCAAAAACCTGATGTCAACATTGCTAAACAGGTAGACCGTATGTATTTGTTAGATTCCACAAAGCTCTGTCGGGTTTTTGATAAATATGAGAAGTTCCATGGCTCCGATTTTTGAGCGAGGAAAGGCGGTTTCAAGTAATTGTGACAGTCTGAAATACCATGTCACTCCACAAATGTGGAGCTGTGATTTGTGTAATCAACACTGCTCCCAAAACGCTGAAGGAAAACATTGTAAGGAAACCGGCATGTCCTAGAACCAAAAACGGACATGTGGCAACCCGCATTGGGCCCGCGTGGCTGATAACAGCCCATTCCCTCTCACAGAGAGGAGGCCCACCCTTATAATATTCCCACTGATAGGACACATCCTATCAGTGGGAACATTATAAGCCGATTATGCTACGCTTATGCTCCACAAATTACAGATAATCGATGAGAAATTTCTGGACTCAAAGAGTCAGGTTCCTAAGAAGCTATGAAAACCTATAGGTAATTATGTTTAATCTTGATTGCATCTCAAAGTAATCTTTTGAAGGAAGTTATACTCCAGAACAACCTATTATAACGCTTCTATAACTATTAGCAATTATCATCATCGCCAACAGAAACAATCAGTTATTAGTAACTAATGACATGGAATTTTGTCATACAAGATTACAAATTGTCAAACTTAATTAATGGACGAGTCATTATAAACCGGAACGAAGTATTTAATAGGTCAAACGCAACAAAATCTTTACTATATAATAAATAATATTGAAGAAAACCTGATTCTGTACATTTATAAAGTGGATTAGAGAACATAGACGTCTCCGAGCCAAAAAAAGAGTTTTTATAATTCTTGTCTTCTTGTTAAGGAAAGAAAGAAAAGATCATCACTGTTGTTTTCTAACTTAATTCTTTCTATTCGTCTTTAGACCGTAGCGAATTTGTGGACATAAAGTTGTTTTGAATATAATTAACGTAAGTAAAGATGGAAGGACTCTGCTTGAGTTTGTCCGGGATGGAAACACCACACAGCCGAATATTCTGCCGACAAGCTATAATATGTTCTAACATTATTGTGTTTAGGTTTCAAAGGTAATGAAGCCAGCTATACTTAAATGACAAGGCATATGAGGTCTCAAGATGACAGCGCCCTACAGATACTATTTGTGCTGGCGTTATTAGGCTGCGGTTGCTACTACCATAAGGGGGCCTGTATGCTTTTCCTCTATAAAAAAAAAATACAAAGAAATCAAACCTTTTATTGGGCCTAACCTTTATTGTGATAATAATATGTAACATACCGTAATGCCTGTATTCCCCGAAGTGTTATACAGTAGTGCATTATTCTACAACCACAGTTTAGCGGTATGTTTATGTTCCCAGAATGTGAGCTGCTACTGAGAATAGGCCAGTCGGCTGATCATTTTGCATGAGCGTAAAGCAGTTATCCCATCGTCGGCGAGGAAGCGATTGACTATCGAAAGGAAACGTACAATCGTTTTTTTATGGGATAACTCGGCAAACGAGCAGGTGATGGTAAGTAGTCATCGCCGCCCATGGACATCTGCAAAACCAAAGGTGTTGCAGATGCGTTGCTGAGCCTATTTAAGGAAAGGGAGTGGAAGGAGAAAAGAAGAAGGAAGGGGAATAAGGGAGGGATTGGGCCTCCGGCATTCTCGCTCACCGAACGAAGTGCAGTAGTGAAACGCTACTACTCGGACGTCGGTTTTCTGCGAGAGTGTGGTACTTCCCCGATCAAGCCTTCATGCAAGCATTCATGCTGCGAACAGCGTGGCCCTACCACAACAAAAATGCATAAACAAAAGAAAAGCATATATTAATAGCTAGTAATCGCTGACTGTTCATACAGGCCGGTGAGGAGTCACTCCATAATTTTGCCACAGTAAAGGAAAAGTCAGGGGAAGAGAAAAGGACAAGGACGGGGACTGAGGGAGGAATTGGGCCTCCGGCACTTTTAATTTTATGCTGAACAGGGAGTGGACAGAACATGATGTGTAACAGAACATTGTGACGTCAATCGCTCTGTGCGTCATCGAAATTGCATACTAACACACGGTTTGTAGGTAAGGGACAGCGGATTCCTCTAGTAGTAGTCACTACCCTATTTCATAGAACTCAATAATTACTGCTGCACAGGATAATAATGAAATTAATTTATTAATAAACCGCCTTAGTCTTAGTGTACTGTGGTCCTAAGTGCGACTCCTACCCACATTAGAGTTCCTGGGTTCCATTCATAGGTCGACCAGTGTTTTTTAACGTAGCAGCTTTAAGTCTGGATTTCTGCCCCACTATGGCAATAGGGTCGCCCCCTATGACTTGAGACCTGAACATACTAGCGAACTGTGATTGTATATTATTTCATCACCACTGCTCCCAAAACGGTGACGGAAATCATCATGAGGAAACCAGCATGTCCTTGAACAAAATCGAAGACATATGACATCTACCAACCAGCATTGGGCCCGCGTGGTGGATTACAACCTTCTCCCTTTCACCGAACGGAGGCGTGTGTTCCAGAAGTGGAAACATTGTAGGCCGATTATGTCTTAAGGTGACGTTGGTTCCATCTACTAACTAAACATATTACTATGTCCCTTATCCGACATGACGATTTTCAAGTGTTTTACTAATCCCAAATAACTATTTCAATATGAAGATGACAAATTGCGACATTGTGCAGTAGATAATATGGTGTTTAACCCTGACATACAAGAGTATATAACAATGAAAGATCAAGAACTCGGCTAATGATTCAATTTACCTATTTAATAGGTAGCTAGATGAACTAATTTGGATTAGGTGGGCGATTCCACATTCCAAAAAAACAACTTTGTTTTTATAATTAAGTGATTAGCCAAGCATATAGTTAAGATGTTATTCTGCTTGACGTTTAAAAAGTTATATATTAAAATTTAAATATATGACCAAGCCTAAGTATTATGTTAATAGGTATACCTATTCGCCAAGGAAAATGATGCAATTTATTTATAGAAAACAATGAGATTATACTATAGTTTAGAAAGAGAATATCATAGAATAGTAATTACGCCATTGGAGGGACACATTTAAATAACAGTAACACGATAACTATATTGTGATTATAATTTTGAGATATCTATCTATACGTAAGAGGCAGGCATGAAAAGCATGAACAATAATGATTGCGTAATATACAGTTTGTTCGAAATAACTTGGCATAAATTGTCAAGTTGTCTGCAAGTAGGTTTGCTCCTTTTAAAGATAATTGGGGTTGTAAATGTTTCGCATTCGTGATTATTATCTGTACTAATTTACTTGTGTATAAAACAGTTAGTAAAATGATTTTACCAGTACGGCAATTTGGAACGGCTAACTTCAGACTAGCCAAGTTAGTTGAGTGATTATTTTTTATGGCTTTATAAAAACGTTAAGCATATAATAAGGCCATCGAAGCAAAATATTTTTTATTCCTACGTTTTATATTGAATTTTTATAACAGACATTTTATTTTCAATGAATTCAACATCAGTCAATATACACTTTTATGAAACCTGTACCTTGAGGAGGGTATTCAATTAGTCCGTTAAAAAATAGTCAATTTTGTAAGATAAGTGATTTCATTCAGCCTCGGAGCCCAAGAATAGATTTTAAATAAAACTTTGAGTGTGACTAGGTATTATTTGTTACTTCATTAACGGTAAGACTACGAGAGAAAGAGTTCCTATAAAGAGAAAAGAAGAAGTTTAACGAGACAGTGCTTATCAGTAAAAAATATAAATTAAATAAGAAGCGATTCCGCGATGAACCGGCATCCAGTTAAGTGAAATTGCAGGCAAAAACTATAAAAAATATACCTTATGATACAACATAAGTACAACGATTGCAACAAATATATCGGAGATAACCGACTGTTCACAATATAAACTGCTAGGGAGATTAAACTTTATCTCAATGGGGTAAACTACATGTCAGAATGACAGCTGCCCTATGTGGTGATTCTAAAACATCCTATATACTGTTGAGGTATGGCTTAATTTCCTTAATTGCTCCGATCATTTTAAACAGTTTGTATCTTCAGATAATTATATTAAATGCTAACCTACATATAATAAGAAATTCCTATCACTGTCTCGCGTTTATGCAGCGTAGAGTACCTATTCATTCGAAGTTCAATGACGAATCATTAATTAAAATCTTAATTTAGCAAAAAAAGACATGACACCTTCATAAATGTGGCCCCAAATCTTAGGCTATCAGGGAGTGAGATAAAAAGTGAAATAAAAATGACTTTGTTATTGTCGTTGTAAGGTATGAATGATAAAGATGCGAATATATGTTTACTTAGTGAAGATGTAAAAAATAGACCAACAGGTGTAGTTTGGATCTTGTGGTTGATGTAACCTTTAATTATACAACGAATAAGATATACAACGTTGATTTTTGTTTACCCTAAAGCCGAAACACTCCAACTTTAATTTGAAAAAAATTAAATAATAAATTATCCTAATTTACCAATCTAGCTTATTGTCGTAATCAATCGCGGGTCGGTACGCAGAGCTAAGGGAGCCGGGCGGCACAGGCGAGTGATTGATCCCCGTTTTGTGTTTCTTGTGCCGATTTTCGCAATAAAAATGGCTGTCCAACTTGAATATTTTTTAAATGTAAAAATATAGCATAGGCTAGAAAACATGACAATCGATTCTGTTACTGATTCTGACCAAACTACTTTCGGCTTTCGAGTAAACAAAAACTTACGTTGTATATTATAAAGACAATCGAATTCTTGCATTTAAGATATCAGACCAACTATGATTATATTCTATCAGATAAAGCATCAGTCCACGATAGATGAAGATATCGGCTTTCCCCGAGGGTTTAGGCAGAAGTATACTATGTATAGTTCGCTGGTATGGCGGCCCATGACATAGAAGCCAAGGCCATTACAATTCTCGCACAAATACAGACTCTGAACTGCTACTGAAATGTTTATATAAACCCCCAATTACATTAGAATCCAACGATCTGGTAATATACCTATTCGATCAATCTGGGAATCGAAATTAGGATCTTTAGCTAAGCAGTCCCGCGGATGAGAACCTTTTTTTAGTCGTTAAAAAGAAAGAAGCGCAACGTCACAACTAACGATTCGTGTAGAAACGAATTTTACAAACAAAATTAATTTAGCATAATATTGAGGATTTTAAAAGCGGTTTGAATTATCTATTATTATTCTTTCAATTTAGAAAACAATATTAAAAAGTGGAATGCCATTGTTTCATCGACCAATATTCAACCTCTTCGATATATGAGACCACATACGGTGGAAAGCTCACGCTGTTATCATATTAAATAATTAATTAAAATTAGACATACCGCGTTAATGCATTAACATTAAGTCAGCTTTCAAATCAAAAAAAAATCGCATTAAAATGTATGCAATTACTTTTACGAGATCCACGTGTTAAAGGTTAGACAGACGGAATTTATACAAATGAATTCAATTCTAGAATTGTTAAAGACTTTTAAACAAAACAATAGATTACTAAGCAGTCGGGATGATCCCAAAAATAATTTGAATTCAATGGACCTAAGAAGGTTATGAATAGTTGTCGGTATTTTTGACCGAAAAGTCGTAGTTTTTGTAATTAGCATAAACTATTGTTCTGCGTGTGACTTGACTATTGTAGTTACAGTGAGGTGAAGGATTGACAATGGAACACCGATTATTGTGTTAAATCAATTCAACCTTGATCCCTTCATATGAGAATTTCCGCAGGTGCAAATTACTAGGTATTTTAAAGAGGCGCTTATAAAAGCTTACTAGCATTGCGGGTCGCACATTACTAGTATTGTTGTTAACCCCTCGTGCTAAGCTTAATTCTTGTGTTACGACTGGGTTCACGTGCGTCGGTAGTGTAGTGGGTGGGTTTCGAACCGGCAACCACATGATCGCAAGTCCGACGCCCTAGCCATTGGGCTACCGCCACTTATACCGATGAACTTTGGGTTTGGTTTAGTATATTTTGTAATCAAACGTCTTTATCAGCCGCCATATCTTCATTTCCATTATACATCATGTAATCTTTTGCACCATCTATCCTTTCGTCTCCATTCATGCTCAGATTTTTCCTGGGAACACCCTCTCCAACGGTGTGTCCTACAATCTCATCAAACGATAACTGAGCGTAAAGAACAACAAACTATTCTGAGACTTCTCTATGTCTCTTTCATACACCTTTTTTTTATATTTTTACAGATTGCACCTAATTATCATCCTTGTTCAATCCATTAGTGTTTCACTACTGCGCATGGGTCTCCTCACAGAAAGTGAGAGATTAGGCTAGAGTTCATATTTTGTTGCCATGCAAATCGTAAAATCTATAACGGCACTAATAGTCATGTGGTATACTATAACTAAAAACTAATATTTGGATTGGAAATAGGTATTCTTTCAACGAATAAAACAAACCCTTCAATTAGCCATTTACGTAATGTCCTTACGAAGTTTATAATTGATAACTCTGAAATTTATCCACAGTAGTAAAAATATTGTAACGTTTAACGTTTCACCGTATGTTTAGGCCCCATGTAATAAGGGGTAAGCCTATGCCATTTACCGGGCACAAATCCAATAACACTTTGCTTGACCTGGGAATCGAACTCAGGACCTCTAGCGCAGCAGTCGTGCTAGGGACCGCAAGACTAACAAGGTAGTTTGATAGGAAGAATATTGTAGAGCAAAATCAATATTAATATGTAAAATTAATATTATTAATATAAATTGCTAATTACTTAACTTGTTTGCGCAAAGCTGTCAAAAAAAATTATTAATCGTTCGTAACAACTACTTTTGTTTAAAAAAACGACACTGACCTCCGGTAACATTTCTTATCTTGCTATATCACCTATATTAGTGTGGGAGACGAAGCTATTTACGGCCAATTAATATCAATTAATAATGAGCGTTACAATTATCTAATAATTACCTTGTGGCCTAAAGACGTGGCGTGTGGTGTAGCGGGCTTATTTGTAGGCGTTTTATGCGGTATTGTACATTGTGTATTTTTTTAAAAGCAATGTGGGTCGCACATTACTAGTATTCTTGTTAACCCCTCGTACTAAGCTAAATGCTTGTATTACGAGTGGGTTCACGTCGGTAGTGCAATGGATGGGTTTCGAACCGGCAACCGACCGGCAACATGATCGCAAGTCCAACGCCCTAGCCATTAGGCTACCGCCCGCCGCCGCTTCAAATTTAAACTTATTGTAAATTTAAAATTCACAATTATTGTAAACAATATACAATACCTTTGTATTAAATAAATAAATGGTTGCAAAAGTTAGAACACCTATCTGAAAGGGAACTTTCATATTGAATTATTTCATATTCTTACAGAAAAACTATTCATGATCCGATAATCCCTTACAGGACCATGAATTAATTATAACCAAACAATTTCAAAATTAAAAAGGAAAAATAAATCCTCGTTTATTTTTTAACCCTGTATACTTTTCAGGGGCAAATTAAACTTTTACTTTCAATCTTTTTCCAATTATGAATTTGGGGGAAGATGACACTAACACTCCTATTTTCCCGCATTCGGGAGAAGGCTCTTGGGGGATATAGTATAGGAAGCCTATACAACGTGAGATCAGCTTAAACTGGTTTTGTATAGGTTGACCTGTAGCCTATGTACATTCCGAATGATGACCTCAAAATGCTCACAATTGCAGTCTTGCGTTTCAAAGTATATCAATTTATCCCATATTAAATGGATAAACGTAAACAGGTAATGACTGAAGATACTTTCGATTATTTCTTTAAATCAACCCTTAATACATTCTATGATAAGTGCAACGTTATGAATAAACAAATTCTTAAAACACTTTAAAACAAATTTTTAAAAACATTTAGTTTGCAAATAAATGTTTTGATTTTGATTCTATAGATTTTGGTTGCGTTTAATAAATAATTTATTCATTTAGTGTGCCCATTCATCCCTGTTTATATTTACCCACATTTACCTTCATTATAAATTTATAAACACATTATCTTACGAGTATCTGCAGGCGAATCTCTCAGAACATAATTGTTGTCTATTGTTTTCACGAGTATTTGAGAATGGGTACAAGAACTTTACTTACAAGTAATCTTCCTTTTACAAATTCAACAGATTCCATAAAAATGTCAAATTTATGTACATATTATTATTATTCGCACTACTTATCACGCGAATATTTTATAAGATACTGTCATGATTTTATCATTTCCCCTGTTCAAACTGATAAGAATAACACATCTTATGTCTAACTTTGATAAGAAATCATAATGTACATAGTACTTGCATTTTGAAGAGTACTTGCGAATCATTATGAAACTTTTTGAATTGTATTTGCTTTGAATGCTACTTACTGTGATTGTTACTGACATATATTTCGATCTGATACTACGTCTAGTATCCCTACAACAAAAAAAAATATAAATATATATTGCCGACAACCCAGGCCCCCAAGATATAGTCAGGGTGAATGTCACAAATCCAAGGCATTGACTATAAAAGAAAGGTAACAAAAGTGCGTTTTTTAGTTTGTCAAACAAACTAAAAAACGCACTTTACGACGACAGACGTCAGACATTATTATAGATAAAGATTTTGCCAAGAATAAAATAGGAACCTAAGATACAACCATTGCCTAGTTTTGTGACCTCCACATTGAATAAACAAATGCGAAAAAAACTAAAATTCACAAGTTGCAAACAGAAATTTCATAAGCATCACAGAGAAATTCTGTTCATTTTCTCCTTACGTAGGAAATGTATGAAAGAATATTTGTTTATATAATATATAGGTATATTACCTGATAATAATTTATATATATTATAAATTATAAAATCTGAAGTGGCAGCTCTTGGGCAACTGGGCTGGCACATATGTACAGATGATAAGCCTAAATTTTATGTTGCAAATGTACTTATTTTGTGCTCTAAATGTCTTTTTTTGCATTTAAATAGGCATGAATCGTAGAAGTGACGGCCGCTGGGACAGAGTGGAGACCACGCACCGGAAAATGCAGCGTGGGACCACCTTCCAGGCAATGGACTGACGATTGGCAAAGTTTGCTTAGGTTCTTTGGATACAGATGGCATATAAGAAACTAGATCTGTTGAAAATGTATGGTCTTTATTTAGCTGTAGATATCTTTTGACTTATGTGATTGATGGTGATGATTTTAAGCCTAATTTTTACGCCATAAAGGGTTATCTATGCTCAAAATCACATACCTGTGTTCAGATCTGGCAGAAGACAAGGAATCCAAGAACAAAAGTACATCAACTCAAACTGAAACTTTTACATGCCGCTACATATAAGATCATGTTTACAAAAAAAATATATATATTAAAACGAAAATTGTCTTGCAATAACAGTAAATTGATACACAAAGAGAATAATTCATGTATTGTAATAGAAACACACTGACTGAGAGATTGACAGACCTGACTGTTAGATTGTTTCATTATTGTTGATGGTAGTTTAACTAAAGAGTATTTTTGTAAGATAGTGTCGCAACAAAACCCATTGTAAAGAATATAGAAGGTCACGCATTGACGTATCAGAAGCTGAACGAACATGACTGTAACAGTAAATTTTCTATTCATTAGATTTTTTTATCGAGACGTTTAAACATAATATATATAAATTATCAATTCGAGGAACATACAATCAGGACAAATAATATCAACTGTTAAAAAAAAGGGGTTTAATTGACTCGATAACCACTATCACTGCGACTTTTAGACTGAACGAGAAATTATTGACTATAAGAAAATTATCAACTAAATAAAAAAATCGATTGGATAGAAATTATCGAACAGATACTAAATAAATATTATCGACTAAATAATATCAATTTAACGAGATAAAATTTGTAAAAGTTTCAATATAAATAAGGGGAAGTTTGAAAGTGGCGCCAGTGACATAAAGTTGAAAGGGATTCATTTTTTGGCATGGGCACATGATTGGAGTTGGCTTAGCATCAGTATTCAACATGATGCGACTGCGATAATTAAGAGGAGTGTCCCTCGCGAAGGCAACGATGTTGTACTGTTGTCGCTATCTCTATCCCTAACGATACGAACGCGTGCCCGAGAGTTGAAACAACAATACATTTGCAACATTTTCGCGCGTATTTCTTGTACCGAAATTTGGAGATTACTCTTTTAATATAGTTATTATGTAGTTTTTTTTTTTGTAAAAGAATATTCATTATATTATCTGGGTTCCCCATGAGTCGAAATGGTTCTGTATTGATACATTATCTTAAAATAAATAAGATATAAGCAATCCTTTGAATTCCTGGCCTTAACTGCCTCATTAGTCTTGTGGTCCTAATCGCGACTGCTACACTAAAGGTCTTGAGTTCGATTCCAAGGTCGAGAAAAAATTTGTTGCCTTTTTCTATGAAATTTTCAATAGCAGCTAGGAGTTTAGACACGTGCCCGGTGAATGGCAATAGGCTCGCCTCTTATTTTGTAGGACCTAAACATATCGGCGAACTGTGGTTGTATATTATGTAAGTTTTGTTGTACTTATGTTTGTATTCCTGGTCAGGTAGGTACCGAAATATCTTAAAACTGGTTGCCGAAAGTGGTTTGTTTGAGCTTCACGTGATCTTTTTTTTATGTAAATTACACAATAGATATTATGAAAATGTATGTATATATTTATATATGTATGTAGGTATGTTAATTGACTGTGAAAAAAAAATGAATTGAATTCTTTTATCGGTTCGTGTTCAGTATCCGCGTTATAAGTAGTGATTCGATGACCATTGGACTGCAAAAATCATAGGTCAAATCCAAGACCTCTGACTTTTCATTACATGTACATAAGTATTAATAATATTAAATATCACGCGCTGAAAAAGTGAAGGAAAATATCGTTAGGAAACCTAAACCCCCGAACTAAGCCAAATGCTTGTGTAACGAGTGAGTTTACGTCGGTAGTGCAATGGGTGAGCTTTGAACCGGCAACCAAATGATCGTAAGTCCGACGCCCTAGCCATTAGGCTACCACCGGCGCCGCTTCTACTAGATCTCGACAGCGTAAGAAATCTGTCAACCCACTATAGGCTAGCAGGGTGGACTACATCCTAACCCCTCTCACACTGAGAGGAGACCAGTGTCTAGCTGTGTGACAATAAATGGGTTAATGATGATGATGTTCAGCGTTTGGACATGTCGAGAGAATGGATGAAAGGCGATTAGCGAAAGGGATTTATAAAGCGAATGTCAGTGGAGTCACCGGGAGGGGACGCCCTAGAAAGACATACCACGACCTTATTGGTGAGATCCTTCAGAAAGGTCAGGTGCGTAGTATCCGCAACCGGCGCATGTGTATGACAAGATGTATGAATGTGGATAAAGCAAAAGAAGTATGCAAGAATCGTTGCAGATGGCGTTCTGTAGTTTCTGCCTACCCCTATGGGAAAAAGGCGTGAGTGTATGTATGTATGTATGTATGTTCAGCGTCATATCACTGACTGCCTCATTAGTCTAGTGGTCCTAAGCACTACTACTACGCTAGAGGTCGTGAATTTGACCCCTAGGTCGAGCAAAATGTTTTTGGGTTTTTCCTATGAAAATCTCAGTAGCAGCTCGGAGTCTGGATTTGGCTCGCTCCCTATTAAATGGGTCCTAAACATACCGGCGAAGTGTGGGTGTACATTAGTACACCACTGCCTAACCCTTTGGGGAATACAGGCATGATGGTATGTTATGTTCAGCGTCATAGCTACAGACTTCAATAGGTATCACACAGATTCAAAAGAGCAACATGTATTTTCATAAATTTTATATTAGGTATAAATTCAGCAACTGCGCTTAGTTAGTTACGAAAGTGTGGCAGCTTTTTATATACAATAAAGTTAAATATTATAATTTATTATGTATAAATTGGCGTTAGAAGTAATTTATGAAATCAACTATATAATTAAACATGCAAGATTTTTGCACATTCATCAATCTACCTAATATTATAAATGCAAAAGTTACTCTTCCTGGCTGTCTTTGTTACATTTCCACACATACTTAAATCACTGAATCAATTTCTATGAATTTTGGTGTGTAGATACATTAGACCTCCGAGAATGACATAGGCTAGTTTTTGTCTCAAAAAGTCCTTTGGGATGCAGAATAACCGCGGGCTAGTAAATCCAACGAATATGTTTCTGTTAAACTTAGAAGTATACAAATACCGCAATATGATTTTACGTTAATTAATCTTTTAAATTGAATTTGTTTTACTAATCACACATTCCAACCTCATAATTGAATTTTAATTCGTTATTTAAATTTGATTACCGAAATTCCAAATTATGTAAATATTTAAATGTGTAAACAATAAAAACAAATCCGGTACTTCGTTTTTTAAATTACAGTTTTTTTACTCTTGTAATGGGTTTTCGTAAAAACATCGATGCTAAAATATTATTTTTGTAGAAATAAATAATAATTTCGAAGTAGTTTAGTCGGTGAAAATAAACGTTTTCATTCAAAAACAAGACAGATAAATTTAATAGGTACACTTCAAAGCACTTGATGGATTTTTTGATATAAATAATTATTTTAATCTGTATTAGTTTATCCTTTCTTTGTGGCTGACTTGGGGATATTAACTGGACACTAGTAGCAATTAATTGAAATAAAAAAAGAACTTTATTGTTAGAAACCTCAGTTTAAAAAAAGATAATTCTTCGTGTAAGACAAGCTGAGCTTAATTTTGCAAGGCCTGTAGCCCGATTCACGTAATTAAAACCGTAGCGATGTCGCAGCGACTTAATACATAGTTGAATCTTGGATAAATTATCAACAAATAAAAGAAACAACTGTCCAAAACTGCATCAATTCAGTGTAATTGTTTGATGGCTGCCGACCGCTTAACGAGCTGAACAAGAGAGCAACTGCGGGCACATGTGAAAGACCTGGCCTTGACCTCAGATCAAATAAAATGTTAAGATGAAACTTTGCGAACAAAGAAGTGAGGCCGGTTAAAACTACGCCTATGTAGCCGTTTACAAACACAATTTTACACTATATAACAATACCGAAACTACGCCTTATCTTGTCAGTCGAGATATCAAGCTATCGAAAGCTCGACTGACAAGATAAGGCGTAGTTTCGGTATTGTATTGTATTTTATATAGTGTAAAATTGTGTTTGTAAACGGCTAGGCGTAGTTTTAGCTGGCCTCACTTCTTTGTTCGCAAAGTTCCATCTTAACTTTTTATATGATCTGAGGCCTTGACGACGTCACCTTGAACTCTAATTGGTAAAACTGCGCACAAAATTAGTGTCAAGCCCTTTATTGAGCTAAATATGACTTGATATTTGCATTGGGCCAGCTTTTATCTTTTTGACGGGTTTATTTTTATTTGACCAGTATCATTCATCCGCAAACGTAAACATACCATCCTGTCTGCCTTTCCGAAAGGTTTGGCAAAGGTAACATCAATATATATAAAAATCAATGCCACTTTTCGTTGTAATTTTATAACTCAAGAATCCAAACCAAATGTTTAGGCTTTGTTCAGACTATTTAGTAGATGGTTTATGTGAAGTTTGCACAAAATCGGTCGAGCGGTTCTTCATTTATCACATACATATTATTGTACAGGAAAGTCAAGAAAACACGCGGGCGAAACCGTGGGCGGAAATCTAGACATCTATAATTATAATTGTTTAACCATTGACATGATAAGAAGAATATTTATGTTTATAAAAGTGAATTATCCACCACTATGTAGAAAGGTCTTTTTAAATATTGGAAAATAAACCTAAGATGGCAGTTAATGATGAGTGCGATGTGTGAGTTTTTAAGAGTGAATGAGACGAAATACTTTGTCCCTTTTTAACTAAACGAGTGTCAGTATAGAATTTGTATGGCGAATGCACGGTGTGACATCATAACCTGCTATAGAGCGCTCTCTGTCTAGCATATAAAATACTTAAGAGCCTTATATTTTAACCGATTTTAATTTTGTTTTTTATTGTACGGCTCTAAGTAAGTTCAACTTTTTATATGGCAACAAAAAAAGTAGTAATAAGTAGCCTATCAGAATTATAGAGGATTTTTGAAACGCTTCTTTGCTTCAAAAACACGTTATTTTGAAAAAGATAATTTTACAGTAGGCTAATTTTTATTTGCAAAAACGATTGTACCAAAACATTTTTTTTCCAAAAAATGCTTACTGGCAATGTGGGTCACACATTACTAGTATTCTTGTTAACTCCTCGTACTAAGCTAAATGCTTGTGTTACGAGTGGATTAACGTCGGTAGTGAAATGATCGGGGTTCGAACCGGCAACATGATCGCAAGTCCGACGCCCTAGCCATTAGGCTACCGCCGCTTCATTTGTTTTTTCTACTTTAATTAAAGATTAATTATGTAGATATATAAGTAATAGTTAAATCACTAAGCTTTCTGAAATTATAAGAAAGGTTTTAATAATTTATTTATTACATCTTTAAAAGTGAGGTTTCGGACTTGTCACGTTATTGAAGCAAAGAAGCGAAGACAAACAGAAATATTCGTAACCGATAATCATCTCTATATAGATATTTTCTTAGAAATACTTTAGGAAAACACAGCAAGTCACACTTAAGTACTTATAATAATGTATGCAAAGGCGAAATTCCAATCTCTGACGTATCACGAAATCTCAGAACATATTAAAACTATTATAAGTACCAACTTTTCTATTAGCATCTGCTTGGAAATATAGAAGGAAAATAATACCGCAGATCAGAACTATAATGAGTTACATTTATAAATTGCCTCATTAGTCTAGCTAAGCGCGACTGCTACGCTATAGGTCCCGGATTCGATTTCCGGGCTGAGTAAATTTTTATTGGGTTTTTCTATAAATTTCTCAGTAGCAGCTGGGAGTTTGGATTTGTGCCCGGCCCTATTATAAAGCGGCCAAAGCCTAATGGCTAGGGCGTCGGACTTGCGATCATGGTGGTTGCCGGTTCGAATCCACCTATTGCTCTATCGATGCTAACCCATTCGTAACATTTAGCTTAGCACGTGGGGTTAACAACAGTACCAGTAATGTGCGACCCACATTGCTAGTAACCTTTTAAAAATTTAAAAATGGGACCTAAAAATACCGGCGAACGAACGAACGAACGAACGGCCGGTATTTTTAGGTCCCATTTTTTACACCCACGTGTACAATCAATAAGTACCTACACCTATGCCTAACCCTTATGAAAAACAGGCATGGTGGTATGTTAAATAGTGAAATACCTATCACTCACTGACATTATCACGAAGTCTCAGAAACGTATTATAAATAATACCTATGTACGACCTTGAAATTTGGTTTGATCAATACGAGTAACAGCGGGACCCAGAGTAGGTAAACATCATTTAATTATATATAATTAATTAGGTATGAATTTTCTGATTTTAGTGTAGCCAAATTTTTCTATCGAAATTACAGGGCTTGGCAAATATCATGCAAAGCCCATGCCTTAAAAAAAATGTTATTTTACTAATAATTAGGTGTACAAAATATTAAGAATCCTTAAAAAAGTAGTTTATTTATTTTATAATTTATTATGGTTTTAAAATTACAAAAAAAAATTTTTTTTTTGATAGCTGTTATTAAATTATGAAAGAAGGGTTAAATTGCTAACCAGGCGTGTATAATTCGTATTTTAGTTTCCTTAATAATAATGTAAATATTTTTGAACACCATTATCCCCATTTAATATTATTGTCCAAGCTGACGTAAGACTAACCTTCCGTAAAAACACACCTCATTAATCCCACGGGAAATTAGGCATAAAATGTTAATAAAAAAAGTAATAACATTAAAATACTCACTGGAAAAATTTGTCACTTCACTATTAGTAATTAAAATTAAATTAGCTAAAGTACATCACACGCCAAACTATTCCAAATATTTTTAAATTATCCGAGAATGACCGCCGTCCGCGGAGTCAGTTTGCAATATGATGAAAAATATGGTCACCACTTATTAATACATTAACTGATATCGTACAGTGTCGTGCAAATGTATTCGTACAATAACCTAATTTTGTGTGGAACTTTTTATATAACAGAAAGAGTGTCTGTATGCCTGTTGAATAATATTATCGCGTCCCAAATTATGGGCTCTATAAAAGGAATTATTGTTGTAGCATTGGATATAGTATGTTCTTTTTCGTAAACTTATTAAATACTAAGTAATAAGTTAATGGTTATAGTAATTATTATAATACAATATAATAATGACCTTTGTTTTCTGTGTGCGTGGGTGGGTTCTGCATGGGTGTGTTTCAGTGTTTATTGTTTTAGGATCGTCAAGTAAATACTTGAGGCTCAAATGGGGGGGGGGGTCCTTGCGATATATCGTGATTTTTTCCAAACCTCCATTGTAGCGACATATCAGGTTTTTTTTCGATGAACGATCTGTCTTTATTGACCAAAAAGCGGCGCATGATTTGACTTTTGACTCGCCGTTGCTATAGGCCGACCGTTTAACTCACGTATCGCCTGCGCGGTAAGAAAATAATAAGTAAAGTATTTAAGTAAGTATTTAAAATAATAAGCTCCCTTCTTACCGCGCAGGCGATACGCGAGTTAAACGGTCGGCCTATAGGCAATGATTTCCTCAATACATGCTTTGTACTGAAATAATTCACGTGATTTTGGGTAGAGGAGGATAGTCTAAAATGTAACCACGTACCACCAGGGAGTGGGGGGTTAAGTATTTCCTAAAAAATATTACGTGCTTAATGGACAACCCCTTTTGAAGAAATGGCATAGCACCATGATACGTTAATACAGATCGTAGTTTTAATATATTTTAAGGGAGGATTATAATACCTTGAACACACTGAGAGCTATGGTTGAAGGTTAATAATGATGTATCTATGGAGTTGCTTGTCGGCTCTTCTGCATAAGACATTCTACTTGAATCCGTGTATTTTTTTTTTTTTATTTCGACAGTATGTACCTACCTGTATGTAATATTTGTTTAGTGGAAATAAAATATTAGTCTTTGACAAGCATGAGGGTTTTACGCCCGGCTTCACGTCGCCCGAGCTACACTTATCCAATTTACGCTGGTCTTTTAATGTATGGGAAGCATACACAATGCGGGATCAGCTTAAACTGGACCTGTAGCCATGTGTACGTGAATATTCGAAAATGTGTGCGTTGACCAGGTAGGTTTGTCATATTATGTTTATGGATGCATACAATATTTCTTATTTTGTTTCGCGGTCGTTCACCCCCTGACCCTTTTATTGAAACAGTAACTACACAGTACAACAGAATGCGGTAGAAGAAGTAGTTATTTCAAAGTTAGGTAGAAAAAGGTGTGGTCCTTCTGTACGCATTACTTATTCTATGGATAGGGTGTGACATCGCGTGTTATAATTAATAATAATAAGTCAGTTGAACAACGAATGAGGTTTGAAATTAAAAACTTTCGTTCACTAGTTCGTACTTTTCTTGTAATATAGTGACCCGATTCGCTGTTAGAACGGGTCATCTCTCAGCATAGGAGCTATAAGGCTATAGTCACGCTACCACGGTGATTACTGCGGGTTGGCAGACCTCTAGAAATCTATCAGGCATGCAGGTTTCCTAAAAATGATTTCCGTCACCGTTTAAGCGCGTGATCATTAATTTATAAATACATACATGGCTTCGAAAAGTCATAGGTGCGTAGTTTGGATTTACAGATTATTCTTTAAATATTGTGTTTTCTATAAAATTCTCAGTAGTAACTGTGCTTGGTTATGTGTCCGGTGAATAACAATAGGCTCACCCCATAAAATATGGGACTTAAACATAGCGGCGAACTGTGGGTGTACATTAAGTGCAACTCAGCCTAACTCTTCAAGGAATGCAGGCGTGATGGTAAATAAAAAATACCCTGCCGACTTTCCAGGTGGCAGATGATCCATGCGGATTTTCCACACCACAGAATTAATGCTTTTGTGGTGTGTAAACTCCGCATGTATCATGCTTTGCTAAAAAACAATTTACGAATTATCTAGTCTCAAGTTATTTATTGAATTCATAGGTTACATGTAGATTTTACATTAATATGGAAAGGACAACATGAAGCCCCCCCTAAGGGTACAGCAATGATATGTAAAACATAGTATATACATTATACTTATAAATATATAAATTGATTTATATACCAATTTATACAATCTTGTTACCTACTTATAAACATACCATCACGCCTGTATTCGCGAAGAGGTTAGCAAAGGTGAACCATGTACAATTGTATACCCACAGTTCATGTTTAGATCCCATGTAATTTCGAGCCTCTTGCCATTGACCGGTCATAAATACAAACTTCGAGCTGCTACAGAGATTTCCATAAAAAAATCCAATACCACCTTATTCGACCTGGGAATCGGATCCTGGACCTCTACCGTTACAGTCACACTGAGGGCCACTTGACTTTTGAGGAAGTTGAGCCAGCTATGATAACTATATACTACTGTATAGGGTGGAAGGGACATCGAAGCACAACCGCTTACTATGAATGCAGTAGATGATTCTGGACCCCGACGCTATGAAATTTTCCGACGGTTATTAAAAAAAACCAAAGAAAAGACCATCGCTCTAGCTATTAGAACTTGAATGCTGCTCATTTAATAACACATTTAGTTGTAATTTTTATATTGTGGTAAAATAATAAAGTTGAGCAATTTTTGTGGGCTACGCGAGCAAAGAAGCCGATGGAAAGATAACGTTTGGATAATTTGCAATATCCCGCCAGACCTGGAAAAACTAAACAGGCCAAATTCGGTCGAAAAATAAGGTCGGCCGAAAAATGTACCAAAAATAGGAATGCCAAGTGTTTGGTACGTATGCAAATGTAAATAAAATTAATCAAACCTTATTCCGTATAATGCCAAAAAAAGCTTAATCAATTCTACGACTTGCAATTTTAAATGGTAATTAACTTATTATTATTTAAATAAATCAATTGACGTCATTAACAAAAGGCAATAGGTAAGTACTGAAGAAAATTAAAAATAGTTAAAATAAATCTATTAATTAGGTAGGTACCTCGAATTGTACTACCTACTTAAATCCTTCTTTCATATGAAAATTATTACTGCTAATCAATATATTTTTAAATCTGCCTCATTAGTCTAGGGGTCTAAAGTGCAACTGATACGTCAGTGGTCCTGGTTTCATTCCCAGGTCAAGAAACGTTATTGGATTTTTTCTATGAAACCGATAGAAACAATTGGCTTGGAGGTTGTATTTGTGCCCAATAAATAGAATTAGCTCGCCCTCATTACATGCGACCTAAATATGCCGGCGAATTCTGGGTGTAAGTACATTAGTACAACTTCACCTATCCCTTAGAGGAATACATGCATGAATCATCACGCTTGTATTCCCCTAAGGGTTATTGAGAACCTCTTCCTTCAACAAATATACCCATCTATGTTAAAAAAGAGGTTATCAATTCATTTTGTAAAAACAGTGCGGAATAAATTACATCTGCGCAATTAAGACACTTTGAATTACACTTATTTTGTTATAATGTGTGAAATTCTCATGGATTAGGCAAAAATATAAGGCAAGAACTTCGTTTCCCTCTGACTGACCTGGTATTATTTTGGAAAAAGCCGTTTGTAGCGGCCAATGGGTCGATGTATTAAAATAATAATATTACAGGGTTATGCAAAGCACAACTTGTACCCCTAAACGGGACCACATACGCGAGGCCATTTCGGTGGTGGTTAGCGATCATTCTGGAGGCACCACTAGAAGACAAAGGGAAGCAAGAAGGGACCCTGAAGAACAGAACCAGGGTTGAGGACTTGAAGCTTGAAGAATGTTATGGAATGACATACCATCACGCCTGTATTCCCCGAAGGGTAAGGCAGAGGTGTACTTAATGTACACCCACAGTTCGCCGGTATGTTGAGGTCCCATGTAATAGGGGGCGAGCCTATTGCCATTCACCGGGCACAAATCCAGACTCCGAGCTGCTACTGAGAATTTCATTGAAAAACCCAATAACACAGCTCGACCTGGGGATCGAACTCAGGACCTCTAGCGTAGCAGTCGCGATTGGGACCACTAGACTAACGAGGCAGTCTGAATGATTCGCTAGTAAACTAAGTAATGGTTTTATGTGAATAAATACGGCAAATGCCTTTCAACTTTCTCCACTGTAGGGATCCCCTTCACTCTTATAGCTCTATCGGTCACCTGACGAACTAAGTTTGCTACACAAAATATTTGACAGATGTTGTGACAGGATAAGTGACGTTAGCGACGCGACGGTGTAATCGGGTCATAATTTTCTTGCTCCTTATACAGCAAATCTTTCGACCTCTATCGAAAAATTCCCAAGTGTAACATCCCTCTCCCAACCAATTTTCATTCCCTTATCTCCCACTTCTCTCCTAAATTAATAAATATTTTGGCTACATTTATAAATGAAAACGATCTGAAATTTTAACTGCTAAGACTAACATCTACGACGAAGTCAAAAGCTCGACGGTGGTCTTTAGCGAGTCGCCGTCTCAACGTGACACTGGCAGAATAGCCGCAATCGGCTCAATTGCCACAAAAAAAAAAACAAGTTTGTTTTTTCAATAGGCTCGATCCCTAATAATAGGACCTATACCTACATTAGAAAAAACTCAAAGATACACTGTTGAATGGTATGCCTAAGAAATGAAAACATATAACTGATAACAGTAGTACTTACATAGTAGCATACATTTTGTTGGTATTATTAAAATTTTGATAATACATATTATAATGCAGGTTAGGTTATGTTAAAATATTAAGAGCGCAACTCGCCGATAAACAATTACTTTTAGCGAGTAAAAAAGGTAATAGACCTAAAATACGTAAGTAAAAAAAATAATAGTACATCTCTGTCTAACCCTTCGGGAAATACAGGCGTGATGGTACGTAAGTTTGTCATACTGTCGTTTCAAATTCAAGCAGGAGTTTCATTACTGGTCTAAATTATTCTGTGCTACCGTAACTTGACAAAACAACATTCATATTGCTGTTTTGTCAAGTTACGGTCGGTTTAATACACGTGATGGTCAAAACACGTGCATATCAGCTCATCTTAAAAAAAACCAGTTTTGTATTATATCAAGAACACGACCGCGACATTCGAGCCCAAATTTACTAAGACCATGGCATTATAAAAAAAAATCACAAGCCTATAATTTTGGTAATATTCCAAATCAAGCAGTTTGGTGACTGTTTGTATAATTCAAAGCGAAAAATAAAGCCTTTATTACACCATATCATTATTATTATAATTATAGAGAAGAACATTATACATAATTATGTTGTCAGACAATTATAAAAATATAATTATTTGTATAAAAAAGTGTGACCATGGCAAGAACGTAATTCCTTACGCATTAAAAACATAACAATTTAGTGGCCAGCGCTTAAGAGGTATATATATGGACTTTGAAATTTTGCAGTAACAATCTTATCATTAAAGTACGTGTTCCTTGAACGTAAAATTTCATTTCAATATACGGTTAAAATGTTACATGAGCTCAAAGATTGGTAATTTTCGATGGAAACGACCCAACTTTATGCTAGTATTTTAAGATAATTATTTATCAATACAGAACCATTTTGAGTCATGGGGAACCCAGATAATATAATGAATATCCTTTTACAAAAAAAAAAAATCTACGTAATAACAATATTAAAAGAGTAATCTCCAAATTTCGGAACAAGAAATACGCGCGAATATGTTGCAAATGTATTGTTGTTTCACCTCTCGGGCACGCGTTCGAATCGTGAGGGATAGAGATAGCGACAACAGTGCAACATTGTTGCGTTCGCGTGGGACACTCTTCTTAACGAATATACCCTTCGACACTGGACGGAACCAAACATCTCGAGAGCGGGCATAATGCTTTTTGATGACGTGACGATTTCTCGTAGTCAACTGAGCTTCGTTACAAATGACCTTTTATAAATTTAGATGGTCTAAACCATTATTGTATCTTAGCTTTTTCATTTCGACTGTTAACTTTTTGAGAGATATCCGTAAAAAAAAACTATGGTCGTTGACCTTCACTTTGTTTTCATGTCAACTCCCATAATTATGGTTAGTTATTAAGATTTTTAACCCGCCTATGAAAATATATGGACATTATTTTGACGTAGGAGATAGGTACGTCATATTTCGTTACACTGATGATATAGTGAGTAATATGTAAGTATAAGGACCTGTCTTCTAACAAAAGTCAAATCAAATTTATTTAAAAAACAACATCAATATATAAAAAAAATGTAAGTGCGTAAACATATATACCTCGTATATTCGAGTCTAATAAAAAAATATGTATAAAAGGGATACGAGTATTAGATATTTGACATTCGATGAAAGAATTCTTCTTTTAGAAATAACAAATTGTCGACTTAGGAGTTTTGTCATTGCTCCAAGAGATTGCAGACCTTAGTATTTGATATTAATTTCAATATGATCCACGTGTTCCTGAGAAAAGGCGTCTTGACATACGGACGGGCTACAAGATGATTCTCTATGGGTTTTTTTTCCTTTTTTCAGGTATGGTACCCTAAATAGACACAAAACTGCAATTTTTAAATGTTTGTAGAAACTTGTATTTGTAAATCATAGGTAGCTTTTAAGATTATTAAATTATGTTAATGCACTTTTTAGAATCATTTTATTCTGTATTTTATCTGCCAGCTAGACCGTGAAAAACATCAAAGTCCGCTGATGAGATGCTTAATATTTCGTATTTTCCTGTATGATGTCGAAATATAGACGATCTATCAAAAAATCTAAAAATTTATTAAACAAAATTTATTAAACGAAATTAACAATTTATGGCTACATACGATACCTACATAAGATACCTACTACACTGTTGGAGGCGTTTGCTAAGGATAAAAAAAAACTGCTCATCGCACTAACGTTTCCATCCTGAAATAACTTCGCATCAAACAAAGACTTTTGTTGATTTGGAAATTAAATTCATATACATGTGGCAACGATGGCTCACTTGAAATATTAATGGTGGTTGGTACAAACGGCTACACATCAAGATATACAAAACCAGTTTAGACTGAACTCCCATTGTAGAGGCACACTTCAAGGCCAGCCTATACTGGTTTTCACCCACCAATTTGTATGTTTTAGGATAAATAAGAACAATCAGCCACAAGATGAGCCGTCTACATTAAATCCTCTGCGTGCTCTCTTACCGAATGTCCCTACATACAGTGCTACGAATAGAGAGAGAGATGAAGAAGTGTCTCAAAAGCCGCAGCCAACCACTATTAGGTATATACCAGAAAGTACGATCTAGAAGAAGAAGAATCTTGTGCTCTTCCCGTGAGTTCTATACAGACTGATTGGTGTTATGTTTGTTTGCACTCAGTGGTATAAAAAAAAGATGAAATATCTGTTTGTTTGTAATCGATAAACTTTGAAACTACTGAACCGATTTTAATAATTCTTGCATCATTAGAGAGCTACATAATTCCCGATCAACATAGGCTATTTACTATCCCAAGGAATAATTGGGATTCTATGCGGACAAAACCGCGGTCAACTTTTGTAGATTATATACCTAACAAGTATGTATTAGATGTACGAGCAATAATAATATATGCAACGCTTTTATGGAGTATATATATTATGAGGAAGGAAAACATAATACGAAAACAACGTAAAACATAAAAAAATGCTTCCGTCAGCGACATTAAATGTCATCGCAAAAATAACATAAATCATAAGGAAAAGATAACGATCTTAGCGTTATTTACAAAATAGTAGTGTAATAATATACCTATATAACCTTTTGTTGGTATTATTAAAATTTTGATAATACATATTATAATGCAGGTTAGGTTATGTTAAAATATTAAGAGCGAAACTCGCCGATAAACAATTACTTTTAGCGAGTAAAAAAGGTAATAGACCTAAAATACGTAAGTAAAAAAAATAATAGTACATCTCTGTCTAACCCTTCGGGAAATACAGGCGTGATGGTACGTAAGTTTGTCATACTGTCGTTTCAAATTCAAGCAGGAGTTTCATTACTGGTCTAAATTATTCTGTGCTACCGTAACTTGACAAAACAACATTCATATTGCTGTTTTGTCAAGTTACGGTCGGTTTAATACACGTGATGGTCAAAACACGTGCATATCAGCTCATCTTAAAAAAAACCAGTTTTGTATTATATCAAGAACACGACCGCGACATTCGAGCCCAAATTTACTAAGACCATGGCATTATAAAAAAAAATCACAAGCCTATAATTTTGGTAATATTCCAAATCAAGCAGTTTGGTGACTGTTTGTATAATTCAAAGCGAAAAATAAAGCCTTTATTACACCATATCATTATTATTATAATTATAGAGAAGAACATTATACATAATTATGTTGTCAGACAATTATAAAAATATAATTATTTGTATAAAAAAGTGTGACCATGGCAAGAACGTAATTCCTTACGCATTAAAAACATAACAATTTAGTGGCCAGCGCTTAAGAGGTATATATATGGACTTTGAAATTTTGCAGTAACAATCTTATCATTAAAGTACGTGTTCCTTGAACGTAAAATTTCATTTCAATATACGGTTAAAATGTTACATGAGCTCAAAGATTGGTAATTTTCGATGGAAACGACCCAACTTTATGCTAGTATTTTAAGATAATTATTTATCAATACAGAACCATTTTGAGTCATGGGGAACCCAGATAATATAATGAATATCCTTTTACAAAAAAAAAAATCTACGTAATAACAATATTAAAAGAGTAATCTCCAAATTTCGGAACAAGAAATACGCGCGAATATGTTGCAAATGTATTGTTGTTTCACCTCTCGGGCACGCGTTCGAATCGTGAGGGATAGAGATAGCGACAACAGTGCAACATTGTTGCGTTCGCGTGGGACACTCTTCTTAACGAATATACCCTTCGACACTGGACGGAACCAAACATCTCGAGAGCGGGCATAATGCTTTTTGATGACGTGACGATTTCTCGTAGTCAACTGAGCTTCGTTACAAATGACCTTTTATAAATTTAGATGGTCTAAACCATTATTGTATCTTAGCTTTTTCATTTCGACTGTTAACTTTTTGAGAGATATCCGTAAAAAAAAACTATGGTCGTTGACCTTCACTTTGTTTTCATGTCAACTCCCATAATTATGGTTAGTTATTAAGATTTTTAACCCGCCTATGAAAATATATGGACATTATTTTGACGTAGGAGATAGGTACGTCATATTTCGTTACACTGATGATATAGTGAGTAATATGTAAGTATAAGGACCTGTCTTCTAACAAAAGTCAAATCAAATTTATTTAAAAAACAACATCAATATATAAAAAAAATGTAAGTGCGTAAACATATATACCTCGTATATTCGAGTCTAATAAAAAAATATGTATAAAAGGGATACGAGTATTAGATATTTGACATTCGATGAAAGAATTCTTCTTTTAGAAATAACAAATTGTCGACTTAGGAGTTTTGTCATTGCTCCAAGAGATTGCAGACCTTAGTATTTGATATTAATTTCAATATGATCCACGTGTTCCTGAGAAAAGGCGTCTTGACATACGGACGGGCTACAAGATGATTCTCTATGGGTTTTTTTTCCTTTTTTCAGGTATGGTACCCTAAATAGACACAAAACTGCAATTTTTAAATGTTTGTAGAAACTTGTATTTGTAAATCATAGGTAGCTTTTAAGATTATTAAATTATGTTAATGCACTTTTTAGAATCATTTTATTCTGTATTTTATCTGCCAGCTAGACCGTGAAAAACATCAAAGTCCGCTGATGAGATGCTTAATATTTCGTATTTTCCTGTATGATGTCGAAATATAGACGATCTATCAAAAAATCTAAAAATTTATTAAACAAAATTTATTAAACGAAATTAACAATTTATGGCTACATACGATACCTACATAAGATACCTACTACACTGTTGGAGGCGTTTGCTAAGGATAAAAAAAAACTGCTCATCGCACTAACGTTTCCATCCTGAAATAACTTCGCATCAAACAAAGACTTTTGTTGATTTGGAAATTAAATTCATATACATGTGGCAACGATGGCTCACTTGAAATATTAATGGTGGTTGGTACAAACGGCTACACATCAAGATATACAAAACCAGTTTAGACTGAACTCCCATTGTAGAGGCACACTTCAAGGCCAGCCTATACTGGTTTTCACCCACCAATTTGTATGTTTTAGGATAAATAAGAACAATCAGCCACAAGATGAGCCGTCTACATTAAATCCTCTGCGTGCTCTCTTACCGAATGTCCCTACATACAGTGCTACGAATAGAGAGAGAGATGAAGAAGTGTCTCAAAAGCCGCAGCCAACCACTATTAGGTATATACCAGAAAGTACGATCTAGAAGAAGAAGAATCTTGTGCTCTTCCCGTGAGTTCTATACAGACTGATTGGTGTTATGTTTGTTTGCACTCAGTGGTATAAAAAAAAGATGAAATATCTGTTTGTTTGTAATCGATAAACTTTGAAACTACTGAACCGATTTTAATAATTCTTGCATCATTAGAGAGCTACATAATTCCCGATCAACATAGGCTATTTACTATCCCAAGGAATAATTGGGATTCTATGCGGACAAAACCGCGGTCAACTTTTGTAGATTATATACCTAACAAGTATGTATTAGATGTACGAGCAATAATAATATATGCAACGCTTTTATGGAGTATATATATTATGAGGAAGGAAAACATAATACGAAAACAACGTAAAACATAAAAAAATGCTTCCGTCAGCGACATTAAATGTCATCGCAAAAATAACATAAATCATAAGGAAAAGATAACGATCTTAGCGTTATTTACAAAATAGTAGTGTAATAATATATTTAGTGTAATAATATTTTTAGAATGGATGGATGGATGATTGTTACTCTTTTATGCAAAAACTACTGAACGGATTTTGATGAAACTTTACAGTATTATTGTTTATACATCAGAATAACATAATTATAGGCTTTAATTCATAACGATGAAAAAGGAAATTCCCACAGAATTGGGAAAATCTATTCCAAGCGGACGATGTCGCGGGCAAAAGCTAGTATACCTACCATATATAGATACACAGCATATATGCAAAAGATATTATTGAAGAGGTAAACCAATAATAAAACTAAATCATTAGACTTCCGTGAATATGGTTATATTGTTGTTACATCAAATACTGAGTCATATGGCGATCATTGAAATAAAATCAGTTTACTTCAAAACCACGATATTATACTACCTAATTAGCGACCAACTCCTAAGAATTTTATCTACGTATCTAGTTTTTTTTTATTATTAAAGCTTACCTACATTACACACATTACTAGTATTCTTGTTAACCCCCCGTACTAAGCTAAATGCTTGTATTACGAGTGGGTTCACGTCAGTAGTGCAATGGGTGAGTTTCGAACCGGCGCATAAATTACGCACCAAAACGAGTTCAGTCGTTTCGAAGAAAATCTATTTGACAAACTAACGAGAGTTGAAGTATGACGTAGATTGGTTTCTCCGTAAATTGTAAAAATATACGTCACCACAGTAGATTTTCATATTGTGACGACACTGTTTTAGGATAAATAAGAACCATCTATCTTTTTTACTGTGCGATGATAGCCTAGTTACATGACCACTGGACTGCTAAGTTCAAGGTCTTGAGTTCGCATCCAAGGCACGCGTCTCTGACTTAAAACATCGTGAGGAAACCTTCATGCCTGAGAGATTGTCTGACGGCGTGTGAAATCGGTCAACCCGCAGTAGGCTGGCATGGTGGCCTATATCTTAATTCCTCTCGTTCTGAGATTAAACCCGTGCCCAGCAGTGGGATGATGTAATGGGTTGATCATAATGATGATGATGAATATATCGAATTCATTAAGGACAATGCGGCAGTGTGCCTCACTGTGATTATTTTATACCAAAATAAAATTATAAATGTAAA
Organism: Subacronicta megacephala; assembly: GCA_958496365.1. Classification (NCBI taxonomy): domain Eukaryota; kingdom Metazoa; phylum Arthropoda; class Insecta; order Lepidoptera; family Noctuidae; genus Subacronicta; species Subacronicta megacephala. The sequence goes on from OY292518.1 coordinate 14,191,919, forward strand.
AGTAACTGTAAATTTGTTATAAAAATATACCTATTTATTTTCTATAGGTATTTGTATTGTTTTTTTTAAAGGACAATTCAGCAAAAAAGCAGGCGAGCTACCTTAGAGAAAGTAGTCATCGCGGCCCCTGGACTTACTGGACAATTACCAAAGGAGTAGCAGAACTCCTGTGTTGCCGATCTTATTATGGAAGGGGACAGAGAAAAGGAGAAGGAAGGGGATATAGAAAAGGAGAAGGGAGGGGACTGAGAGAGTTGGGCCTCCGGCGGTTTATGCAAACCGTTGAATAATTTGGCAATGAGGTAGAATTCATGCAATAATCACAACTTGATAAGTAATAAAACAAAAACTTTTGTCCCCCAGAATCTTTTTTGGATACGAGTGAGACCATGATTCTCTGAGTTTAATTCAGCGATACCATTGGGCCACTACAGGCTCCTCCGAATTAGTTCATATAAATTCTGCTCCATTTTTTTTATTATTCGTAGAATACCAGCTATTCTGGCAATATGTAATGCGACCCAAGTATAGTAACATGGGAAATTTCCTTATTAGTTAAGTATAGCATCATGGGAAATTCCCTTATCAGTTGCTATTTATTTTAACTAATCTGATAATTTTGTTATTTTTTCTAATAGTGTTGAAATTTCCCTAAATCCCATCATGATATAGTGACAGTAGTCATCGTGTTTGGTTCGATTCATAGTATTAGGTCGCGTGAGTTAATAGTAATATTTAAAGATGAATATGGTATAAGCTACGGTATAGGTTCTCTTACGTATAATTGTATGGGACCTAAACATATCGGCAAATTGTGGGTTTACAGTTGATGTACTGTACACCGCTGCTTAATCCTTCGATGAACACAGACGTGATGGTATGATACGTAATTAGAATGAATTAATAAAAACTTAATCCTACTGCTTATTCTGCTGCGGACTTACATTATTGTTATTTATGGTTATACTGTATCAGGATGATGACGATGTATCAGGAAAACATAACAGTATATTTATTAGCAAAAAGAGTTTTTTTTAAATAAACAAAGAATCTCAGAACTTGATTATTTTTGCGACCCGAATTTATATGCATTTTGTGACCCACCAATACTTACCCATACACAATCCGGTTAGTCCGATATCCTAAACTAAAACCAGTTAAACAGGCCTCAACATCTTCCCGTTTCGAGTGCAATCAAAAAGTATTCACCTTTTTTTATTTACATTGAAAAATTCATATAAACAAATAGCCTGTCCTATGTTTTTTGTTGTATTGTATACGAATTATATTTTAACTAGCTTTCCACGGCTTCGCCCACGTAGTGTCTCGACTTTTCTGTACTATAATATGCATGTTTTACACATATAAACCTTCCTCTTGAATCACTCTACATATCTATTAAAAAAAAACGCATCAAAATCCGTTGCGTAGTTTTAAAGATCTAAGCATACATAGGGACAGACAGACAGCGGGAAGCGACTTTGTTTTATACTATGTAGTGATTATACAGGGTGACATTAAATGTGATGCATCAGAATATAATATTGTATAATTCAATGTGTAACAAAGAAAATCAATAGCACAAGATTGAGCGCGGAGGGCGGCTAGTAGCCCGAAAGGGATGCGTAAGAGCAAGCGATTCCTGCCTCACTATTTCTAATTTCTTTGTGAATATAAAAAAAATAATTAAATGACCGTTATGGTAACTATTTGTGTACCTAATGATGCTTGACTTTTTTATTACAACTTAATATTTCATGCTTACCTGAGAAATTACTTTACACCATCCAAGATGACAAATAAGACTATTATTTGTAACATTAAGGTTTTTGAAATGACATTTATCAATGTTATCCTGTATACTATACATATTTAAAATGATCGTATCTGTTCTATGTCAACCGGTACAGTTTTGATCGAGTCTGTGTCGTTGTATTCTTCTTCCAAAATACAACATCTAAGTATCTTCTCAAATTATATTGTAATGAGATTGAATATTGACACAAAGGTCACATTAGCAAGGGTAACATAGACTGCCTCATTAGTCTAGTGGTCCTAAGTGCAACTGCTATGCTAGAAGTCCTTGGGTTCAATCCCCAGGTCGGGCAAAGTGTTATTGGGTTTTTCTATGAGATTCCCAGTAGCTCGGGGTCCGGATTTGTTCCGGATAGTGGCAATAGGTTTGCCCCCTATAACATGGGACCTAAACATACCGGAGAAATGTGGGTGTACCTAAATTAGTACATCTCTTGCCTAACCCTTCGGGGAATATAGGCGTGATGGTATGTATGTACTTAGATCGGAATTATAATTTGAACACTTTTTAGTGACTTACCAGAATTGACCGTTCGATGTCATTTTTTTAATTTTAATCACACAAAATATGAATTTGGTTACATGACGTGACTTAAATTATACCAATTTGCAGGAGTACTTACTTACGGCGAAAAATTATAGCACCTACCTATTGAATGATGTAGCATTTTTTTTGTTTGAGTATTGTGTTTTATGTTTAACCCATTGTATTGTACTACTGCTGGGCACGGGTCTTCTCTCAGAATGAAAGGGTTAAGTCTATAGTCGCACGCTGCCCGAATGCGTGTTGGCAGACTTCACAAGCTTTCGAAAATACTCTCAGGCATACAAGTTTCCCCGCGAAACGACCTCATAGTTCTAATAAAGTATTAAATAAATGAAAAAACCCTTTGATCGACCCTGAAATATTCAGGTAGGTACTCGAACAAGCTAATCACAAACCCAAGCTTCTGAACGCCCTAATGTGACGGGATGTGGCTTTTTCAGAGTCATCTGTTCTGACTTGAGAGTCTCAATAAGAGTATGTATGTATGTATATAAATGTGAATCAGTACATATTAGACGAGATATAGCTGCATACACAGCTTTGAAAGGCTTTCAGAATTTGTGCAAACTTTGCAAATAAATTAAATTTTCACTTTTGTACTTCTTTTTGTATCTGGTATCGTTGGTCAACGAGTAGGTGAGCTCCATATAGCTGAGCTACATAATGGCTGGTTGCAATATTTGGTCATGCCGCTAATAGAGACTAGCCTACTCAAATTTGTTGTGGTTCTTTCCTCAAAATTCCGTTTGAGACATTGCTCTAGATTGTGTCACACATATAAATGTGTTCTGCTATGTTACGACCTTGTAAAGATTGCTGGGAGTCGTTGGAAGCAGGCGGTATATTCCTAACCGGTTATTGGGGAAGTCTATGGGGCTTATGTTCAGCAGTGGACCCTTTTTGATTTTTATTGTATTTTTATTTGGCTGATAAATGATGATGATGGTATCCCGACTTTAAAAGAGATCATAATTCTCTGACAAGATGATGTATTGTATTACAAAAAAACATTGACTTGTTTTTTATCAATTTGATTTTGTGGTCGTGGTCCATTTGTATACTCTGTGTGGCGTACATATGCCATGGTTGACCAACCTCCTATTGAGCCGAAGGGAGTAGGTGTTGCTCAGTGATTGGATTGCAAAAGTTGGAAATATAATAAGTAGAGGAAACATTTAGTATGATGATACATAATTATATTAATATACACAATGACATTGTCATGATTTTATTATAATTATAACAAGATACATAGCACATTTTTTTACACATCGTTATAATTATATTACATAAGTGAAACTATATTTAAGCTATATTATATTTTTACTTTCTACATTAATTCTTATTCTGTAGTTTTGACCCAAAGATAAAGATGCACTTTTAACATTAGCATCTGAGTTAACTGTACCATTCTTATTGTCAGATTTATCTCCATTTTGTATAAGTTTAGTATCGAAACTATGTAAATTATTTTGAAATCCATCGTCAGTTTTGCTGCTCAGAGTCTTGGCGCTATTTTTATTGTAGTTTTCCACATAGAAGCTTCCGAATAAATAAAGAAATAAAGTAGTGTTAACTGCAAGTGCAACAGTCATTACTTTTGAAGGAGAACATTCAGACATCACAGAGGCCACTCCAAAATGAACAAGTATCAACACAAACTGGACCTGGAAAATAAAAATATATAAGAAAGAAGAAAGAAAGAAAATACATTTATTGAGACAAGGAGACAACACACAGATAAAATGAACAGTAAAAAATAAATAAATATAAAAGTAAGGTCACTAGGTGTGCTGTCGATATGCTTGCCTCGAATGGGTTGCCATCTCAGCATTATGCTGGGTGTATTTAATACCCAGCGCTGGTTTTCAGTTGGCACCCTTGCAGTGACACACGGACACAGAAAAACATGAATACATATTATAATATAATATACTAAAATAAAGTAAATATTAAACTATATAAATAGGTACGTATAAATATGTAAAAAACATATGTAGGGTGCGGTGCGAGTCAGAATGCGAGTGCGCTCCGCACTTTGCAGATCGTCCGCAAGCGTATAACATAACACAACATACCATCACGCCTGTATTCCCCGAAGGGTTAGGCAGAGGTATACTTAATGTACACCCACACTAACTGGTTATTTTATTACTTCTGTTATTTAGGTCCCATGTAATAGGGGGCGAGCCTATTGCCATTAACTGAGCACAAATTCAGACTCCGAGCTACTACTGAGAATTTCATCGCAAAACCCAATAACACTTTGCTCGTACTGGGGATCGAACTCAGAACCTCTAGCGTAGCAGTCGCGCTTAGGACCACTAGACTAATGCAGTAAAATATAAAAATACGGCATTAAATATTTTAACTATGTACAATATCCTCATGGATTATGAACTGAATTTGGAAGATACTATTGCAGTCGTAACACTTATATTAGGCTGTAATAGACCGAGTTGTTTGAAGGAAGTGATTATTTGGTTGCGAAATGTGTGAAGAAGTCCATGCCATTGAAATGTTGCTAATACCAATTTTCCAAGTAATTGATTGAATTGATCGATTCTGTGTCATACCAATTTACTATTCGTATCACACTAAACCTATTTTCGTTCTATATTCCTTTTACAAACAAATAATGTCAAAATGCTATTGTTATTATAATTATTAAACTCTATTTTAAAGTCTATTTTAATCAATCATAGGCTGGCGGCGCATTGAATGAAAAGTCTTTACAATTCGAGGTCAGTCTATACTGGATTTGTATATCTCGATGTTTAGCTGTGTGTAAAACAACTTATGCATATTGACAATTTTTATAGCACACTAAATCATGGATGATCTGTTATTTAGCCAAGCGGCAGGTTATGTCGGACGACTCCAACATAGTTCAACTTCAAGTGTTTTTGTTTCAAACAAGCTTTCCGCCAGCCATATAGCCTATGTCACTCAGGAATAATGTAGCTTTCTATTGGTGAATTGTAGTTTCAGAGCCTTTTCAATGCAAACATTAAAGAAAAAATCAAATCCTTCCTCTTTATAATATCAGTTTAGATAAGCGTTTATCAAACGTTAAAGTTAACGCGTTTGTAACCGTGCGTTCTGAAATATTAAGTTTTTTATCGGGTGCAGAATCTAAAGTAGAAATAGGTATATAAAGAAACTTACCAATTGTATGATTGTGATATACTTCTTCCACCACAGGTATTTTATCATGCTTGGAAACGAGGACAGACCATAATATGTGTACATGACTATGTGTACAAAGGAGTTTAGCAAGCCCAGGAATAACAGTATGTAAGTAGGCTCATACTTCAAAGCCACCCATGTTACTGTCACCATAAGAGTATGGTGGTACACATGGAGAAAGCTCACTTGCTTCATCTTCTTCCGAAGAACGAAGAAAATAGTGTCGAGGAGTTCTGAAATCTTGGCCAGTAAGTAGTAGTACATTGATGTAGTTATCTGAAATTTAATAAAAATATTTTGGTTGAAAGAAAGAATGAAGGTTCTTAACGTACCATCAGGCAAAGGCTTGGACAGAGCTGTTCTAATTTATAGTCAACAAAAATATCCTTAGCTGCCTTGTTTAAGTTTAGTTCCAGGATGTTCATCCTAAGGTTGCCTGGAAGAAATCGCAGATAGCGATAAGGCCACCCATTGTATGTTTTCAATTTCATTTGTATCCTGTATTATGTATGTTTTGGTGTACAATAAAGTATATAATAATAATAATAAGCTGCCTGTATACTTTACTTTTTGGCGGTTTTTCGATACGCTTAGGTCTCATATTATAAGGGGAAAACCTATTGTAAGTAATTGATCGGGTTTAAATCCAAGATGCTTTTTCATCGGATAACTCAGCAAACGATTATTCTTTGAGATATTGATTTTGGCTAGCTATCATGATTCAAATAAGTACGCACTGAACAGTTTTACTGTATTTAGTTGTGTGTATGTAAGAGCCAAAGCTTAAAGGAATATGAGAAACCTTTTGTTTTCTGTCCAAAAAAAAAAACATCTTTCGAAATAATCGCGAGCCTGCCGCACAGGTTAAATCACTTTATTATCATCATCATCATCATACCAGCCAAATGAAGTCCACTGCTGAACGAAGGCCTCCCCCATAGACTTGCACAACGACCGGTTATATGCAAAATAAAAGTGTAAAATCACTTTGAAGTGTTTTTATATAAATATCGAAACAATGACAACCCGAAGTGTCAAAACCACTTGCGCACAACTTCAGACGCTCTCATATATCTCGAACGAACATTGACAACGCAGTGTTAAAAGTTTGACATGTCCGTGTGTGTCTCTCTGTGGTATCGTAGCTCCGACCGGATAAACCGATTTTGATTTTGTTTTTTTTTTGTTTGAAAGGTGAATTAGTCGGGAGTGTTCATAGCTATGTTTGATGAAAATCGGTCGAGATATAATGCGATTGTCGGGGTTCCTTAAATTTTTAATTTAGGATTTATATAATTGGGAATTAATTACTATTTTTCTGATGTGTTCGTTATCCATGATGCAGGTTCTCGGCATTAATCCATGTATTCGTATCATGTTAAGGCACTGCAAAAAAGATTTCAAGTTAAGGGTCATCTGTAGAAATATACATAATTATACGTACCTAAGCACTTTTTATTTACACACGGTACCTACCTTTGTCTAATTACAGGCAGTATATTTTATTTTGAATAAGATCTTGTTTCGTAAAAGATCTATTTTCTTTTTAAATGACTGCCTCGTTAGTCTAGTGGTCCCAATCGCGACTGCTATGCTAGAGGTCTTGGGTTCGTTCCCCACGAGCAAAGTCTTATTGGGTTTTCCTATGAAATTCTCAGTAGAAGCTCGGAGTCTGGATTTGTGCCCGGTAATGGCAATAGACTCGCCCCTTATTACATGGGACCTAAACATACCGGCGAACTATGGGTGTACATTAAGTACAACTCCGCCTAACTATTCGAGAAATACAGGCTCGATGGTATGTAAAAGATACCGGAATGCATGAGGCGCAATTACTCCCTCTCTCCACTTCCTTCTCTGTTTCTCCCTCCCCTCTTTTCCTTTACAGGATCGGTAGCACACGACGATACCCCTGGTGTTGCAAGCGTCCATGCAGGCTACGGTAACCGCTTAATTTTTATTTTTTTATTTTATCTCATTTCCACCTAGCTGTTTCCCGCAATATTATTCGCATACCAAAAGACTTGAAATAAAAGGTTGCCTACGTCCTTCCTCAGGATGCAATCTATCTCCTTGCCTTTTATTGAAAATCAGTTCAGCCTGGGAGTGGCGATGGCCAAGTGGCCAACGGCGGTGACTGACGATTTGTAGGTAATAGTTTCAAACCCAGACAGGCGCTTTACTTTGTGTAAATTATTTCATCAGCACTGCTCCCAAAACGGTGAAGGAAAACATCGTGAGGAGACCAGCATGACCTATAACGAAAAATTTCAAGACATGTGACATCTACCAACCCACACTCGCGTGGTGCATTATGGCCCACTCCATCTCACCGAAAGGAAGCCCGTGTCCCAGCAGTGGGACCATAAAAGGCCAATTATGGTTATGCTGTTCAACCCAAAAGGTAACAGACAGACTGACATATTTACTTCGTATTTAGGTATCATATTTTTCAAATTTTATTTCACTTCTAGGCAAAGGCCTTCCCAAACTCCTTTCAGGTAATCTTTTCCTGCACCACCTCAAACCAGCCCTCGTCAAAAGCTAAATCATGCCGCATTATAATATTAATTGTATTTAAAATAAAGAACGAATAGCGCTTAACTTACCAATTGAAATATATAATACGATATTAAAACCTGGCCAGCGTTGTATAGTAGCATGACGTTTTTCAATGTGTATGGCTCCCTATCCTTCATGTACTTCGGCCCTATCTTCAGAACGAATAACAGGTATGAAGCCAATATCACCGTTATGAGAAACGGAGAGTCCATGAGGAACCAAGAGCTGGTGAGGTCCACTGAAAAAAAAACAAGACAATTGAGTTTCAAATAAATCTGAATCATCTCTGTCTCATTTTGAAATTTTGATTGCGCCTATAAAAATCTAACATGGGAAAGAATCTTATTATTTTATTTCATTTTTTTTATAAAAAATATTCTTGTTTTTACTATTATTATTATAAACCATAACCTCTCTTTCCATCTTCCACTCTTCCAGATTGAGAGTGGGAATTGTTTCAAAAATTAATTTTTGCTTGCACTTACGAGTTGACTGAATCGCCTTGTAGGTCCTAGTGATCATGCATAGTTTTGTTATCATAGCTCATGTAAGCCGGTTCACCGTTTTAAAAATATATTAGAGAAGGCTTACATCCATTATAATAATGCTTGAGCATTAATTTCGATGATGATAATGTGTGTGCTAGCTAACATGTACTTAACAATGTAAAATTAATTAAGTATTCTAAGAAAAAAAAAATAATCTATATAGGTATGTGCTTATGTAAATTGTAACGCCTTAGCAAATAAACGGACAGAAATATATTGCTCGGTTTGCCGTGCCGGTTCTTCTTCCCAGCTAAAACACTAGGATGTGGTAAACACCGGGAGCTTTGAGGGCTGTCTACAATGTAACAATGGCGTCCAAATAAATGATTTTGACTTAGAATGACAGGCTTATCTCACATTATTTTATAAATATTGGCCCCTTTATAAATGGGTTTTGATCGAGGTGGTTGTATTTCACATCACATGGTGGCCCTGACTAAAAGGTCTGCCAAGGGAATATCTTAATGAATAAAAATAAAATTCTATGTGTTTGACCCACGTTCAAAACATCAATGGCTAAACGCTACCTACACATAGTTTACAGTTCACACACAAGAAACACTTCACACACTAGAAATCATTACATATTTGAAATCATAATAGAATAGTAAATTAGTTAACACCGCATATTAGCAAACAGAGTAGGTACTAACTTTAATATCCAGCGACCGATCCGAACTAAATGATTTTGAGGAGCCGTTCCATTTTATACTTCATCCAAGCATTAGCAAAAAGACGCCTTTTCTACCAAACACAGATAGCTATACCGCATAATCTTTGCTATACAATCGCCGACCGGTTTCGATGAAAAATCTGTCAGTATTTTTGTAATCTGTCAGTATGATTTGAATTTGGACATAAAATCTATACAAGTAATGTCAAAAGCATATCTTTAGTAAGTGTGACATAAGTATATATTGTTAGTGAAATCGGTTGTTAGCCAAATAATTGATAACACTCGTAATAATCATCACCCACAATCATCGTTCATCCATTACATTATCCCACAGCTGGGCAGAGGTCTCCTCTCAGAACGAGAGGGATTAGGCTATAGTCTACCACGCTAGCCTTTTGTGGGTTAGCAGATTTTATACACTGCGCACGTGATAAATTTACTCCTTATTTGCTCCCTACAATTAAAAACAATCACGTTAGAGAGACTGTGTTAGTTAAAAATGTTATGCAACAATTTATTAATTAGTTGATAGATTTATTGAAAGATCAATAAATTTTTGTTAACTTCGAATTGTTTCCTCGTAAACCTACAATTTTTTTTAAAAGCCTGATAAGACATGCTGTTACGGTCGTTGACTTTGGCATTAAAATGCACCAAAAAATAACGATGCATTCATAATGAATATAGCTTTTTGTGGTTGTGGTTTCTTTTGTTTTTAATTCAAATAATAGGTAAACTACTTAAAACAAAGACGTAACTAACATCAAACAAAATTAAATGATATACATATAAGCGCAATGAAATAAAATAAAAAGAAGTAGACACGATATTAGAAACAACAGGAACGGTTAATTGAATGGTGTTCTTATATCAAATTTTAAAACCTATGTGACATATATGCGGTTGACCGACGTAATGTGCAGTCCAGATTGACAGGCAGGTATATAATAGGTCTTTACCTATGAAATTGCCGTTCTGCAGTACTGGCCATTTCAAATCAAAATAATTTTTGTTTGGCTAAGAATTCTAATTTCAAATTAATTTTATTTTAAAAACATGGAATTCTTTTTCCAAGTTTAGTCATTTGTTTATTGATTAGTGTTATCTTAGCTTTTTCGTCATCATGGATACGTTAAAAATTCGAGTAATTACCTATGGAATATGAGTACCGTCGTTGCAGCAACGCGGCACAAGCGGCACGCAACATCAACGACGTTTACGGAGCTAACACTACAAACCAACGCACCACCTGTTATTGGTTTGCTCGCTTCCGTTCTGGTAATTTCGACCTGAAAAATGAACCTCGCGGTCGTCCGAAGTCTTTGATCGACAATGACGAATTAAAGGCGATTGTGGAAGCTGATGATACACAATCAACGGCTGAATTAGCAGCAGCTTTCGACGTTAGCGTCAAAACAATATTGGTCCATTTGCGTCAAATTGGCAAGGTAAAAAAGCTTGACAAATGGGTGCCCCACGAACTCAATGATCACCAGCGCGAAGTACGCGTCGAAACGTGCCTTGCACTGTTCAACAGACACACAAATGAAGGAATTTTGAACCGCATTGTTACCTGCGATGAAAAATGGATTCTGTTTGATAACCGCAAGCGCTCAGCAAGTTGGTTGGCTCTTGGTTCAGCACCTAAACAATGCCCTAAACGAAAACTTACCCCTAGAAAAGTAATGGTCACTGTTTGGTGGTCTAGCGCCGGTGTGATTCATCACAGCTTCTTACCAAACGGGGTGAGCATTACTGCAGATATGTACTGTGAAGAACTGAACACAATGATGGAGAAGCTGGCACATCTCCATCGCTCGTCTCCGCTGCTCTTGCACGATAACGCGCGACCTCATACTGCACAGCAGACGGTCTCCAAGTTGCAAGAACTGGGGTTGAAAGTTCTCCATCATCCGCCCTACTCACCAGACCTTGCGCCTACAGACTACTTCTTTTTCCAGAATTTGGATAACTTCTTGGCGGGAAAAAAATTCAATACCCGAGAGGCCCAAAAGGCCTTTGGAGAATTTGTTGCCTCCCGTCCAGCTGATTTCTTTAAGAAGGGCATCAATAAACTGCCACTGCGTTGGCAAAGATGCATTGATTGCATGGGTGATTACTTCGATTAATACAAATTAAAAATACATGAAAAAAATTCGTTTAATTTTTTTCATACAAAACGGCAATTTCATAGGTAAAGACCTAGAGTGACTCAACTTTATATGCCATTGACAAGAAACATGGCGCATCTAAATAATAGTATATCATTGGCTTAGCTCAAGAAACAGCACGTTTTCCTTATTGCAGACGAATAAACGTGTTTCAGGTCGGCATACATACCAACATGCTGCATATTTACCAATATTTATATAAAAATATTGGCAAATACGTTCAAACGAGTTGTACTTCACGTGTGTTAGAGTGCTTATGGTAAAATTGCAATAATATACCTAAGATACGATTACAGAGCTTAAAAAAATAACAAGACGGAATCAGAATAGAGGTGATTTTTGTAGTGCAACGGTATAATTTGATTCGTAGATTGAGCTACGTTTTTCTGGACCGAATACAAACTTTTTTAAATTCATTTGAGTAGGTAATATTAAAAAAACTACTTTGTTGTGTGTATTGACCTATTTTTTTAATCGATTTCAACCTTTTTTACTGAAGTCAAAATTTCCATATTTCATAACAAAAATAACTTGGTCAGTGAATAACAACATAACATACCATACCATCACGCCTGTATTCCCCGAAGGGTTAGGCAGAGGTGTACTAATGTACACCCGGATTTCACCGGTATGTTTTAGGTCCCATGTAATAAGGGGCGAGCCTATTGCCATTAACTGGGCACAAATCTAGACTCCGAGCTGCCACTGAGAATTTCATAGAAAAACCCAATAACACTTTGCTCGACCTGGGGATCGAACCCAGGACCTCTAGCGTAGCAGTCGCACTTAGGACCACTAGACTAATGAGGCAGTCTGGTCAATTAATAAATATGTAAAATCAGTGGCGTGCACAGAGATTTCAGACAGGGTATGCAATAAAAAACTGACCAGTTTCAGCTTTTTGTAGGTATCTTCCCCACCTACCTGTCTCTTACCGAAAATATTCTTACTATCGCGATAAGTAAACAAAATACAATGGAAAAAATACAATTTGTTTGTATGTACACAACCAGTTAACCAGTAATGATTATCATAAAACTTTTTATTAAAATGACGAGTAATATAACCCTTTCTTCGAGTTAAATCCAAACTGAGTACTGACCTTAACTTTGAAATCAATTTAGCTTTTTCCTCAGAAAAATAATGTCGAAAACGCGCCAGATTTTAATTTGTTTAAACACACTTCACCTACACAGGTCTCACAGGTATATTTTTCAATTTTTACGAGTTTAATATTACTTTTTTACAATAATAAACTTATTAAAAATTACTCGACAAACAATCACTTGCGCCAAGAAAAACAATATGGCGAAAAAATTTGGAATGAATAAAAATATAGTCGATCAATTGGTCAATCCGACTAAAAACGTTGACCCTCCTGCAATAAACAATATGCGCTGCTTTTGCGGGTTCTTAATTTGGTCGCAAAGCAAATAAGCAGTGCTTCTGAATCTGTCACACACGCTCATATTTACACGCACACAGTCACACTTTTGCCGTGCACTACACGAGATGCGTCCAAATGCATTGTATGAAGAATAAGCAGCGAGGTGCACTGCTTATCTCAGCAGAGCGCGCCACCAGCGCGGAGCTGAATGACGCGGCGCGCGCAAGTTATCGACGCTTCAACGAATTAGTTCTTAAAAAAAAGTAATAGATGGTGCGAAAGCTAAATTACCATTTTTTTATTACATTTATTTATCATTAGAGGGGAATAAATTTCTTATTAATTAAATACATTTAGGGACTACAGGGTATGCAGAGCTTATTTGCTTGTATGGAGTGCACGCCACTGTGTAAAATCCATTTTATGTACTGCTTTTATTCTTTAAAAGTGTATACGTATATGTATATCTATATGTACAAGTACTTGCATGCTTGCATAAATACACTCAGACTCAATGAGAAGTAGAAGATGATTGCTTATTCTTAATTAAAATGTTTATGGTTTCATTTTAAAGAGGTGTGATACTACGATCACCACAGTATAATAGACTAGCAGTGACAATCCAAATGGATATTTTAGAAATAAAAACTGTTCCACTCTTGCAGCTACGCTTATAAATATAACTTTTATTAAATAAATAAGACATTATTATCACATAATTAACCCCAAAAATATTTGGCCTTTTCATTGTGAACATTTTTGTTTAAATTTTGAAATTCTTATTTTAAGATCTAAAATAAGAGATGTCATAATTAAACCAATTTATTATGAATAAATTGGTTCGGCACGTTTATTAAAAGTAGGTGTATATAAAAATGCAGTTATTTTTATTACATTTCGTAACACACAATTTATTTGCATAATTTAGAGAATTATATATTATGTCGCATGCTTAATAATAGACTGACCAATTAATGTTTAAGTCCTAAGCGAGAGAAATACATAATAATACATAATGCATTATAATAACGCGTTTTAATGGTGGTTTTTGTCTTAAAGTCAAACCAGTTGTAAATAACGAAACGTTGTTACGATTTTCCAACAAGTGACTTATATTGAGTTAGGTCAGTCTAATATTAAGTGTGCGATGTAATTTGTGTAAAACTGGGTATTTTCTGTCAGATACTCAAGTAAATTCTATGTATCCTACTTGCATAAGGGAAATCTATGTTATTGATGTCCAACAATAGCTTATTTTTTCAAAATTAAGCTTTGCTGAGCTTTCAGCTAGCGGCTCACTGTCTGCACTCTAAGCCGCAAATTAGCTGCTGACTAAGCAGATTTAAGATTTTTAGAGTGCAGTGATAGCTTAGTGATATGACCAATGGACTGCCAAGTCAAAGGTCTGGAGTTCGAATCCAAGGCACGCACCACTGACTTTTCGTAGTCATGTGCGTATTAATAAAATTAATTATCACGCGCTTATACGGTAAAGGAAAACATCGTGAGGAAACCTGCATGCCTGAGAGATTTTTTTGACGGCGTGTGAAGTCTGCCAACCCGCAGTAGGCTAGCGTGGCGGACTATAGCCTAATCCCTCTCGTACTGAGAGGAGACCCGTGCCCAGCAGTGGGACAATGTAATGGGTTGATGATGAAGATTTTTACTATTACTAAACTTTTGACGGTGACTGTACGAGTGATAGTAGTAGTTACTAGTAGTAGAGCAGTAGTGCTCTGAACGGTCTATTCGTCATCCTCCTAGCCTTTTCCCAATTATGTTAGGGTCGATTTCTAGTCTAACCAGATACCACTGAATATCAGTATTTACATGAAGCGAGCTGCCTTCAGACCTCCGCAACCCAATTTCTTCGGCAACACAAGCAAGCAGTTAGCAAGTGGTGCTCTTATAAGATATTGTTAAATTATAATTGTTTTATTATCTTGTTTTAATAACTGTACTATTCAGTGTCAAAGATTGTCAGCGAGCCAAATAAATAAAAAAAACATGCGGCGCAGTCTTTGAGGACTGCCGATAGAAGTGAAAACTAAGTAACTTGTGGTACCGCCGAACCATTATTTTTGAAATATATACACAGTTTGCATATATCATATGGAAAGTGTTCGGTGACGATGTCGCGAGTTTCATGATTTTTGTTCACCCAAAAAGTGTTCAACGCGCCTAAAAAAAATTTCACTTCAGTAAAATAAACACCGACATTCGACGGGTAGACTGGTACTATCTATTCAAAAAAGGTACAGGTTCTAGCTAATGACTTAAATTAAGTAGCAAACTACGATATAAATATTTAAATAACGAAATTGGTTCGGTACTAACTTGAACGTTCCATTATCTTGCAACTATTTCAGGTTTCTTTATACTGTCAATGATGCGTTGTTTAAGTAGCCAGGCCGCAAACTGATCTCAAGAGATGCCCTAAGGCTTATATAAATAGCAAACTTGACGTCATAACATTTAGGAAATACCTACTGACGACCACAATGACAAATTTATATTTAAAAAAATCAAGCCAATGTTGAATAGAATAGTTAAGGTTGTGAAAACTTTGAAAACTTATAACTATTTTTGTTTGCGATACATTATATTTCCTTGACGAAATTTAAAAAATCGAAATCAGTCCAGCTGTTTAGGTGAGAAACGGATAACCTTATCAAACCTTACGCAACAGTTTGACGAAAGCTAATAATAATTATTATGAATGCTAGAAAGATATTACTTAATAAATTAATAATAATAATAAAATGAATATTTTTTCTGTCTATCTTTCTATTCTATGGGATGATCACAAAGTGATTTAATCTAAATAATTTAATGATCCAATCAACTAAACTTCACACAATTTTCGACCTTCTGATACAGCCAATAGGTGCTATAATCCACGGTAGATCTGATTTTAATTTCAAATTTCTCAGACTATGTAAGTAATTAGGTATTTAGTAAAATGTTCAGTAAACTTACTTGTTTTCGGCATTTCAAGCGAGTTCATAGAACGAGTCTTGTAGAGAATCTCACGCTGACTTCAGTAAAGACAGCTCTCCTAGGATCTCCTTGTTGTAATGCGTAACAAACGGACCTTCAAATTATCCTTAAATAGTGGTAGGAGCGTCAGACGTTAGTCTTGTAGACATAGATGATGAAGTATGTATGTTAAACTTCGTACTCACTATGTTTTAAATACTATTTAGGATAATCGTGCTGATATGTCCCAAATACATAATTAAATTGTATTATTTATTTGTATGTACAACGATGTTGTCAGTTTTACGAACAAAACGTTTGTATTAATTTAAGCGATTTGCGACACTTTATAAGACGATTACCTATACCTAATTAATTCAATATAGATACTTAGTATAATGCTATGCTAATTGTAGTTACGCGATAGATAAATTTACCCTTTAAAGTGCGTATTTTTAAATAGACTACAATAAAATATTACTCTCCGGACATGGCTGTTTTGGGAAGTCGCATAAGCTGCCCACGAGTTTTTGTGAGAGCTGTTCCTTGTTTTATGTAAGTGGTCAAGTGCCATAACTAAGTTCGCTATATCTGCCCTTTTTTATCATCATCATTATCATATCAGCCAAATGAAGTCCACTACTGAGCGAAGTTCTCCCCCATAGACTTCCACAACGGCCGATTATATGCCGCATCCAACTACTCCCAGCGGACTTTATCATGTTGTTGGAGGTCCCACGCGGCGTTTTCCGGTGTTTAGTCTCCAATCGAGAATCTTTTTGCCCCAACTGCCATCAGTTCTACGAGCTATGTGCCACGCCCACTGCCACTAATCTTTGAAGCCCCTGATAATATGGCATGAATGGATAGGCTGGCTTGACCGGGGAAGCACAACCATCTCACAGAAGCCCGTCGCGTTTCGCCTCCCTCAATCCCCTTCCTTCTCCTTTTCTCCTTCCTTCATCTTTCTCAAAACTCTTTCTCTAAATAGGCTTGGCAACGCATCACCTTTGGTTTTGCAGATGTCCATGGGCGGCGATGACTACTTACCATCAGGTAGCTCGCCTACTCGTTTGCCGAGTTATTCCATAAAAAAGGAAAATTCTCACGGATCCTCCGCTTACCTTCGCTCCCTTGCCCCTCATGGTCATGGAATTCGTGAAATTTACTACGACTCTCACAGGCTGTGGTCTGCGTTCACTGCACCCCTTCATTGACTTGTATTCTGCTCAAAGGTGAGCATGTGGCAAACACTAGTAGTACTAGTTCAGCCACCCCTAGTCCACAGCTCATAGAAGAGGTCTGTCATGGAAAGTGTTCCGTAGCCACACTTCGTAGTAGTAGCGCCTCACTGGCATGTCTACATGCCTTAGGCACGACCGCGGAAGTACTGCCGTCCCACAGAATATCGACGTCAAGTAGCGGTATCCATACTGTTACATCAACAAAAATATAAAAATTGTTTACATCGATGATATTATCGTTTACTCCGAAACTTCTTATTGGAGCAGTGCGTTTAGTTGGCTAACAAGTTCTTATAAACAAAACTTTCCAAAAAATAACAAAAATAAAATTACTTTTAACAAAAAAACAAACGCAAGTATGCAAGAAGAGTGAGGGGTTGTTTGTGCAATCAATTTAGTCACCGTTAAATGTAATGGGCTTGTGATTCAGGTGTTGTGGTGTTATCTCATTAAGGGGTTCTGCCATAAACATTTTATTAGAACCACATAATATGACATTCACTCCATTGTGACAAAGACGGGAGTAACTCCAAGGATTAAGAAACTTGTGTGACATAATTCGTGGATAGCCGGTCGAAGCGGCATTGAAAATCCAGAGTTTAATGTAAAAATACTTATATTAGTAGGCAACACACAATACAATAGTTTATATTTCGATTATTTATGCATGTACTTTGCATAATTAAGAGGATAGTCCCCGCTCAGCGCACCAAAAGTAGTTTGGTCCCACCTTGAATTTTAAATACTTTTTTTTAATGAGTATTTGAAATTTTGCAGTAACATTCTTATCACTAAAATTCATGTTCTCTGTACGTAAAACTTCATATCAATATACCGTTAAAAGTTACACGAGCTCAAAGAGTGGTAATTTTCTATAAAAATGACCCAACTTTATGCTAGTATTTCAATATAATGTATCAATACAGAACGATTTTTGACTCATGGAAAACCCAGATAATATTATTATAATGAATATCCTTTTACATAAAAACTAAATTAAAAGAGTAATATGTAAATTCCGGAACAAGAAATAAACGCGGAAATGTTGCAAATGTATTGTTGTTTCACGCGTACGCATCATGAGCGAAAGAGACGGCGACAACAATGCAACATTATCGCATCCGCGAGGGACGCCCCTCTTACTTAATTTTCTTTTTAATTTGTAGACAAGAGGCACTTTCTTTTGTATAAGCCAAAAACTTGATAAAATAAATGTATTTTCTTTGTACACACGGCTACTTACCGGTCAACCTATACAAATCCAGTTTAAGCTGATCTCGCATTGTTTTGGCTTCCCATACAATTATAGGCCAGCGTAATCTGGTTTTGTATAGCTTGATGTTTAGCCGTGCGTACTCTCATAATGTACACGATTATTTTATACATATTTTTATATTTTGCTATTCAAATAATTAATTAAATTGCGTATAGGTTTCCTGTATTACATGGAGAATTACTATCTAAAATTATTATGCATGTACAGTCGCCAGCAGGTCAAGGTTAGAAGCGTCGGTAGCTTGCGATCATGTGGTTGCCGGTTCGAACCCCACCCATTGCACTGCCGACGTGAACCCACTCGTAACACAAGCATGTAGCTTAGCACGAGGGGTTAACAAGAATACTAGTAATCTGTGACCCACATTGCTAGTAAGCTTAAAAAAAATAAGTTATACAAAACTGTCAAATTTCTCCAAATGATTTAAACCTTAAAGTGTTGATGATAAAGTTCAAAACCAACTGAGAAAATTTGACATTTTGTGGTAACTTTATGTACTGGTCACCGTACAATACAATACAATACAAAAACAAGTACAATAAAACACATCTGGCTACTCTTTGAGGGTAGATATTATGATGTTGTGATGTGATTAGCGTGTACGATGTAGCGCGTAGGTCAGCGTGGTGGGCTATTGCCTAATCCCTCTCATTCTCAGAGGAGAAAATATAATGGGTTGATGTGATGATGTGATTATCAATAAAAAAAAAAGAAAACATTGAGGTTGAAATGACCAGATAAAATAAATAAAAGATAAATGTGTCACATGTAGGTCACATGTCATCTGCGTAATAGGCTAGTGACTCATGTCGGTGACGGTGACAGCTGACGTTGGCAACATTAGGATGGACGTAAGCATCCGTTTATCCATTAGATGGTTTTTATAAAAACCCGACAACATTAGAGAATTAACTGCCTCAATAGTCTAGTGGTACTAAGCGCGACTGCTACGCTAGAGGTCCTGGGTTCGATCCCCGGGTCGAGCAAAGTGTTATTGGGTTTTTCTATGAAATTCCCAGTAGCTGCTCGGAGTCTGGATTTGTGCCCGGTTAATGGCAATAGGCTCGCCTCCTATTACATGGGACCTAAACATACCGGTGAAATGTGGGTGTACATTGGTACACCTCTGCCCAACCCTTTGGGGAATACAGGCGTGATGGTATGTTATGTTATTAAAGAATCAACTCTTACCGGCGATAATAATTATTATACCTACCCAAAAACCTGAGGACGCCTAAATTTTTAGAAGTGATGTAGCTAAATTATAATCATTGCTATGGTTTTTGCCAAGGCGTTTCTTGAAAATAAAACTTCTAAATTGATCTCTTTACATTATGATTTCAATCTTTAACGCCATCTATACGCAGATAGACTAACTACAATTACAAAAACCTCTTCGGTTTCGCCAATTTTTTCGCTTTCTTAGGAATCTTGGTAGAGGCGTTTTAATTTATAGCGTACATCCACAGTTCCTTGGTATGTTTAGGTCCCATGTATTATGGGGCGAGCGAGAAGAGCGAGAGAGAATTCTGCACTGCTACTAAGAGTTTCATAGAAAAACCTAATAACACTGCTAGACCTAGGAATTGAACCAAGGACGTCTAGCGTAGCAGTCGCTATTAGAACAGCAGGTTCTTGTTTTATGAGAGTAGTAAATCTTATAATTATGAATAACTATAATATTATATCCAATTTTTTTTCGCGACTAGGATCAAATATCATTGAGAACATTTCAGGATGAAAAGGAAAAAATAAAAATTCTTATGTCAGATATTCTTAAATTACATTTATTTATTTATAATAAAAAATAACTAGTTCTACTGGAATCTGTTTATTTAACAGTAGCATTAGAGCAGTTAAAGGTCCATAATTCAGGAATAGAACTGGGCTTCTACTTTACCATGGTAAACTCTACTTACCTTTCGAGTACTACTGGCGTTTGTTTACAGTTAGTTACAACATTTGAACGAAAGCAAGCGAATGGCACCGAGAAGACTGGTATTAATCAATGTGAGGGAAGCAAAGGAATTCGCTCGTATTTGGCCAAGCTCAGCACCGATGTCAGCATTCCAAAGGGAATTATAATCTAAGGAACTAAAGCGGGTTAGCGGACGTCATGTGGACGAGGAAGTGACATCATCGTTTATTTCAATTCCTCCTACTTACTTATGTAACACGTCAGCGAAGATAAGCCAAAATCAGTATCCATAGAAAATTCTCCACTCGCTAGCCTTCATCTGCCTACATTGGGTTGCTTTGTACCCAGCATAAGAATCCAGGAATGAACGAATTTGCTTCAGTATTGGCCGTATCGTCGCTCAACCTTAGGTAAGATATATGGAAGCCTTATCCTCATAAATAGTATTTTCATCTATCATTTATTTCTTCCTAGTCCACCACGCTGGCCTAGTATCATAGTATAGGTTTGCAGACTTCATATGCGGTAGAGGAAATCTCTCAGGCATGCCAATATCTCACGATGTTTTCACCGCGTAGATAATTTCCAATTCAATTCTGCTAGGATTATCTTTTAATCTTTTAATGAGGAGTGGATAGTTCTATTTTTTCCTTTCCAAATTATAATTTCAAATATTTTTTTAAATCTATTTCAAACGTAGAAATCTTCTAATTTTATGCCATCACTCTACATAATATTGTATTTCTAGCAAATAAATATTTTGATTTGATTTGATTTACAATAATATTATAAATAAAGACATTTCCCAGTTTCGCTTGTCTCAATTTTTTGTGGTTATAAACTGTCTTTAAATCATTATATTTCACTAGATTCTATTCTCTTTTGCTTGTCTCTTTCTTCGTATAGTTGTTATAGTAAAATTTTCCGAACAAAAACAGAAATAGAGTCGCATTCATTGAGATCGTTAGACATAAAGGGTATGAAGGCGTACACTCCGATTTCGTGATTGTCATCACAAAATGGATCAGGATAAGTATGAACTGTATCTGAAAGTTCGAAAAAAGTGAATTTAAAAATAATTCAGAACTATAAATGGAAAACATTAATGGATTGTCGCGTATAGGTAACGATCCTAAAAGATTTTCCTTAATTAAAATTAAAATACACACACATGACACTTTTTAATTTAGTCACTGGGTCGCTAGCACGAGTTGTTGAGTCAGTTTATTATCCTTTTTTGGTAGTGCGTCATAGATATATACGTTCTTGGGTTGTTTACGTCGAACTCATACCGATTAAAATTAGCATAATAATGATGCCTTTCTTTACCTTATAGTTTTTGTCATAAGAAATATGGGTTTAATGTTAAACAAACTGACGTTGATTATCAGACAATTGAGGGACGAGGAATATGTTCTATTGCACTTAACTGACCTTGTACAATTTAAAAGCATTAATAAATAAACCCTCAAGATATTTAATTGTCTCCATTTGGATGTAAATTCTCATCAACGATGTTCTCGATTGATTGTGATGCAACTTTTTTGGGAAATGATAAAATCGGTATTGGTAGTCTAAAGCCTTTCCATCATCTATCCATGAAATAGTAGTATTGCATGGAAATAAGTGATGGATGTCTGACGGCACCTGCTCCGTGTAAAATACTGATAATGCCATAGCCATATCTGTCGAAATCGACCCCACAATAGTTAGTTAAGAGTATAATGAGCTCCTTAGCAATGTCCCAATGTGAAACAGATTACTTTACGATTAATTGGTTGTTGCCTGCGGTTTCACTTGCATTCCATTGGCCTTTCCGAGACGAAGGGTAGCCTATCCCCTTTTTAATTTTAAATAAATTAAATTTTAAATTCGTTCGGCAGTTAAGACCTGAAAGCATTACACTCTGGAATCTGGTCTGTTTCGAATGTATATTACTTATAGCACGAAATATTTCATTTTAACCCAACAGACTGTCATCACAAATTCACTCAAATACTCACAATTTGCATGCTAGTAATATACTTTTTCCACCACAAGTACTTCGATAAGCTGGGAAACGCCGACAGTCCATAATAGGCGTACATTATCACATGCACCAGTGAATTAATGGTCCGTATAAATATCGTTGGGTATGTTGGCTCATACTTCAGGATTGTCCAGCTAGTGACCAGCATCATCGCATGGTGGTATACGTGGAGGAAGGTGACCTGACTGTCTTTTTTTCTAAGAACAAAGAACACTGTGTCCAGAAGTTCACTCAATTTCGCTAAGTGGTAATAGTACATCACTATTGGCAGCTGAAATCAAAATGATAATTAATTCGTCAGTTCGGTGTCGGTTCCGGTTGTCATACAAGCACCTATTGATAATCGATAGATGTAAGCATAAGCCCAAAAAGCCTCACAATGAATAATCGAATGACAATGTCATCGGTCGTCAATTAATTCTGAATTCTCGTAAACTAGTTATTTCTAAATGAATACTTACACTGTATCTAGTTTCTTCTTTTTCCAAAAGGCAAGTTTTACTCACAAAACCGTGTGTCAACATAAGTCGGCTGCACTGTAAATAAATTAAAAATAAATTTCATAAACGTATCATTTCAGCGACATCTACATTTGATGGATTTGACATTCTCATGGAAATCATTTTTTTGGCTTCCTTCCCTGTGCGTGGCTATTTAAGAACAAGGATATGAGGATGAAGAAGAGTAACATTAACAATTGAATACTCACCAAATACAGCAAGTAAGCTGAAACAAAAACTTGAATAGTGTTGTACAGCACGAGGATATTTCTCAAAATGTACGGGGGTCGCCCCTTCATATATCCAGGTCCTATTTTCAATACAAACACCAGGTATGCAATAGTAATTGACACCATAGGAACCGGAGAGCTCATCATAAACCATTTGTCGACGAAATCCACTGAAAAGCAGAAAGAGTTTATTAGGAGAAAACGCTTATACAAAATTAACAGATGTTAAACAGAGAATAAGACTACTGAAGTGGAAGTGGGTAGTGCAAATATGAAGGGCGGTGAATAGCAGGTGGTCAAAGAGAGTTACAGAGTCGACCTCACGAGAAGGTAAGAGACAGCAAGGAAGACAGAGAAAGAGTTGCAGAGACATATTTACACAGCAGTGTTGATTCATTGACTGCCTCATTAGTCTAGAGGTCTCAAGCGCGACTGCTACGCTAGAGATCCTGGGTTCGATGCCCAGGTCGAGCGAAGTGTTATTGAGTTTTTCTATGAAATTCTTTGTAGCAACTCGGAGTTTGGATTTGCCCGGTTAATGGCAATAGGCTCGCCCTCTATTACATGGGACCTAAATATACCAGCGAAGCGTAGGTGTACATTAGTACTTCTCTGCCTAAACCTTCGGGGAATACAGGCGTGATGTTATGTGTAGATCCAACTGGATGCATAACGAGATGACGGCGCCGATTTAGCGACCATAATTACATTTACTATGGCCGCGTGTCCACCGCACGCCCGTCACCCGAGCGCCGTCATCCCGTCCACCAATTTTTCGCTTAGTTCTGCGCTACCGCTAGAACTCGGCCCGAGATTGTGACGGGCCGAAGTGGTGGCAATACAAAACACATTTAAACGTGTCCGTTGTCATCGCACCGCAATAGCTTTTGATTATTTATATCAAAAATATATTAGGTACAATAAAAATGCCCAAGAAATTGCCGCAACTTGAATAAAACATAAAATAAAAATACATAAAACGCTCCTGTAATGTATCTTTCTCGTATTATCAGATGAATCCATAGTTCTTTGCATCGCCTACGCCTTCTTACGTACAAAAGCAGAAGGAGAAGTTATCAAACAACTGACTGAACCACCGAGATCGGATCGTTGCGGTGGACAAATGATCGCCGTCACGTCAACGTGATCTCGGCCAGAAATAATCTCGCTGACGGTTCCGTGCCGGTGGCGGTGGACAAACGCACTGACTCTTTTAGCAAGCCAAATTTTTTTGGGTCTTTTAAAAATCACGTCCTTCAATTCTAAATGATAGCCGTCAAAATGCACATAAAAACAATAAAATTCAAATATGTAATGTCAATTTATTAAGTAATTTAACTACATAATTATACTTACAGATATAACGCCTGTACAATTTTCATGGCCATATTGATATGTATTACAAAAGTAATTTAAAAAAACAATAGCTCTGTTAGTCGTAAGTAACAGCAGGCATCGAATTACTAAAACTAAACCATTATTCTATTCTAATTAGTAAGCAACTATGACCTTCCTGCCGTTAATTGCAAATTGTATTAATTTATCGCGTGCTATTCGACTGTAAGGCAAAGGTTTTTTTTATAGTATGTCTGATTCTGAATCTTTAGATTCAGAATCAGACGATTAACACCGCACTTGCCTTCCTTCCCTATAGGGCATAGGCCATGGGATTGCCCTGCGTCACACACACATCTCTGTTCTCTACAAAGGCCAGTCCTTTTGATAGGCGTCAAGCTCGCCCCTCCAGCATTGTCTTTTTTGCCGCGCTGTCGCCTAGCGTTTAATGGGATCCTTTCGGAGGGACCTTCAGTCTCTATGAGTTATGGACTGACACGGGAAGCCCGCCGTCTGACCAGGCAATGGCATTAGAGGGGTGCGTTCTTGACCGGGGAAGTACTACCTTCCCACAGAATATCGACGTCAAGTAGCAATATGCATACTGTTGCGTTTCGTACGGTGACTGTGGAGCGCCAGGGGCCCCATTCTTTCCTCAGTCCCCTTCCTTCTCCTTTCTCCTTCCCCTTACTTTTCCTTAATAGTATCGACAACGCATCTTCAACTCCTTTAGTTTTGCAGATGTCCATCGACGGCGATGACTACTTACCACTATCCTACACCGATTGTCGAGTTATCATAAAAAAATACTGAGGCCGAGGAAAAAATAATGTTACCGAAAAATTTTTCAACAGAAAACGTAATCCAATGTGATTTTTGTTTCTGTTGAAAACGTAATAATGCAATAAATTGTTCCTGTACTTAGGTACAAAAATAGTACAAGACTTAATTTATGAGTGGTTAGTAAAATTAAAATTATTTTTATACCCAGATAAAATCATGGTTTTCGAACATTGGAGAGATCGACTACCTTCTAAAATATAAAACAAATACCTAAAAAATATGTAAATATATCACAAAATTACTAAAACAATAAACTACACTCACGTTTTCCACTAAAATCCGAAAACGGTCCATTTTCCGTCTGAATCACATTCAAACTTGTGTCATATTGCTTCATTTTGATATTTATTTTTATAACTACAACAACCTACACGAAGTAATAGTCAGCTAACAATAAAGAAAAATAACCCTAGTGACATTCCGTGTATAATTTAAGGTGTGGTCCCACTCGCAGCGATAAGATTTTTTTGTATTCTTCAATTATACGGTTATTATTTATATATTTCATTCTATTTATTATAATTATAATCAATCTTGCGCATCACTATCAATAGGAAGCCATAAACAATTATATTGCAGATAAAAGGCAAAGATATTAGTCCCACTGCTGGGCTTTTTTTAATGAAATCTGTACTAATATAACAAAGTTGAAGAGTTAGTCTGATTGAACGCGCTGATGACTGATTTAAAAAGTTCTGTATGGAAAATTGGTCCTTAAGCCTTTAAAAAAAACAGGTTATTTACTCATTTGCTTGACGTAAATACAAAAACAATAGGAGGCTATATTCAAAATATCTTTGGTCGTAATATATCGTTCTGTAAGGATGGCGCTCTGTAGGTCCTTTTTAAAAAAAACACAATTTACACTGCTGAATGGTTTGGTTTATTGCCAAAATTAACATCAGAAAAGAAACGTATGGATCGGACAACGGTTGGTAATCGACTCTCTATAACACAACTCTGGAAACAGTTTTATATAAATTACAATTGTATATGTCAGCGTTTACTGCATACAAAGACAATGCATAACATCTCCCCCCTTTAAGACGGAGAAATATCCTTAAAATATTCGAAGTCATAAAATTACAAAAGTTTAAAAATGACATCACAATCAGCAGTGAACTAATTTAAGCTAGTTATACAATAGTATGTTTTATTTATTTATTTAATTATATATATTTAATTATATTTTATCCTTAGTCCTTCAGGTAATAGAAATTATGTTTTATTTTTAATAAAATGAATTAAAAACTACTTATGTTTCGATTCGATTCGGAGTGTCTAAAAACAACTTTATTTTTTGTTTTATTAATTTCTATTTCCGGAAGACTTTTAATTGACTTCCTGTCGCATTCAATGGATTCATCCGAAATATTAGTTAATTCAAGAGTAGCTGCAGTATTAGTTTTATAAGATTTTTTATTGTTATGACATTGATTAAAGATTTGAATGCAACAAGATGTATTTTTACAACAATTCGGGAAACATTTTTTATAAATTCTATATATTATATAAGTAATAATTAGACAAATTATAATAATAGTAATAGCAGAATAGTAATGTCCATATTTCAGTATATGGGACTGATTTTCAGCCTGACGTATTTGACTTTCTAAATTATCTAATTTATGAGAGGCTACGCTTAATGATTCTAAGTCCATATTAGTCAAAGTTATTGGAGAAATATTGTGTAAACTATTATTAATCAAATTAAATTTGCAACAATCATCTTCAATTATATTAAAGTTAATAGATAGTTGGCTTGGCAAGACAGTTTTATATCTTCGAGATGGATACATTTGTAGGGTTTGAAAATATGCAATACAATTATTATGTAAAGATAATATTCCAGTACCTTGTAAAGTAAAATCATTAATTTCATTGTTACATTTTATAGTTAATTTATTAGGTTTTGATTGTACATAAATATATCTTCCGTCATTAAGTTTTTGCCAAAGATTAATATAACCATAAATTATTTTTGACTCACATATATCAGGAAGTGTTAGAGTAACTTCAGTTAACAACTTCGTTTCACATGTTGGGTTATTAATAGTAGATAAAATAGAAGGAAGTGGACATATAATATACTCTAAATTAGTACTTTTACAGTCACTTAAACTATCTAATAATGCGTAACTTAATCTATCATCCGTTACAGCCACGTATAGTTTGGTCGGGTGAATGAGACCATATGACAAAAAATTGTTTATTTCATGTGGTGTAGGTAACGGTAGATTCTTATAAACACTAAATTTAACTGAATTAATTAAAGGAATTTCAATAACAAACATTAATTTGTTATTATAATAATAAGAAGTTAACCTAGATAAATCAATTATATTATGAATGTTCTGTAAGGACAATGGAGCAGGAAATTCTAAGTTTTTTATATTTATTTTGTTACTAGAAAGTTCATTAAACAATTTTGTAGGCGTTAAAACATAAGGATGTAGAATGTTTGCTTTTGCGAATAAAATTGAGTTTAAAATTGTATCTAAAATATTAGAAACTGACAATAAAGAACCTTCCATGACGTTAATTAAATTATTAAATTTTTCAGTATTTATTAATTTAGAAGTATCCTTAGAATTTTCTGAAAGTACGTAGTTAAGTTTTTCTATTTGTTTATTTAATCTTAGTTCATTATTATTTAATTTTAAGATAGAAGCATTAAAATTATGAATGGTAGATTGTACAATATGTATATTGTCTTTCATTAATGAAAATATATGATTTTCATTTTGTTGGCAATTAGAAATAGCTTCATCATATTTTCGGGCATCATCGGCATCTAATGTACCAAAGAAAAATTTCAGAATCTCACCACCGAACTCAAGAGCTCTCTTAAAACGGTTTGAAGGGTTTTCAGAAATAAGGTGAGACAGTGAATCATATTTAAGATTATTAGCGTTAATAAGAATTTCTAAAGGGTTAATCATATCCTTACAATCAATAGTTAAAGAAGCCATATTCTGAGCTTTTTCACAAAAGCTAGAAATGCTTAAAATGCTTTTATCAATTTTATTTAAATAAGGTTTGACTGGTACTATATCAACATAAGTGATTACATTCCAGTAATCATTATAGAAATATGCAATAGAAGTCGGGTCGAAGAATATTCCGGGACTATGTGATATAGTCTGGATTGGTTCCGAATAACTCGTTTGGAAGAAAAACCTGAAACAATTATAATTATAATTTTATGCTGGTTTTATTTCATTTATATGATATTTTAAATGTTTTCTATTTATGCAAAGTGTAACATTATTTTTTCCATGAGTTTTTATTATCTTGAATGGTCCCTTCCAGATTGGGGACAAAGCTTTACGCATCCTATGATGTTGTTTTAAATAAACTAAATCGCCTGTCTTATAAGTTTTGCTTGTACTAGAAACGTCATAATATTTCTTTGAAGACTCCTTACTTTTATTTATATTTTCCAATGCTTTTTCTCGGGAGTATTTCATTCGATATTGCAAAGCACGAATATATTCTTGATAAGTAGTGTTATCAGAAGGATTGTATAGACTACTAGGGATAGATGGCTTATGGCCATATAATAACTCGAAGGGAGTAAATTCTGTAGTACAATGCGGAGTTGTATTATATGATAATATCGCTGTGGCTAGATAACAATGCCAATCGTCCTGATTATCATTAACGAAGGACTTTAAATATTCTTTAAGTGTAGCATGACTACGTTCAAGTGCGCCATTTGTCTGAGGGTGGTATGGCGTTGAAAATAGATTTTTTATTTTAAGAATTTCGGTTAACTGCCTAAATAGCTCGGAAGTAAAACAAGTACCTTGATCGGTAAGAATCATTTTTGGAAAACCGAATAATGATATGAAATGAATGAGGTTACGTGCTACTTCATCGGTTGTAGAAGTAATCATTGGATAGGCACATGAAAATTTCGTTAGATCGTCCTGCAAGGTTAAAATATACTTAAATTTTTGAAGGCCAGCCTCGGGTAGAGTACCGACGATATCTAGAGCTAATCTTTCAAATGGTTTACTACTAGAGGACGTTATAACCATAGGTGCCTTATTGGAAGCCCGTAAGGGTTTGTTTATTTGGCACATTTTACAATTCTTTACAAAGCGTTCTATGTCAGACCGCATATTTTTCCAGTAATAAGAAGCTTTGATTCTACTATACATGCGTTTAATACCCGGGTGTCCCGCTATAGTGGTCCCATGGTTTTCTTTAAGGATATTTTGAACCTCGGTAGGGGTAGGATAAAATATTTGATTTTTATAAATATGAACTTTAATATTTGTGCCATGGAAAACATAGGAAATCATGTTATAAATTTTCACATAAACTAATTTAGTAAAAGGTTCTGAAAAGTCTGAAATAGCTAGTTCTTTATCATAATCATCTTTAGATATTATTTGATCTCTTAGTTGTATTAATAGATTGTAAACAGTTTTATAACTAGTTTCATCATAATGATGAATCTTTGTAAAAACGAAAAAGAATATTTTATTTTTTGAATCAAATGATTTTACAGTTTCAGCTTCTCGCTCAGCTGATAACAACTCATTAGAGTTTTCAATCATCGATAAGATTTGTTCAGTATTTGGCATAGAACTATCAAAATCCAAAGAAACTGGACAAGCAATTAATTTTTGTTTGGCCAAATGTAAACCTTGGTTGTGCTCTTCAATTTGTGTATCATTAGAAGTAGATTTAATAAATTGTTTTTTGAAGTATATTTCATATGTTGTATTATTAAGCATAGAATGATTGATAGCATTTACTGGATTGCGAGATAGAGCATCTGCATTAGAGTTAATACGACCTGGTCTGTAAACTATCTCATAATTATACTCTTCTAATTTCAGTCGCCACCTGAGTAAACGTCCACCGGGATCTTTTGCATTAAATAACCATGTAAGGGGACGATGGTCAGTTACAATTTTAAATTGATAACCGTATATATAAGGTCGGAACGTGTTAACACCAAAAAGAATTGCAAGAAGTTCCTTTTCGGTTGTAGAATAATTACCTTCTTGTTTATTTAAAGTACGGGACGCATACGCGATAGGCTTATCTTTTCCGATTTCGCCCTGCGACAAAACTGCACCAACGGCATAATTCGAAGCGTCCGTGGTTATAATAAAAGGTTGAGAAAAATCAGGATATTGTAATAAAGGGGCTGAAATTAATTTTTGTTTAAGAAGATTGAAAGCTTGCTCCTGTTCGTGCGACCAACGGAAAGCTACGTCTTTTTTTAACAAAGATGTAAGAGGTTTTGTTATATGAGAAAAGTTTTCTATAAAACGACGATAGTAACCAGTTAATCCTAGAAAAGATTTAATGTCTTTAGGAGTTTTAGGTGTAGGAAAATGAGAAATGGCCTTGACCTTATCCGGGTTAGGCGAAACACCTTTATCTGTAATAACATGCCCAAGATAAGCGACTTCACGCCGCAAAAACTCACACTTGTCGGGCTGTAATTTTAAATTAGCTTCTCTGAATTTGGAAAGTACAAGTTCAAGTTTTTTCATATGGGATTCAAGGTCATGAGAATATAAAATACAATCATCTAAATAAATATAGCAATGGAGACCTTGTAGTCCAGAGAGAACTAAATTCATCATTCTTTGAAACGTAGAGGGCGCATTTTTCAATCCGAAGGGCATCCTATTAAATTCAAAGTGGCCTGAGATGCCATTCGTAGTTACGCTAAACCCTGTCTTTTCAGCGTCCTTGGGATTTAAACAAAGTTGATGAAAGCCTGATGCTAAATCAAGCGTGCTAAAATACTTAGAGTGACCTAATTGATCTAAAATGTCAGTTATAAGAGGAAGAGGATAGACCTCAGAAACCGTGACGTCATTTAGACGACGATAATCAATAACGATTCGCCACTTTTGTTTACCGGAAGCATCTAATTTTTTAGGTACTACCCAGACGGGTGCACTCCATGGTGAAATTGAAGGTCGAATGATATTTTGGTCTAGCATCTTTTTAATTTGTTTTTCTACTTCGTCCTTGTGAATTTCAGGAAAACGGTACGATTTTACGTGAATAGGGGCAGCATTCCCGGTATTAATAGAATGTTGAAGTATATTAGTACATGTTAAGAATTCACCATCAAGATGAAATATATCGGTGTATTTAGAAAGACAATTCATTAAAGATTTTTTCTCTTGCGGATTTAAATGTGAGCACCGAATTTGCTCAAGGACCTTTCGAGGTCGGTCACTATTTAAAGAATTTAATTGATGAACAACTTCAGGATGAGTGTCATCTGACTTTGATGACGATAGCTCAAATGGGGTTAATTTGACATAAAAATTGTCAATTCCTACTGCAGACTCAGTAGTGTTTAAAACAGAGACATTGACTCTATTATTAGGTTTTAAGCTTACTATGCAATTTGCTAAAAATACGCTTTCACAGATTTTCTGGTCTAAAATTAAAGCTACTTTTTGTTCGGAAAAGTCAGATAAATTTGAAACTGGACACTCAATAACCATTTCTGACCGTGGAGGTATAACATATGACGGCTCACTAAAACAAATAGGGATAATGTGACCTTGTAAATTTAAGGTATTAGTAGAATATTGGACGTCAATTCTAAAGTGCTGAATAAAATTGCTACCTATAATACCATCGTAACATAAGTTAATCGCATCATCAATCGCATTAAAAATATAGTTAAATATTATCTTACTTTTTGGAGAAATGCGATACTCAAAATTAAGTTGAATAGTTCCTAGCGATTCACAATAAGAATCATTATCACTTAAACCTTTAATTTTAACAATATTAGGTTGAAGAATCGGCTGGTTCAATAAACTTGAGAATTTCACAATGGAAATTGAAGAACCAGTATCGATTAAAAAACATAAGGGCTTATCATTAAAATTTGTTTTTAAATAAACGTGAGGAAGTGAAACTTTATTATTAATGTTATTTATAACATGAGCTTTCTCACGTGAGCATTCCCTAGAAAAATTAGACTCTTTACGAGATGAGGGAATGTCAAAACATTTTTGTAAATTCGTATTATTATTTGTAACATAACAATCCGAGGTATTAAATTTAATTTTTGACTCGGATGAGTTTGATTGTTGACTAACCTGTGTTGGGGAAAATTTAAGAACACAGGGGTCAAAATTAACTTTCGAGAACTGAGTATTTAATTTATTTTTATAATTAAATTGAGACGAAGGTGTGTTAGTCCGTGCAACAGAGAATTGACCACAGACGGAACGACCTTGAAACTTTAGTGGAAACTCAGTATTTTTAATATAATTTTTATCATGATAAACATTAGCTTTAGTTGTCCGCGTATTAGATAAATTAGGAACACGGTTTTTTAATAAGTATTTCGTGTCATTCAAAACACCTTGAGGTTCCGGCAGACACGGCACCGAAACCGATTTTAGTTTAAATCGTTATTATCACTAGAAGTGTCGACAACATGCACATTAGAATGGTTATTATTGTTCGACATGCCGCTTGTACTTGGTGCATTTGCACCTGATAGTGTAGAATTACGCGGCACGGAGTGCATATTATTATTTTTAAACTGAAGTTTGCGACACTCTTTGATCAAATGTCCGCGCTTTTTGCAATATGCGCACATTTTATTAGAATTAAAATTAGACGATGATTTATTATGATTGTTATAATTAAAATTATTTTGATTGTTGTTTGATGAATTAGTATTTACGTGATGAAAATTAGTAGAATGCCTAGGTTTATTCCTGTAACATTCTGAAGCATTATGACCGCTTTTTTGACAAACTGTGCAATGTTTAGATGAGCGGTTTGTAACCTTAGAGAGATTAAAAAGCTTTTCTTCTTCAACAGCGTGTGTAATAGCGTCAGATAACTTTTTAGGGTTTCTGCAACGCACAATATGAGAGAAATTTGGATTCAATCCTAATATAAATATATCTCGAGCTAATTGCTCCATAATAGCTAATTTGCCTACAAGTTCGGTTTCATCCTCGCAGCTGTAATGGATATCGGCTTGAATTCGTGTTAAACAAGCTTCAACACGTATAGAATATTGTATCACATCTTCTGAAGGCAATTGTTTACATGATTGAAGATCAACTAATAAATGGGATGAATGTTTTTTCTCCCCGAAAGTAGATTTAAGAAATTGCTTAATTTCAGGCCAGTTATTAAAACGTTTAAGACAGCTGGCTAACTGTGCTTTGCCTTCAAGTTGTGATATAATAAATTTACATAAAACATTCTGCTGGTCTGTACTTGCTAATGCAATTGCAGCTTCGCAATTAGTAATAAACGCGGGCAATGTCTCGCGATCCCCTTTGTAGGGTTTGATAAATTTGGTAAGCGTATTTAGAGGTACCTTTTCAGACATTTTGGGTTTTTGTTTTTTATGAATTGGACTATCTTCTACAGAACTGTTTGAAGAATCGGAAGTTTCTACTTCTTCGATTTTTTCTTTTTTAGGCGGCATTAAATAACGTTATAAAAAATTGTAAAATGCAGTAAGTACAGATCTTCAGAAAAACACAATAATATTGATTAATAACATAGAATTAAGTAAATTAGGAATAGATGATCTTTAAATTAAGTTATAGATGTTATGATGTAAAAATTTGTTAATAAACACTTTTTCGAGAAAATTCACTTTCACTTTGATTCACTCCTAATTTGGCAAGATTTTATAAAAGAAAATAAAGAAAACTCACAGTATTAACGCAGAATTCACGAACATTTTCACACACTCGAAGAATGCGATGCGGTGTCGTGTGCAGCTAAAACGGCAGTGTCAGCGTGAACCTCGGGGACCTGGCGTCTCAGGGAGTCGTATTGCAGAACTCGAAGTCACGTTGCGTCAACCGTGGGAATGACTTTACACGTGTAAATGGTGGTAAGTAAAGTCCACGTGAGCTGATGATGGAGGGTGAGCTGATGATGGTGATGAGGTCGTGTTGTCCGATGAAGCTGATTACAGTGGATGTGATGCGGGCTCACACTCTACGGTGGAGGCTTACCGTCGACCACGAACAAGCAGCAGAGAGTGTCGGTGGAGATGCGGGCTCACGCTTAATAGCGGAGACTTATCGTCGATCTTGATGAGAGCAGCAGCGCGGGCTTGGGGCATACAATACCCAAAGGCTTATCGTCGACCACTTGCACTTTCACTAAAAGTTAGGACCTTTCTTCTACTACAGAGCCCGTAATCTGGTGAGAGACGTGTTTCGTTTCGCGACGCGCCTAACACCTAATGGATCCCAGTACTCAGCGATTTTTCCTGGGATCCCACTTCTGACACCAAATTTGTAAGGATGGCGCTCTGTAGGTCCTTTTTAAAAAAAACACAATTTACACTGCTGAATGGTTTGGTTTATTGCCAAAATTAACATCAGAAAAGAAACGTATGGATCGGACAACGGTTGGTAATCGACTCTCTATAACACAACTCTGGAAACAGTTTTATATAAATTACAATTGTATATGTCAGCGTTTACTGCATACAAAGACAATGCATAACAGTTCGAATACAAATGTGTTTTGAAACTAAATTTTCATTTATCCGCCTGCATTCCCCGAAGGGTTAGGCAGAGGTGTACTAATGTGCACCCACACTTCGCCGGTATGTTTAACTCCCATGTAATAGAAGGGCGAGCCTACTACGACTGCTAAAAATCATTTATGTTTCAACAAAATAAGGAAGTGCAATTATAACAATAACCGAATGTCAAATAATGCAAGATCGGTATAATTAAATGATTTCCGAATTTAAAAAATCTTCAAATCAGTTTCAACTTATAGTTATTTAATTTGTTTTTAAACTGCCGTATTTAATAAATATTGATATATTAACATGTATTTAGTAGCTATATACACGTCGTCATACTTAAAAAACTTTTTTTCAATGAGCAGTGTTAAAATTCAGAAAGTTAAGATGGAACTTTGCGAACGAAGAAGTGAGCCCGGCTTAAACTACGCCTAACGGTGTACAACACACAATTACACGCACATATGTATTAGTTAACTACGCCTTCGCCATACATCGATATACATCGATACATCGATATACATCGATACATCGATATACATCGATAGCTCGACTGACAAGATAAGGCGTAGTATCTGTATACGTTTGTGCTGGTAATTGTGTGTTGTACACCGTTAGGCGTAGTTTTAGCCGGGCTCACTTCTTCGTTCGCAAAGTTCCATCTTAACTTTTTATTTTGATCTGAGTTTTAAAAAGCAAGCATCCGTTTTCATTGATTAAACAAACTTGACGTATCGCAGTTTTAAATACAAAGTTAAATCTATTTTGTTAATCAAAATAGAAAAAGTTGAAGGTTAAGAATACCTTGTAAGTGCCGCGTAACTTCGACATGCCGTAAGGTTCATAGATTACGTAAATAACTAATATTGTTTGTATAGGTACCACGCACACACACACACACACACACACACACATAATCATCAGTATTGTTTATATAGGTACGGTATAAAATCATGTTGTGTGTAATTATGGTATTTTCCGAAACAATGTGGTGGAAATTAAAAACAAAACCTTTTTTTTAAATAAGAACATTTTCTAGCGGAAGAAATCTTCGTGCCCTTTTGCCAATTTATTTGTGGTCGGCGCATCATGTCCTTTTTCATCATTCATCCGTGTTAATCGTCATCTCCAACAATCCATGCATTTTTTCACCGGTCTCCCGCTACCCGTCCATCCCTCTACATTCATATTTAAAATCCTTTAAGTCACATGCGTTTCATCCTTCCTTATCACGTGCCCATACCACGATAAATAATTCCTTTTTAACTTTTCTGTAACTGGCACCATCTTCAAATAAATTCGTTCCTTATTTTATCCACCTTAGTAAATCCACACATCCTTAGTCTCAACATTGTCATCTACGCTTAATGTAGTCCGCTTTCGTTGATCTTTTTAACGGCCCAGCACTTGGATCCGTACAAAGAAAGAAAATTCTACCTAAAATTCAAGGGGCCACGAAGCTACCGAGAACATTGCCTTTGATGTCGAATTTATTTTCCACATTCTACATCTTAAGGTGACGTCGGCGACATCTATTGATGGCTAATTACTATGTTCTACAACTTTAAAACTAAATGATAACTGGTGGAAATTTCGCAAAATATTTTTCGAAAATAATTCCAAGACAAAGATTAGTCGTAGTGTTAATTTATACATTTATTATGATTATAGAAGGTTCATTAAAAAAACGACTGAAATAAAAGAAAAATACTTTATTCCATTAAAATTATTGGATGTTCAATGTTCAATATCTAATTGCCCCCGTTAGCCGCGCAGTTGAAATGGACATCCAGCATTTCGTAGTTGCGTTCCCCGGCCGAATCAAAGAACGGATTGCCCCGTAAAAAAAACTACAACTATGTATCAGAAAGGCCGCAGTGCAAGTGTTGTATCAAGTCCAACAGGCTAACCCTTTCCCGGTTTTGATGATGGTTTTAATCGAATGTACTCTATGTAAAAGCATAATGTTCCTACTGCCTCATTAGTCCCGTGGTCCAAGCACGACTGCTAGACGACACGACGTCCTGGGTTAAATTCTCAGGTCGAGCAACGAGGGAATTGAGTTTTTCTATGAAATTCTCAGTGGCAGCTTGGAGTCTGGATTTGTGCCCGGTTAATGGCAATAGGTTCGCGTACATATGGGACCTTAATCGGCAAAGTGTGGGTGTATATTAGTACATCTCTGCCTAACCCTTCAGGGAATACAGTCGGGATGGTATGTACTGTCTGCCGACGTGTTGTATCAAGAGCAACTAGAAACAAGCTTATCTGATTTCGGACATCGTAATTGGATTTGGAACCCATTATATTTTTTCAGTTTAGCTCAGTTTCAGAACTATACATTTTGTTCAGTCCCTAATTTTGTCATTTTGGAAATTTACTGCAACCCTCTGCAATTAGGAAGGAAGGCTTTAAAGATTTTCAGTTGACTGTCTAACTACTACTAAATAAAAAAAACAAGTATTATTTAAACTTTATTAGTTTCTTAAAATTAACATTATTTTGTACCATTGTTAATTGCATTAAGTACAAAATCAAAACTATGCTAATTAAAAATTAAGTATTAAGTTAACTAATAGTAGGTTCTTAATCTGATAACAAAATTACAGGTCTTCAGAATATGGAAAATATTCTGGAACATTTCTTAAAACAATTTATTCTTAAATTGATGATTTATGAGGCTTTTCATACATAGCCATACTTCTTTCTTTATTAAACAAATTTGGGTGGCTCCGCGCTATTTAATAGTCAATACTGCTTTGCTGTGACAAGATCAGATTTTGTTACAAAGAAACATTATTTCGCAAAATCTTTACATTGTACAGTTAGGAACTTATCACAGTTTAAAATTGCTCCATACTGTTTTAAACTGCATTTAGCTAACTTGAATTTCCTCCCAAATAATGTTTATAATATATTTAGGTATATTTTCTCAAAGTTCTAATTGCTGGTAGGTTATTATGAATTAAATTCTAGTTCATAATATCACAACTCCTTTTAACAATTAATTATTGGTTTTATATTTTTGATGTGACCTGCAGCTTCTAAAGCTGTGATTTAGTAAAGAATGTATATTGAAGCCAAAATGTTTCTTTTTGTTAATTTCCTATAAAATAACAATATAACAAAAAAAATATAGATACCCAGTTTTGTGATTGAATAAGAAAGTAATGTTACGTAACTGGTAGAAAAACAGATTCTAGATTATTTTTTTAGAACTCTTTAGGATAAAAACAAAGCTAAAAAGGATACTACCGTTACTCATAGCAAAGTTAAATACAACTCCAAATCGGAGAGTTATTGGCAAATCTTATAATCCAAGTGGACGGCTGCTTATTGCGATTTTACTCAGAGAAAGTAAGATACTTATGGTTACTGTATAGTAAGGCTTAACTGTCACGGATTTCAAGTGCTATGCACACAATCGTGCAATACCTGGAGCTTTGTCCTTACGAACATTAATTATTTCACGAATAATATTTAATATTCTTCGTCTCAATTCTAAATCAATCTTCATGTATGAAAGGTCTCAATTCTTAACTAAAATCTGTTTGCGTCGAATAAGTGCACGATTATACTTCACGTATTATATTTACAGCAAATGCTTAACCTTAAAATCTACATTAACAATTGTGCGGTTGGCAATTTATTGTAAATTTAAAGCGTCTTCTCACTGGTACGATAATTTTAAATTCATTAATTTTGCAATACGAACTACGATATGCTGTAATTTTAGACCTCACTTGAAAATTAACGGCTCTAACAAATGATAGCACCAAACATGGTCCTTTCTCCAATTTAAGAGAGTCCTAGTGAAGCGAATACTTAAGCGTACTTAACTAACTTCCAATCTCCACATAAACCTTAGGCTTTAACAATACCAATGTCATCACATACATCAGTCTCAATAGAACCGCTAGCTGTAGTCTTAGACCATGATGAATCATTTCTTTATTATACTATCGAAGTCGTATTCGGCGCCATATGCTGATTTTGCCGTCCGCCTTGTTAAGAAGAATTTTCCATCTTTCATATAATCACCGCAAGCCTTGTTAACTTCGCAAGGGATTTCGTCTATATTGGGAACGCTATTGCAATCATTCCCATGAACACCATTTTCCATTTTCTGATTGACTCCATTTTTGCACACACCATTTGTTTTGACACCATTATGAGCTCTCTCATATTCTTCTTTAATCTCCTTTTCAATATTTTTCTTTTCGATACATCTTTTTCTGTAGTTTTTAGTGTAAAAATTTAGGAAAAGAAGGAGGAAGATCGTGATGTTGGAGCAGATGAAGTAAGTAAAACCTGAAGCGTACTGACAGCGAGGAGAGAAGTGCGTCCAGGCACAGTAGGTGAGCATCAAGATGAATTGGATCTGGAAATATCATATTAAAATATTACTGATAATTTAATCGTTAGTCCAATTGTGGTACACTAATAACGTGTGTTCCTTATATTTTCAAAAACTGGATTAGGATAACTCAGCTTTTAAATGGCACATGCTTTTATGTAGTGTATTATTATAAACCTTGACTTAGCTTAGACTTTGTTTAAATCATCTATCTATCTATCGATAAAAAATCAAAAGTTTGTTCTCTAGAAGTAAATACGACAAATCATCATCATACATCATCATACGAGTACTAGCCTCTCCCCTATTATGATAGCGTCGGCTTCCTTAAGTGCCAACTAAGCTACCGAGACCACTGCCTGTAATGTCGAATTTCTATTCCACGTTTTACGTCTTTTAGGTGAGGCTGAAGTTCTCTTTCACTAGAAAATTTATATCTTTGTGATTATTTCGCATTCCATGAAATCTTTTTTTTATAATATGTGACTTACCAACTGTAGCTTAGTAACATATTTCTTCCACCAAAGATATTTCTGGAACCGTGGTCCTAAGCCCGATAGCAGATAGTATGAATACATGACGACGTGGACGATTGAGTTGAGAAGTGCCAGGACGGCTCCTTCACCGCCGGCTGCAAACTTTAGGTAGCTCCAAGAATAGAGAGCCATGATCACGTGGTGGTATACATGGAGGAAAGTTACCTGGAAGCATAATGAGAGTTTGTAAGAAAAAGAGAATCTTTCTGACAGTTCTTATACTGCACTCATTGTAACAAACTTATGCCTCACCTGCTTATCTTTTTTGCGCAGAACGAAGAATACTGTGTCTAGAAGTTCAGTGAATTTCGCGAAGAAATACCACCAACCTAAATCTAGTAGCTGAAAAAAATATTTATTGATTTTAAAAAAAAAAATAAAGTAAGTATGTATGCTACTTTCAATTTCTTTCTTAGGTTATCAAATTTGAAAGGATTTACAGGTATGGCGGAATGATCGGTACCAAACTCCTTGTTCATTAGTGTGGATGTAGACAGTAACAACACATTAATAGATGATGCTGCTTAAATTAAATTTGTGTACGAAAATATTTATGAAGTTGGCGTTTAGCAAGTGGCGGTCTTTAGTTTCTGAGTATCCCTGTGGGAAAAAGGCGTTACTGTATGTAATGTTGGTAATCAAATTTGTTATTTTATGTAAGAAATAAGATTTGTTGTGCGTCATGGTCACAATAAAAACTGTTTGTCTGGTAAAAAGATTAACTAGTCATCAGATTGTATAGGGTCAACAATGTTGTGTTCTATTCTACATAACTATAGGTATATTATATTGTTAGAAGTAGTGTTCCAATGCAGGGCAAAGCCCTCCCCATTCTTCTTTGACTTCCCTTTATCTGCTATTAAAATACAAGTCTTTCTTGGAAGAGTCCAACTTGAAATAGAGAAAAAGTGAAAATTATTGAAACGTTTCTTACCATAATATTTTGCGTGTTAGACGGATACCGACACCCCGCATAAATTATGCCGTCTCGGAAGAGATTCAACTTGAAAACCTGAAATTTAAAAAAATACTATGATGAAGCACTAGAAGATAAATATATGTGTATGGGCTGTTGAATATTTAATTAATGATATTTATTTTACTAAATAGATAGCTTAAACTATCAAAGATCAATAAGCACACACCATATAAAACTTTATAAAACATTTAGGCAATATGCACTTGAAACAGATGAGGTTAATATTTTTTTTTGGGGTACTATTTTGAATCCTCATTACGTCTGTATCAATATTTCCTAATTTGTGTGTGTAAAATGTTTTACATTTGTTATACCAGATGGCGCGGGCATTTCCTGATAACAGACGTACATACTTAGAAACTTAACGCATCATGGTCTAAGTCTAGGCATATATGCCTCTAGGGTATAATTATGAGTGTCACAATGCGGCCATGTCTGAAATGGCCATTTAAAGAACGAGCCCTTGCTTCAATGGATTTCCAGGTAGTGCAAAGTGTTATTGAGTTTTTCAGCTCGGAGTTTGGATTGGTCCCTGGTTAATAACACTGTCTAATTAGTCTAGTCGGCCTTAGCTCGACTGCTATGGTCTGCTGGTGCTATAGACAGGTCCTGGATTCGATTGTCCGGTATAGCAAAATGTTATTGAGTTCTTCTATGAAATTCTCAGTAGCAGCTCGGAATCTGGATTTGTGCCCGGTTAATGGCAATAGGCTCGCCCCCTATTACATAAGACCTAAACGCAATGGCAAAGTGTGGGTGTATGTATACTCAACTAATACATTAGTACACTATTTATTTATTTATTTAGGGACAAAAAACAGTTATACGTTAGTTTACATACCAGTGCTTAAAGATAAGAAAAGATAAACGTATAACCCACACTATTATCCACGAATTAAAATCAAAACGATAATAATAATGAGGAAAGGCTATTGCCTAACCCTTCGGAGAATACAGGTTTGATGGTATGTTAATTTAATGACAATGAGCTAGACCCCTATTATATGAGCCCTAAAAATATTCCATTTAAGTGGGACTGTGTATGGATGTGCTGGCGACCGTATTTTTGAATAAACATATTATTTATATTATTTAATTTACCTTAAAACAAATCATAACTGCCAGGAAGACTTGTGAGGCGTTGTAATAAGCGATGAGCCGGTTCATCTGCAACGGTTGTCGGTTCTTCATGATCTTCGGGCCGATGCGTATCAGGATCAGGTAGGCTACAACCACTGATAGTATTGGCATCGGACTTGACATCATGAACCATGAATCCACTAAGGCACCTGGAATCACAAATTTGGTTTGAAATAAAGCTGCTTTTTTCGGATTTTGTCGCATTAAAGGTACTTATATTATTTAATTCCCTAAGCTTTGGATTCTTTACAGTATCCATGGTCACAGGTAGACTGAGGGGTTTGACGTCTTAATGTTAAAATAACTAACAGCTACTCTAAGTTTTTGTTAATAACTATTATTCGATCCGGTCACGCAGAACTATAAACGATATCCTTCGGTTTTGCAGTACCTATTGTGCTTGGATTTAGATTTAATGGAACCTATGATGGGGTTACAAGCAGGTGGTACAGACATTGAAATTCGGGTGTTTTTAATAACAATAGCCTAGCAAATTATCGTAGGAAGGAATCGGTTTTCCTAATGCTTTGAATCGGTAACAAGAAGTTTTATTTCAATGGCTAATATTCACGTAATTGTCAGTAATTAGTACCTACCTAAATGTTTGATTGTTGTAGCATTAGAAAGTTAGTTTATAACGAGTATCTTGAGGACTAGGCTCTTTTAAGGAACTCTTTGGATAGCTGATTGCTTTCAGCTACAAGGTATTTTTATGTCAAACATGAACGCTGCTGCCTGATGATAAGCGCCAACGGTAACCTATAGACGACAGCAATACAAGTTATACGTATTGTTCGCACATTGTCATCTAGAGATTTCAGTTCAAGCCCAATTTGCCCAGTATTTTCACTAACTCATATTCATAATTATTCATATCATTTATTCTCATTCCACAATGTCATATTAGATGGTACATATATGCTTAGGAGCTAGGAACAATCGTGGACCCGGTAGGGCACAGCAAATTACATTATATTTATATATTATTAAAATAATTATATATGTATAAGTAATACAATCAAATGTGAGACCAATCAATACTTTATATTAACTCTATTTCGGGTACAAATACGTGCCGAATACCCGTGCATCTTTGAATGTTCCTTGGCTACAGACTACAAACAACGAATCCAAAGAATACAAATAATACTTACTCTTCCCTACTTTCAGGGAATCCAGGTATCGGTCGACTTTCTCCAAATAGCTCATTTTTGCGCCGTTTTCTGTAATAAAATAATACAAATAAGCGCTCAAAAACAAAATCCATGAAAAAATTTCACGCTTGACAGCCATTTTTAAATTTATTTTTAATTCTATTTTGTTTCGTGCCAGTATAGCTGTGAAATGTGTCATTCGAAATGCAGCCGTTTGAAAAAGTTTCTTTTAAATGTTTCATAAAATGAGGTTAGATATCAGTGTAAATACTTTTTAAGTTTTTCTTTACCTACTCGTCCGTTTATAAATTGGGACTTCTTGCTTATTTTATTGTTGTAAATTATCGTGTCTTATTTTATAACGTTTTATGTCATGGCAGTAATAGAAATCAATGTAATCTCACGATATAATTTACATAAAATATACAGCTAAAATGAATGACACTAACACAATATAACTTCAAAATAGGCAACATAAACAAATCTTACGTCTACCAAAGTTGTACCTACTTCCCCAAGACAGTTCACGCGACCTTCACATGAAATTCAGCAGGCGAAACTATTGATTTTTACTTAATTCGCAGGTCATGGTAACAGGGATGCGCAAAACACTAAGGGAAGCCTTACTCGGGGGAGAAGAGTTCTGATATTTTATATATATATATATTCTATCTTAGGATCATCCCTTGTTCTAGATCGGTAATTAGTTCTACTTTTTATTGAGTTTTTCATTACTCTAGCGGTCCTTAGCGTTTCTGCTACGTTGGACGTCCTAGGACAACGTTTCGGATTGTGATTGGGTGTTTATTTGAAATTAGGCTAAGCCCTTTAGACACCGAAACAGGACTGCACAACCTGGAACTTCTAAAATCAGCAGTATTATTAGCATATTTTAATATTTGCCTAATAGAAAGCATAAAAATGTCTAAAGTTTATGTTCATATACGATGTCATTCACATATATCAGTCTTGTTAGGTCACCTGTTAAAAACTTGAACGGCTTCAGTCTAGCCTACGATAAGTCCTAGTTACATCATACCATTTGACCTAAATTACCTTCACTTTTCTTGATCGAATAGTACGGAATTTTCCAGATTCTATTAGGGGATTGCCATAATGCGTCAAAAATTAGAGTAATGTTCCAATTTTAAAAAGAATTGATAATTCAATATTGTCATCGCGCCATTAGGAATAAGTA
The DNA here is from genome assembly GCA_958496365.1 of Subacronicta megacephala. Taxonomy (NCBI): domain Eukaryota; kingdom Metazoa; phylum Arthropoda; class Insecta; order Lepidoptera; family Noctuidae; genus Subacronicta; species Subacronicta megacephala. Next base: position 14,236,058 of record OY292518.1, read on the forward strand.
CTGTTTCAAATGGCAATTTAAAAAATATCTTGTATGTATACAATCAATGATCGTAACTGAATTCGGATCCTCTTAAGACTGGGCAGTTGTGGTGATAGCCAGGATTGTTTTTATACATACATACATACGAGTATTGTCACGCCTGTCTCCCATGGGGGTAGGCAGAGACTATAGATTTCCACTTGCTACGATCCTGGCACACTACTTTCGCTTCATCTACATTTATTAATCTCTTCATGTATGACCGTCGGTTTAGGGTGCTCGGAACCTGGCCTTTTTTAAGAACATCCGCAATTTGGTTGCGGCACGTTCGCCGAGGTCTTCCCCTTCCAACTCGTCCATCCATACTCACCGTATATACTTGTTTCGTCAATCTCCGTTCATCCATTCTCTCTACATGACCAAACCATCTTAACATACCTTTCTTGTTTTTATAACCACATAAAATGTAGTAGAATCCTTCAGGAGCCTAAAAAAATAATAACTGTGATCAGTGTAATTATCACCCCTTATCGTGTTTCGTGTCTATAGATGGCGTTTTTGCAAAGACTAAGAATCGACAAACAGCTAGACCAAATTATTTTGCACTCATAATTGCCTTCTGAGTCAATAGTCTTTGTTGTTATACCATCTATTTATTTCGACATAGACAAACAAACTATCAATACAGTATAGAATTCACGTCACGTCTGTTCCGTATACGTACTTTCACATCAATCTTCAAACTTTCTTGTCTCAATACTTTTTGTGAAAGACAAAAGAGTTTGTTCAAAATCGGCGCAGTGTTACGATTTCACGGACAAAATATGACCACGGTGTACAAACAGATAACAGTACTATTAATGCAGAAAGAGAAATTAGGATTGGATTGGAGCTTGTGTCTTTTATGACAAAGGTGGAACTCAATAGATAGATCGGTTTGGTTACGCTTGCCACAGTAAGTCCGAGAATGGATGACCATTGCACGCGGAAAGCAGGCTATTGTCAATCTTTATATCAAAACCTTTCACTGCCTTGGGAAGCGCTGGACTTTCAAACGTCATACAAAGGCTTGGTTGTTGAGTTGTATGAGAGATTATTTGGATTACAGAAATTAATTTGTTTAATACCAAACATACCATCACGTCTGTATATCCCAAGATTAGGCAGAGATGACACTGCCTAAATCTACTAATTTACACCGACAGTCCACCAGTATGTTTAAGTACCATGTAAGAGGGGGCGAGCCTATTGCGACTAACCAGTATAAGTCCAAACTCCAAGCTGCTAATCAGAATTTTATAGAAAACCCAAATAATACTTTGTTAGACTTACAAATTAGCTCTATTTTAATATCATGATTATGACCACGACACTAATGAGGCAAATATGTAATTTGATTGATATACCACTCAATTATCATAATTGTTAAGAGGATTCGATCGATTCGATCGAAATGATTGAGCGAGCTTATACGTCACACCAAGTATTAATAAAACAACACACATTGTTGTCATCTTATGACTCGTTTTACGAATATTGATTCAGTAAAAATAGCTCAAGAAAAATTCAGTCGAATTGTGAACCTCTTTCTCTTTAGAATTCGGTTAGTGAAAAGTTACATGGAATTGCTTGCCGATGTTACTGCATAGGATCAACTTTTTGGAACCATACCTACACTTAAAGGTCTTTAAGTTCCTGTAAAAAAAACTTATTTGAAATAGGTGCTTTTGAGAAATTGTCTTTGGTTTCAGACGATCAGTTGTCTGAAATAAAACTCTATTGATTTGACTATATACTATAACAATACCGCCATCGTAAAAGCTGAAGATTCGAATAAGCTCACTACGCAAACATATCAAGTATAATCTGTTGCTTGTTTTCCGATTATTGACACTATTCGACACAGATGCTATAAGTTGTTCCTGATCGCTGATATATCTTGACATGGTGCTTCCGTGACATTGATTTCCTTTGATGCATAAACTTATTCAAATCACCATGCCATTTTAAACTTTATATCAGCCAGTATTAAGTTGGAATTCTTGTTTCTCCTAGCCTATTGTAGTACTGAAGTGTTTTTGTTGCAATGTGAACTATTGTAGATTAATTCCCTTAGGTCTCTCTTATCGTCCTACATTTTATGTATGTCAATGTCCTCGTTAGTGAGTGTATTCAGGTATATCTACAGCTGTAGTGATTTGTAACGACAATAATTGAGACAGGTGTCTAAAGAATCATATAATTATGCTATTGAATAATATAATTATGTTTCCTATAAAATACCGAAGTGACATTTTATGGCTGGATCCGAACTATAATTGACACTGACCTGGGGTGTTTCGCATTATCACTTCTTCTTGGGCCATGAGAGTGAGTTATCAATCCTCTGTGAATTTAGTTATTGTGGGCATCTTTTTCCTACCTAAACTAACCCTGCTGGCCTAGCGACCTAAGTTTCTAGCGTTCTTATTGTCAAAACCAGCACAATTAATATATACAGGGTGTTTGGTGCATCGTTTGCCAAATGAAAATGGCCGATAGAAGAGGTCTTTAGCTATCTTTTCAGGCCCAATAACTCATTCTTTGTCGCAACGGTTTTTTATAACAACTTTTGAAACTTTATTCGGAAAAATTCCAGAACTCAGCATTAAACCTTCTAATTAGTGTAGTGTTAAAATTTCAGTTTAATTTTAATGTCTACTCTTGTATGGTTCTACCGAATTCAAAATTACTTGCTTATAACGTCTAGTTCCTTTTTTGAAACCTCACAAAGTTTTTTGAAAAAGAAAAATTCAATTAAAACTCAACTTAAAATTGCTGTAAAAAAATAACTAAAAGCGATTAGGATCTTCGAATTATTTTAAAATATTTTCTAGTCTGTCCCCTTTCCAACGGTATGCCATAAGCCAAAAAAAAAAACTTTTATTAACTTCACTAATTCGCTAAATGTGTAATCGAAGCACATCAGGCTGATTTTAGAAATTACGGTAAGTAGCACTAGTTTTCGCATAACATGCTTTAAGTAGGTAGATAGTGTTATTTGTCTTTTACGCAGTCTCTTATATCTTTCTTACACATGGTAGAAACATTCCTCGAACATAAAAAAAAATTAAGAAAGTAGTAGTAGTAGTGTCGCGCTGGCATGTCTCCATGCCAGCATGAATGGGTTCGCACGACCGTGGAAGTACTACCCTCCCACAGAATATCGACGTCGAGTAGCTGTATGCATACTGTTGCGTTTCGTCCGGTGGGTGTGAAGCGCCGGAGGCCCAATTGCTCCCTCAGTCCTCTTCCGTCTCCTTTTCTCTTTCCCCTCCCGTTTCCTTTAATAGGCTCGGCAACGCATCTGCGATTCCTTTGGTTTTGCAGATGTCCATGGGCAGCGAACACAACTAACCATCAGATAGCCTCCCTGCTCGTTTGCCGAGTTATTCTATAGAAAAAAGTAAGAACCTAATCACAAATTTTGTTCAAATTGTCCGACTCTATTGCGTATGCACGCGCGACATCTTATACTGACTGTAGTGGTGCGTAAACGTATTTCTGCTTTGATAGTGACGAAAGCCCTAGCCAAATTATTTCTCCGAAGATGTCGCGCGTGCATATGCAATAGATTCGGACAATTTGAATAAAATTTGTGATTAGGTACTTATTAATAAAAAAAACATATTTCATGTTCCAGGATTGTTAATTCCCTATGTAAGAAAGAGATAAGAGACTGCGTAAGAGTCAAATAACACTATCTACCCACTTAAAGCATGTTATGCGAAAACTAGTGCTAGTTACCCGTTATATCGAAAATCCCCCTAATGTGCCTCGATTACATATTTAGCGAATTAGTGAAGTTAATAAAAGTTTTTTTTGGCTTATGGTATACCATTGGAAATGGGACAGACTAGAGAACATTTTAAAAGAATTCGAAGATCCCAATCGCTTTGATTTATTTTTTTACATTTAAGTTGAGTTTTAAATGAATATTTCTTTTTCAAATAACTTCTTCAGGTTTTTAAAAAGGAACTAGACGTTATTAGCAAGTAATTTTGAATTTCATAGAATCATACAAGAGCATACATCAAAGTTAAACTGATATTTAATCACTACACTAATTAGATTTTTTTAATTAAAGGTTTAATGCTGAGTTCTGGATTTTTTTCGAATAAAGTTTCAAAAGTTGTTATAAAAAACCGGTGTGACAAAGAATGAGTTATTGGGAATAAAAAGATAGCTAATGACCTCTTCTATCGGCCATTTCCATTTGGCAAACGATGCACCAAACACCCTGTATTTTCGCCAGAATTACTGACATCTGACATAAAAGTCTGCAAAATCATATTTAGCTTAGATGTTGACTGTAGTCAACAGAATAAGAATTGCACTGACTGCAAAGTAATATTAAACTGCAAATTTCTTTTCCCACTTTGCTGGCAATCTGCCATGTTTCTGAACAGAACAGAAAATATTATTAAATATTCAGTGAAGTATATGTCTGGGTTGAAATAATCTAGACGCTAGCTTCTTTTCTCCCTTGTAGACATAAAGGAAAATGGCTTCATGAGCTGGGTATATTTTTACAGTAATGGCCAAGTCTCGAGATCGTTTTGCTTTTTGTTTCAGGATCAAATAAAGTGGAAATGTTTACTATTATATTCAGTATCTATATCTTTGACCTTAATTTATTCATTTTATCTTTGTATATATTGACAATGGTCTGTGTTCCTCTTGCTTATCATTGCTGAAGCATATCTATTATTATAAGTCAAATCATTTAATTTTTCCATAGCTTTTTTATTTTTTTGAGATTTGCTTTGTAATCTTTTTTTCTGTTATTGGATACTTGTGATAAATTACGTTTGTAACCTTTTTTTATTTAGAAGTAATATAAGTCACAATTTCACTTTATCCTTTATTTCAATATTCTCTTTAACGGACTTCAAAAGAGTTGATACTATGTCGAGATTTTATGTTTTCAGCATTCATTAATAGGATTTTTGTGTCAGATTGATCGACAGCAATTTATAAAATGACTGTCATTTGTTACTTATTTCATATTTTTAATAAAAACGGCTTTAAAAAATATTTAAAATTAATACCCTTTTAGTTCTTACCAATTCATCATTATTATCACTTGTAAATACTTTTTCTGTAATTTTTTTCTTCTTCTTAAAATTCAGAATTGAAAATGGCCGTAGTAAAGTACCTACGGAGCCTTTATCATCAGTATCAAAGGGGCATCAATACATCGCCACCAGATGCACTTCGAATTGCAGGACTCAGTAGGTCAACAAGTACTGTGTTAAATGAAGATTGTACGCTGACATTGAAGAGACATGAAAGGCTATAACGAGTAGCATTGGACGCGGCCCATGTTCAGAAACCATTACTTTCTTTGATGTCTATTTTATTGTACCAACATACAATACTACAACATACAACAGCGGTACTATAGAAAGAATAATTTATGCAGTAATGAAGCTTAAAGAGACAGTTAATAAAACGGATTATGTTACTGCAATGGAAATTAATTTAATACTAGCTGACTGGACAAACGTAGTCCTACCTTACGTTTACGTAAGAACCTATAACAAAGACTAAGAAAACTTAACAAAAACAGGAATAAAATGGGTACTTAGTCGTTTTCAAGTTATTGCGTGACAAAGGGGAATAGTAATTCACTTTTATACTATAGATAGTAATCCTAAATGTGAGCACTTTTTCATTTGACTCTGGTCAGCGGTCTCTTGCGACCGCTCAATCAATCAAATGGTCAAATGATCAAATCAAAAGATTTTGCATTGTGTCTATAATACGGGATTTGAAGAGTTATTTATTATATAATCTTTCATAGAGACCGTGCGCGGACGAAATGACACTGGCATATTATGAAAAAATATTTTCACATATAATAATAATAATATATCTTTATTTCAGACCAGAAGTCCATAAAGTGTTAGTAACAAAGAATAACTTACTATCTAGTGTTAGTACCAATCGACCTCTTCACAAACTGTCGCAAAATATTATAGGTATACAAAAGGACATGATGTTAAACGTTAAGAAACTTTTAATGATATCAATTACTTAGGCTCTAAATAGCGTTTGAACTCCATGACCTATATGAAACACCCTGACCATTGTCTTTATAGCTACAAATAGACTCAATATTGATTTCATGACTTAAACCATGGCCTATCCATAAATAGTTCTTTACGTCATAGGTTATTTATAAGTTTGTATCACAGGAACAATTTGTTTTGAAAATACTAACAACTTGAAAAGGTCAGGCTACTTGATTGTAGGTTATAAATGGGATTTTTAACTAAAAATTATATTTCCTGCCTATTAAGTTGCTACTATTAAAAGCATTAGTCACGAAGGGAGCTTCATATAAATATCTTGTTGGTATCATGTGTCTCAATTATAATAATGACCTGTGTATGGATGTATTTTTATTTGATTCGATGATAATTTTAATTGAATGGGTACTTTGTTAGTGATAGCTGAAGGGTTAAAGAATTACTGCCTCACATTACGCTAGTGGTTTCAAGTGCGACTGCTATTGTGTTTATTTATGAAATTATAAGTGGCAGCTCGGAATCCGGATTTATAACCGGTTAAAGGTATTACATGGGACCTAAACATGCCGGCGAAGTGTGGGTGTACATTAGTGCACCTCTGCATAACCTGAAAAGAGTCGTGATGGTATTTTATGTTAAAGTTTTGAAGACTAAGAATTTTGTCAAGTATTATAAGCTTCTTCTTTCTTTCATTTTTTTTATCAGCCTGGTTGATCCCACTGCTGGGCAAAGGCCTCCCTACCTTCCTGCCTTTCTTTCATTTTTCAAGAAAAAATCCTAATGGAATTCCTATACTTTTCACTGAATTGTTCTGTGCTTTAGGGGATTTTTAAATTTTGGTTTCAGAAGTACTAAATGATTTAAAGTTTCAGTAACTTATTACTTTTAGTTATTTGGTATTGTTCTGGAACTGTGGAAAAAGCGAGTAAAGGTATGAGTTATAAGTATACAACAATATTGTTATTTTACTTCCTCATAAATCTAGGGGTAGTAAACACGATTGTTGCGGTAGAGGTCTTCGGTTCGATTCCCAGGTAGACAGTGTTATTGGATTTTTCTATAAAATTCTCATTAGCAGCTCGAAGTTTGGATATGTCCCCAGTGAATGGCAATAAGCTCGCCCCCTATTAAACTGGACCTAAACATACCAGAAAACTGTGGGTTTAAGCAGAGGTATATTAATACAGTACACTGTATAACCCTTTGGGGAATGTATTTGTATGTTAGAATTTGTATTTTTAACGCACATAATTAAAGTTAAATCTAAACTTAAATGGTAGTTTTTTTTTAATTTAGCAGTATACTAATTACTTTAATATCGCTCTAGCTCCTGGCCTATTCATATACGATGGCAGCGCCGCCGTCGCCTAACCTCGGTGAAGTTCAAGCGTCAATGCAATTACGTCTAAATAAAATATCAGGCGGTATTCTGCAACTCCAAGTAATGCCGCATTGCGGCACTTGTATAATTCAATAGAGTTAGACTATGTTCAAATGGACGCGCGACGTCGCTACAACGCGCGGGCACGCTCTTTGTCTAATATTCAGAGTCGCTACAAAGCAAAATAAATGTCAAATTTATATACAAACTTCAACCCGTGTGGGGACGAGTTCGAATACAGTTACATTCTGGCATTAGGTACACACGGCAACACGTCAAGCTATACAAAACCAGTTTAGAATGACCTCCCAACGTAAAGGTTTTCCGTACCATTCAAGGCCAGCCTATACTGGATTTGTATAGCTTAGCTCTGCGTACATACGTACCCCACATACCGGTGTTTTTAGGTCCCATGATTAAGTACTAAGTTTTGAGTCTTAGTTAATTATGGAGTCGTTTATGGCAGTCTTTGTATGGGCTGAAACAAATACTGCGCTTCGAAAAAAAAATATAGAAAAACCTGGCATAGGAATCGTTCCTAAGACTTCCTGCACAGTCGTCGCGCTTAACACTACATCTAAATATAATTCTTTTGTGCAGCACCTTCTGTGTCCCACTGCTGGGCGAAGGGCTTCCCGAACTTCGGAATATACACTAATATTTAATTTCTTACTTAGAAATCGCGGCTCCTACGCATATTAAGGGACCCGGCGACCCTACAAATAAAATAGGTCATTATAATAATGTATTATAATTTATTATAGGTATTCTAATCAGTGCGGTGATGTTGCATTTCTACGTTCTAAAATAAATACTACTTATAATATTACGTATACCGCCACGTGTACACACGCTTACAGGTCAACCTATAATTTTCCAGTTTAAGCTGATCTCGCTTTATATTGCCTTTCCATACACTCAGAGGCCAATGTACACTGGATATGCTTACGCCTTTTCGCCACACGTGTACTCAGTAACTATAAGGGCCGTACGCACGGCTATACATATCCAGTTTACTCTGGCCTCAAAACCTATATAATGCGAGAACTGTTGTGTGTACCATTTTAATATGATAATATTTTAGGTTGTGAGAAAGGGATGGCGGTATTTCATGTCTATCGCGCCATCCCTATCTTTCAATCGCAAATCTATCGAAAAAATATACAACATTAGAATATACCTACGAACAATTATATTTTATTTTAACAAAAATGATGACAAGCATCAGCTTCATTGGTCTAGTCTAGCAAAATCGGATCGAGCAGAGACAATTATTATTAAGTTATAAGTTTAGGTTTAAAACTATTGCCCTGGTGGGCTGTATAATAAGTCTCGAGGTCCTAAGCACGCCAGCTATGCTAGAGGTTCTGTATTCGATTCCTACGTCGAGCGAGTTATTGGGTTTTACTGTGAATTTCTCAGGAGTCTGGATTTGTGCCCGGTTAATGGCATTATGCTCGCTCCCTATAAGGTACATGGGGACTACAATTACCGGTGAACTGTCGGTGTACATAATGCTATATATGATTCAGCTCATTAAGATTAAGTTTCGTGTGTCGCAGAATGCGTCTACAATCTGTTGTAGTGGCTCTTCTACGTGAGTGCAGACTAAATCAGAAACTCACTCAATAACAAAATAGTATACGCCGCTTGCCTAATGCAGGTTGGCATGATACACAAACGTATACTATTATGAAAAGCAGAAAGCTAATTTACGGTTTTTACCCATACCATAGAATTATTTATTATACTCATTTTAAACCGTAATACCTGTTTATATTTAGGTACATTATGGAACGCAATAAACTTTTGAGTATGGAGTATTGAGTATATACATAGAATCGGTGCTAGCCGAATGACTCGGACTTGCGATCATGGGGTTGCCGATTCGAAACTCACCCATTGCACTAACGACGTGAACCCACTCGTAATACAAGCATTTAACATATTTAGGTTAACAAGAAGACTAGGAATGTGCGACCCACATTGCTAGTTGGTTTCTTTTTAATAAAAAATCTATATTGTTACTTAGTCCGACACATCTTTAACTTAAGCAACCTGGAACTCATTAAATTATAATTATAAACATTTCATAATCCAATCTACATTGAATCAAGCGTCGTAGTAAATGACCTGATAACACAAATCTATTGTTATGTGGACACAAGCATTTCATTGTTTTCACCTATATACGTTATAGGCTTAGTTTTGTATTTAAACATTGGTACGGTGGCGAGCACATCAAGTTACCACAAAATGTCAAATTTTCTCAGTAGATTTTGAACTTTATCTTCAACAATTTAAGGTTTAAAATCATTTGGAGAAATTTGACAGTTTTGTATACCTTGACCTGCTGGCGACTGTAGTAGTGTTATATATACATAGGAACCCAAGACTTCAAGACTTCAAGCTAACAATGTGAGGCCAGCCTAGAAGTACAAGTCTCGCTGGCATGTCTACGTGCCAACATGAATGTGACCGGGGAAGTACTACCCGCCCGCAGAATATCGCCCGCACGATCGTTTCGTACGGTGTGGTGCTGGAGGCCCAAATCCTCCTTCAGTCTCCTTCCCCTCCTTTTTCCTTTACAGGGCCGGCGACACGCGAGCGATACCCCTGGTGTTGTAAGCGTCCAATAGGGTACGGTATTCGCTTGCCAGCATTGCCGCTATGCTAGTTTGCCAGCTTAGTGGTATAAACAAAATTTTACGTGAACAATGTGATCATTCATTGTTCGCAACCTAATTTTATTAGATTGTCAGGCTTCCCGAACTTCTGAATACGTACCATTAACGAGTGCCTTAGTATTCGTATGATAACTGTGGTTCCCTGTAACAACGACTACGCATATTGTTATATTTTCCCATGGTAAATAAAATTAAAACCAACATTTTTCAATCATGGATATCCTCAATCTTAATAACACGCTGTGGCAAGGCCCGAGACTGTTGAGAGAGATGCATCCATAGTCCATACGAATATATTAAGGATTTCACCGGTTACTAAAAGCCATACTTGGGCATATTTAACAAAACCGGCCATTAAATAGATTTGTTTGTTTCTTCTATGGCGGAATTCGAGGAAGCGGCAGTAAATGTTTTATCCTCTATTTCTATTTATGAGTGATTGCATTGAGCTTTATCCAGAAAGAAATTTTATTTGAAGTGATTAAAGAAATACATATTTATATGCTCGGAGACTCTGAAGGATTAACAAGCTGAAGTGGCAATGGGCTAGCCATATCCAGAAGAACCGAAAACCGTTGGGGTAGACGTATCCTCGAGTGGAGATCGCGACTCCGCAAATGTAGTGTAGGACACCCTCCGGCAAGATGGAGTGATAATTTGCGAAAGGTTGCTGGTAGGAGCTGGGTGTATTGAAGCGGAGGATAGGGTAAAAAAGCGCACACTAGGGGAAGGCCTACGGCTGCTAGTATACTAGAATAGGTTAATGATAATGATTAAAGAAATAAATAACAATATTAAAATGGCTCCTTGCCAAAAAAGATTTGGAGCCACTGTTCTGCAATCAAGAGCTTCAGCACGCTTCGGTATTTATCGGCTTACTTATTTGGTAAACAAAAACTTTATTTTGAATTGCTAATTCTAATTTTATCTGCACATCATTTAATTAAGTAGTCTTGAAGGTAAATTATGATGATGATGATAGCTCTTGACATAATAAATTTTAGATAGTTTTCATTAAAAAAATTACAACATAAGCCTCTTGGCAATTTATTACAATATTTTATAAGACTGCCTCATTAGTATAGTGGTCGTAACCTATGCTAGAGGTACTGGGTTCAATTCTGAGGTCAAAGTCAATGTTATAGGCGTTTTTCTATGAAATTCTCAATTGCAGTTCGGAGTCTGGATTTGCTCTCGGTTGAAGAGGTGGTAGCCTAATGGCTAGGGTGTCGGACTTGCGATCATGTGGTTGCCGGTTCGAAACCCACCTAATGCACTGCCGACGTGAACCAACTCGTAACACAAGCATTTAGCTTAGCACGAGGGGTCACGGGTGCACATGGGATGCACATTTTTGGGTGTAAAACAGGCGTGAAGGTATGTTATGATTTATAAGAAGGGGGCTCTTTTACAACCTTTACTTCAATTTATATTGTGAATGAATGATAATAATAAAATAACTATGTCACTTTTCTATCTCTATACAAAAAAGGTGATTGGTGTATCGAATCACCTTTTTTGGCAATATTAATTAGGTACTTGACAGGAATAAAAAAACGTTTCCAACAATCTGACAACTGTGAACGAGGTTCACTGACGTCCGTTCCGGTCTTATGAGACCGAATCAGTTGATTTTGTATTGTGTCAATAATAATATATGACTTTTCATGGTTTAGGTACTTTAGCAACCATCATGTGAACAGTAAGTTTGGACAGGGGCCGTATTACCACGTATTAATGCCATCATTTTTAGGGTGTGAGAGAGGGATGCCGCTCTACTGGTTAAATAGTGGCGTCCCTCTTTCACAACGTAAAAATGATGGCATTAATACGTGGTAATACGGCTTCAGGTCAGCTAAAAGCTGATGGCACTTTCTTCAAAAGGCCTGCTCAGATATTGCTCCACATCGTAAAACACGAACATTTGATTATACAACTACTGTCTGAACTAAGAGACCATGATTCTCTGATAAGTTGCGGCGTTTCTTCTCAGATAAATAAATATATATCTACCAATAATAATATATTCGCAGAAGTTTGTCAGTACCTATGTTTGTTAGTTTGATAGTTTTCATTGAAATCTATTTATATATAGGTTCAGTGGCTTTTCGTAAAGCGCCAGCGTTTTTAACCCCAGGCTCGTAAATTATAACGTTTAAGGTGTGTCGTATATTTTCCAATACAGGCACCTAAAGTTTGTGTGCTGTTTGTGTGTGCCTCATATTTTAATTTGAAAGGAATCTTTGCGCAAAAAAGTCCTATTATAAAAATATTTGGTTATGTATACAATTTACTTCTAACCTGAAAACCATTGTTTATATTGATACACATCCATTTATTTAATTAAATAAATATAATAATCAATTCCAGCTATCTAATAAAAGCGTAATATAATGCCATATCACGCCTGGAATTTCATCAACAGCGTGCGAAAAATCATAAGTGTGAAATGATTTTATATAGTCACACACCTGCGACTTTTTTCAGGCAGCCTGCAAGAAATCACACTTTTATCGAATTACATTTCGCTCACCAATAGTTCGATAAATACTAAGCACATCTATGTTACAACCCGATCCGATATCTGCTACATAATAATTATATATGTTAAAGTAGCTCAATTGAATATAAAATCACCAAATTAAACATATCTATGAAAATGAACTAGTGAAATGTCTGTGAAAAATAATACAAATTGAAAACGGGAGACCATTTTATATTTATATGTTGTAATTGGAGCCTTAGAAACACAAACATATAAATAGTAAATACATACCTACATACAAAATACATATACAATTTACTAATACATCTTAATTATGATCTATTGACATTATATTATCCCGTTTTCATTACGTACTGTATAAAATACGGACTACTCATATCAAAATAAACGTTAATGTCACTGAAGGCCAAAAAAATAGTCACATTAGCCATTATATAACAGTTAGGTAAATCTCTTTTAGATCCTATATGCGATAAATCGATGCAAATGTTCATGCGATTAAGGGCTCTCGATCTACTATACCATTTTGTGAATGTCAATGGGGACGAAAGGTAAAATAAGAGATTGGAGACTAATACAGACCATTAAGCCTGTATTCCCCAAAGCGTTCAGCAGAGGTGTACTAATTGACACCCACAGTTTGCCGGTATGTTTAGATCCCATTAAATGAGGTGCGAGCCCCAATAGCAGCGGTTAAGGGCAACCGCTGCTATTGAGATTTTTATAGATAAACGCAATAACACTTTGCTCGACCTGGGAATCGACCCCAGCATAACTCTAGCATAGCAGTCGTGCTAAAAAAATTCAATGACTGCTGAATTGGTCTCGTGGTCCTAACCACAAGACCAGATATGCAGTCATTGTTTTTTTTTTAATCACGCTTCATGCAAGTTTTTCTGATGTTAAGCGACACTGCGATCTACGATGGAGTGCGCTTCATCATCATCAACCCATTACATTGACCCACTGCTGGGCCCGGGTCTCCTCTCAGTACTAGAGGGATCTACTACGGTAGCCTACTGTGGGTACTCGAGACCTTTGACTTGGCAGTCCAATGGTCATATTTATTTTATTTATTAATTCTTTATGCACCGTTGGTACAAAGGCGGTCTTAATGCCATAAGGCATTTTCTGCCAGACAACCTTGAGGTGATGCAGAGATAAATAATACAGTAGTGCACTCGTAGATCAAAGGGAAATGAATAAATTGTAGACTTACTAATAAATTATATTAGATATACAAAGCTATCACTGCACTTAGGAGCGCGCTTGCCTAAAAGAAACCGATTCACTTGTGAATAAAAGATACCCAGATTATATCCATCGGGGAAGAAAGATACAATTAATAAAAATGATGTTGATAATAAAAACCGACTAGGCAACCGCGTGTCTTTTTTAAATTCACAGGGTCACATGTAAAACCGAAATAATCTTGCCGGACCATATTTCTATCCGTAACGTGATAAACAACAACTTTTGTTGAATAATACCGGTCAACTATGAATGGGCACACTAATACCTCTTGCTTAATAATACAAACCTTAGATGAAGGATATAAAAACTACTCTCCTACATGCTGGTAAAAATCAAAGAAAAAGTCAACAATTGGTGGGTCTTTTTTATGTGTCATGTCGGCAAACGAGTAGACGAGTCACTTGATGATAAGTGGTCATCGCCGCCCATGGACACCTGAAACACCAATGGAGTTGCAGATGCGTTGTTGAGCCTATTAACTGCGGTAGACGTGCAAGCAGCCCAACTGATAGTAAGTGGCAACCGCCACTCGTAGCCTGGCTTGATTCTCTTAGTTTATTAAACAAAAACAAGCCGCTGCCTATCGTTAGGGAAAAGAAGAAAAGAGGAAGGCAGAGAACAGAGGAAATAATAGTTTCTCCACTCCGGTGCTACACATTCCCATGCGAAACGGAACAGTATGGATATTGCTACTTCACTTCGATATTCTGTGGGAGGACTTTCCCGGTCATGTTGGCATGGTGACATGCCAGCGAGAACTACTACTCTACAGAACTGGTGATCCGCCAATCTAGCTTCCACCCTCTTAAGTAAGATCGGACCCAAACAGTTTCCTTTACTCCGTTTGCTGAGTAAAAGTATTTACATAAATTGCGTGTTCCGTTTAAGAAAAAAAAGTTCCCCCAAGCCAGACGGCCTGACCTCAGCGGAAGTCACAGTAAGCTATACGTTAATGAACCTCATTACCGTATATAAACCTACTTTGTGCAGGAATGTTAGAAGCACGAGGAAAGGGGTGGCCGTATTTGTAGGTCATAAGGTCACCCACCCCGGGCTTTTGACCATACCGAACTTTTTCTTGATCGTGATAAAACCTGCATGGATGAAAAACCTATTAAGTTCTTCAAGCTTCGTAAGTCTGCTGACTTGCATACGCCAACAAGCTGGACTATCTCTCTCATTGTTAGAGGCGATTTACTATTGTCTAGTTTAAGAACAGTATTTCCGCCCTTTTTCTGCAGAAGATTGAGCCTTATATGTATTTCTAAATAAAAATCGGTATATCTGATAAAAAAATGAGAGTAGCCAAAGTTAGTTTACAGTAAAAAATAACAAGAAGTTATAAGTACAACGTACCCTGCTGCCTTCCAGGCCAGGCCACCAACCTTTGCCGAAGATCATGAGGAATTTCCACGCTACTAAAACACTTTCGTGGAAGGCACAAGTCCCTTAATTTAAAAACTTATTATCTATATCGTCTAATTTCCAGTTACTAGATAATTGAAACCCAAAATTGGAACTTGATATTGTCAAATCAAATGGCCGATTGGAAAGCCTAAAATATGTCTCTATAAATAAAAATAGAGTTATTCACTGACCTGTGAAAGGAACTCCCGGTCCTTTTTGGGACTTTTCGACTTCCAACAGTCTCGAAAGACCGGTTGAAGATTGGATATATAATTATCTATCCTGTCATTCAAAAATGGAAGCTGAGTAACTTCAAAAAATACCAATGTGTATGTTACTGAAAACGAATGCCAATATGCTTGCGAAAACTATGTTATAGTGATGATTTGTTCTATAAGTCTGATACTTATAGAAGAATTCATCACTGCAGTTAAGCACTGCAACAATATTAGTAAAATATGTGGAATATGCCATAGTAATTATATTGTTTTAAATGAAATTCCCCATAGACTTGATAATGGTGTTGACAATGTACATTCTTGTAAAAATACCGTTCTGCCTTATAAAAGATCGCTTCTCCTTTGTTTTTATTTAAAAAATAGTTATGGCACTGATATGTATAATTGTATAATTCAGCACAAAATTATGTAACTGCGTCATTAGTGTAGTATCTAGAATGTGTGGTCCCAAGCGCGACTATTTCACTAAAGGTCTTAGGTTAAATTTTCAGGTCCAGCGGTGTTAGTGGTTATTGCTATAAAAATTTCTGTAGCAGATTGAATTTGGGATAAAACAAATTTTTACGAAATTTAACGGGTTGTTTGGATATCGTAATAATTCCCGAAGTTTGGGATCCTTTACAGTTCCCCTTGTTACGCCATATTTGAGAATTACTTTACCGATTTCTTATCTGACCGTTTTCTAATACTCTGTAGAAGGCACAAATGTTATTTGATGTGATATGACCTAAAGGCTTTCAGTTTCAAAAATTCTGTAAACAGAGCAATGGTTTGGGCGAATCCATTTTGAAAGACTATGTCAAAAAACATGTACGGTAATTTTTTTTCCTATTCAGTGAAGTGCTTGTGTGTGTTGAATAAGTACTTATACTTTTCAGCATCTTTTAAACTACGAAGTCTTCTAGGCCTTGTGTTTATGTACAAACAAATGGAAGAATAACTCATATAGACTAGAACGATAGATATACCCTTATAGCTGTAAACAGGGGTTGAACTTTGGGGTTCATAGAAGTAAATCCCGAATCTACTATCTATTCGTCATATAAATATTATTCCGTCTGGGCAATGAACCCGCTATCTGCAACCGCAGCCACTTACTCTTAAATCAGCATAAAAGCAAAACTACTATAGTTATACAATACTATTATAGTTTTTTTATAACTCGGCAAACGAGCAGGCGAGCTACCTGATGGTAAGTAGACATCGCCGCCCATGGAGATCTGCAAAACCAAAGGAGTTGCAGATGCGTTGCTGAGCCTATTTAAGTAAAAGGGAGGGGAAGGTGATAGGAGAAGGCTTGAGGGACTGAGGAAGAGATTGGGCCTCCGGCGGCTGTGAGTGATAGGACAGGTCTCGGTAGCGACTGATAGCAGTAGATAGGAGGCGGGGCCTTCATTTTCCAGCTGACCCTGGTACTCTTGGGACCTGACCTGTGACTGAATACGGGAGTCCGTTGCCTGACCAGATTATGGTCCAGGAAACGCTGCTACCACAGACTGTCCTAGACGAATGTCAGGATTTTTTGTCAATACGAGACCGACATACCAAATATGTTGGAAGATGACAACAAAACAGAAGACCACGAGTGGGAAGATTAATTTACTATATAATATAATAATAATAACTTCAGATATCTTCTATATTTCAGAATACTATAAGATATTTTTTTATCATAGGTACATACCATCACGCCTGTATACCCTGAAGGGTTAGACAGAGGTGTACTAAAGTACACCCACACTTAGCCGGTATGTTTAGGTCTGATGTAACAGGGGGCGAGCCTATTGCACGAATCAAGACTCCGAGCTGCTACTGATAATATCATAGAAAAACCCAATAAGACTTTGCTCGCACTTAGGACCACTAGACTAATGGGGCAGTCCTCATATCCCGTCAAGCGGCATATTGTAGACACAATGCAAAATCTATTGTTATGTCCTCATGAGGAAACTGTATGCATTGACGGGATATAACCGTGAATTAACATGTAATTATACGTGATCAGCTGTTTTTTAAAGTTGTGAATTCGTATGCTCAACTCGAGATCTTAGCTCGATTACAATATCTAGAAAAGCGTTATGAGGTCTTTTATACTTAGTAGCACGTCAGAGATTAGATTTCTACCCGGTTTATTGCATTTGGGTGGCCCCCAATTACATGGGACCTAAAAGAGATAGGCGAACTGTAGACTGTTTATGAGGTAGTACCTCTTGCAATCACTCCAGAGAACCGATTTTTTGAGATGCTATTTTATTTTGATATTTATTATTATACATATTTGGAAAAGGCCTGCCCGCATCCGCTGCTACATGTGACCTAAACATACCTGTGAGCTGTGAGTCTACATTCGTACAGCTCTGTCTAACCCTTCAGGGAATATATGCGTGACAATATGTCAAGTAGATATATATTTTGTTTGTTTTAAATTAAATTAATATTCTCGTTTGCGACAAGTATTATAAATTCTAATTATATATGTCGTTATATTGATATAGGTAAAGCCTCATGTTTAACAAATTATAGGAAACATCCTTTTTACATAATAATGTTTATAATAACTGTAAATACGTATTTCTTGTTTATAAAACATGGACTCTTCATATAAAATACTATTTGTTAAAACATTGGATTGAATCAAAACTTTAGTAAAACGTACCTACTACATATTATATACATTTTAAATTAAACAATTCAAAGAGCAAAAAAAGTAACTAATAATATTATCAATAAAACCTATAACAATATCACTGAAACACTGAGTTGACGATAAATTCATTCACCCTGCAATGCTGAAATATTATGTTGAGAATCCTCATGACGACATAAAATATTTCTTAAGATTTCTATTACTGATAAAGACGAAACCAGTGAATTTATAGCTTCAAATCTGAAAAGATTAACTGTTTTCGAAAAACCCTTACAAAAGAGTGCTGTAACATAATCATCCATAAAAACAAGGCTGGTTTTTATGCGAAAAATAGATGATCTTGAACTTGAGTACATCTGCGTTTATATTTATATGACTAATTAATATTTAAAAGTTAGGCACATACGCAGTTTTCAAAGCATTTCTCTAATTTACCTTGCACATGAAAACTTGGTTGATATTTTAATAGTTTAAAACTCTGGCCATTTTCCGCAATTAAAAACAAAAAAAAAATGTCAATGGAAACGTTTGAAAAAGGAACTCACCCCCGATTTTCGAACGCAACAGTGGTTGGCACGAAGTCTCGTTAAACTAAACTGAAGTTAAACTCAGTCCGTGCGTTAGGGTCGGCGCTCTACTCAGCACTGCGGCGTATCGACCGACTCAACACATAAAATAAGCGCATAGCACGCAATGTAACAGACATAAGTAGTTACTAGCATTCCCTAAGACACTGTGCTGTCCTACTTCACTTGCGCTTTCATTGTTACCTGAGCTAATTAAATATATTTGCCTACCGAACAATAGAGTATATTTCGTGATACTAATAATAGACTGGATTCAGATTCGTCTTTTATAGTTTTCAGTTCTGTTGTATTAAAGATGCTTGAAGCAACTTCATGTCAGGCTTATAAATATAATTCGACATAACATACCATCACGCCTGTATTCCCCGAAGGGTGAGGCAGAGGTGTATTTAATGTACACCCACAGTTCGCCGGTATGTTAAGGTCCCATATAATAGCAACCGATTTTGAAAATTCTTTGTCTCTTAGGAATAACGTAGCTTTCTATTGGTGAAAGAATTTTCAAATCCTTTCCTATCCTTAAGCCAGCAGAAGGCTAATGTAGTAGATTTTAGCGTCATCCCAATCCTGAGAGGATACCTGTGCCCAGTCGTGGGACGATGTACTGATTTGATGATGATGATCATAAGGAATAAATTGTTTCATTGAGACCGGGATGGTTGGCGCTCTTTGGGGGAGGCCTACGTTCAGCAGTGGACGGTGGACAATAATGCCATCTATCAGTGTATTCAATGCAACTTTTCTGCAAAACTATTGATGTTTGCATTGTTTCACCTAACATTTCCCTCGATGTCGCTATTATGTGTGATATTTAATTAAAACAAATAAAATATAATTTTTAATCTATGGTTGTTGCGCCTTGCACCTGCTACGCTTGCTATCTCTCTCTTCCGTTGTGACTGATTTCTATGGCTGATCGCTCTGTGTCCGTATTTTTAATAAATTAATTACTTTCTTAAAACTTTCAATATTTCTTCATTTACGAGCGTCCCGGACCCCAATTATCCGTCTAGACGGCGAAAGGCTGATATGATGATGATGGTGATTGAGACTTCGGCATTGTTATAAACGGTGGTAACGGCCGCGACCTACGAGTTGTAGGTTGAAATCCAGACAGGCGCTTTACTTTGTGCAATTTATTTCATCACAACTGCTTCCAAAATCTTGAAGGAAAACATCATGAGTAAACCAACATGTCTAAGAATAAAAAACTCGAAGACATATGACATCTACCGACCCGCACCCGTGGTGGCGTGGTGGACCACGCGGGTCCAGTGCGGGTGGGCCACTCACACTCAACGAGAGGAGGCCTGTGTCTCAGTAGTGGGAACATTATAGGCCGATTATGCTGTAGGTAAGATTTTCTTCTTCTTCTTCATCAACCCATATATTGTCCCACTGCTGGGCACGGGTCTCCTCTCAGAATGAGAGGGATTAGGCTGTAGTCCACCACGCTAGCCTACTGCGGGTTGGCAGACTTCACACGACATCGAGAAAATCTCTCAAGCATGCAGGTTTCCTCACGATGTTTGCCTTCACCGTTTAAGCGCGTGATAATTAAGTATTAATACGCACATGACTTCGAAAAGTCAGAGGTCTCGAGACCTTTGACATGGCAGTCCTATGGTCATATCACAAGGCTATCACTGCACTTTAAGAGGTAAGTTTAATGGGAATTAAAATCAAATTAATTGATGCTAAGATTATTTCACACTGCCTCATTAGTCTAGTGGTCCTAAGCGCGACTGCTACGCTAGAGGTCCTGGATTCAATCCCCAGGTCGAGCAGTGTTATTGGGTTTTTCCTATGAAATGCTCAGTAGCAGCTCGGAGTCTGGATTTGTGCCCGGTTAATGGCAACAGGCTCGCCCCCACACATGGGACCTTAACATACCGGCGAAATGGGGGCGTAAATTAGTACGCTTCTGCATAACAAATACAGGCGGGATGGTATGTTATGTTATTACACACTCTACGATTGCTATAGCGTGCCTATAAAGCAATACAAATCCCTCTTGCATAAGAGGCAACAAATGTCTGATTTTCATCAATTACTTAACAATATTCAAATTGTGTGAGTCACGCGAGCTCACGACGTATACAAAGGGTGTCTCGGGGGTGACGTCCGATTTCCAGGGAAAAGGAGATGCCGTGGGTATTTCCAATTTAGGGAGTGTAATATAATACATAAAACACCATTACAGGTACTCCTTCAAAAGGTTAAGCAAAGTTGTTACAATTAGCCGATATGTTTAGGTCCCACATAATACATATACAACTTTTGAAGAGGCGGTAGCCTAGTGGCTAGGGCGTCAGACTTGTGATCATGTGGTTGCCGGTTCGAAACCCACCCATTGCACTACCGACGTGAACCTACTCGTAATACAAGCATTTAGCTTAACACGAGGAGTTAACAAGAATATTAGTAATGTGCGACCCACATTGCTAGTAACTCCCTCTCACCGTTCGGACTTTTTGCATTCTTCCTTCTTCGTACAATCTATACTTTTGTGGAACGCGCTAACCTTGGAAATCAGGATGGCTACTAGCCGCTACGTTGTTAAAAGTAAGCTAAGAATTCATCTCCTAAGTACTTTGGCAGAATTATCTCAACATTGATCTTTCGTATATTATAATATGTATGATTATAAATATGGTATCTATTTTACATGTATATTATTTATGTATGTTTGTATATATTTATATGCTTTCTTATTATACTCACATTCATTCTTTTTTGTTGTGTTATATTAGTTGTGCACCTGCTATCATGTTATTTCTGCATCACTTAAAGGTAGACTGGTAGAGAATACCTAATAGCATTAAGTCCGCCTATACATTTGTTTTTGTGCATGAAGTAGGTATTAAATAAATAAATTAATAACATTACACTCCAACCTGGAAATCGACCCCAAGACCTCTAGCGTAGCATTTAGGCTTATGATCTCTAGGTGCGGCGGATGGTGGGTATATTAATCTATACCTTTCATTGTTGAGCCACACTATAAAAGAAAAGAAATAAAACAAATTAACATTTATTTATCCAACAACGTAGGAGACACACTACATACTTACTGAGCATAATAAATCCTACTTAATAATTTACAATTTGTTCGAAATAACTGCACGCGTCTGAAGTTAGCTGTTCTGAACTGCCGCAGGATAAAATCGCTTAATTAGGAACATGCATGCGTTTTTTTATTTTTTTTTATTAATTCTATACATCATAACAACACAATAGAAGATATAATTATTCCCGGAAAAGTTCAAAATTTTAAAAAAATATTATTCAACATACATATCCAAAATTGAGCTGTTCAAACGCCGCCATTTTTCGCTCGCTTCAGATGACGTCATGGGCCGCGATCATCGCACGAAGTGTTGGTTTATTACAGGTGTTTTGGTTAATTCTTAAAGATTTTACCATGGAAGAAGCTAAAAACCCTTTCTATCGGTATTGCATAGTACCAAAATGAAAAAAAACTATCAGATCTACCCCCGATAAAGTATTTTTTTCTTCTTTCGGTCATCGTATATAGTCTCACCACTGACGAAAATCGCTCAAGACACACAAATTAAAATATATTTCCAGGATAATTCCTCTTCTAGCAGCTTTCGACTATGTGATTAAATTCAATGTCGTGGCCCGTGACGTTTCATTTTGTTCGACCAATGACAGCGCGTTTTGTAAATTTGAATTTCGCTCGCATAATTAGCACTTTTTAATTATTATTTTATACAAATAAATAACAATTATGTAACAAAATGTTGTTACAATAATACTTTATGTATGTTTAAGATTCCGGAAAAAAATATATTAGGCAAATTTAAACTTCATGCATATTCCTAATTTTGTATACTATAAATCCAAATTATTATTAAAGAAAAGTATCACAAATGTGTAACATTTTTATAAATTAGTTTTATACAGGGTGTTTGGTGCATCGTTTGCCAAATGGAAATGGCCGATAGAAGAGGTCATTATGTAGTATCGGAAAATGGCATCCACTCTAATATCAATAAAATATAAATTAAACAATCTTTTTGAAAAGAAATGGATGGAAAATGAATATTATACAAAAATTAATACAATCAGATGAATATTATACATATTTATTTATTATTGGTTGTCGTTGCAGCATTTTCGATTCGATAATCTAACAATCGATAATCACTACTAGACAGTAATCAAAGTGTCAATAATCGGGTCGATAATCGCATTGTTACGTACCTGCAATAACTAGTTCCATCTGTCAAAAAACGGTTCACATAATGGACAAAGGACAAAGTATAGGTGTTATTAGCAAGTAATTTTGAATATCATAGAACCATACAAGAGTAGACATAAAAATTAAATTGAAATTTAAACGCTATACTAATTAGATTTTTTTAATTTAAAGGTTTAATGCTTAGTTTTGGAATTTTTCAAAATAAATTTTCAAAAGTTGTTATAAAAACACTGGTGTGACAAGGAATGAGTTATTGAGCATGAAGAGATAGCTAATGACCTCTTCTATCGGTCATTTCCATTTGGCAAACGATGCACCAAACACTCTGTATAAGTATTCAGTAGGAAGTCTATTTAATTATAATATAACTAATCTAATTAATATTTTTTTATAAATAGCTGATTATGATTAAGCGTGTAACATATATAATATGACCCCAATCTGCTAAACCACATGCGCACAACTTCAGTTCAGACGCGGGCAGTTATTTCGAACAAACTGCATAATATAATAATAGTTGTTCGGAAATAATGTTTTAATGTTTAACGGCTGAACCAAGAAGGGACTCACATCAGTTTAAGGCCGATCGTCTTAAATTAGGAGACAAATTTTTTTTTTGCTGTTTCGCAAATTTTACATATACCTACAACGTTAGTTTTCGTTTACCCGAAAGCCGAAAGTAGTTTGTTCAGAATCAGTAACAGAATCGATTGCAATGGTTTTTAGCTAATGTTATATTTTTAGACCTAAAAAATATTCAAGTTGGACACCCATTTTTATTGCGAAAATCGGCGCAAGAAACACCGAACGGGGAGGTCAATCACTCGCCTGTGCCGCCCGCGAAAATTTTGTAAATTGGTAAATTTGGACAAGGTTTTGAGATTGTCACCGCGTGAGATTTTTTCATTTTTTAAATTTTATTCTTCCTTTTCAAATCACATTAAAGTAGGGGTGTTTCAGCTTTAGGGTAAACAAAAATTCACGTTGTATAATAAATACATTTTGAAGTCATAATAGTAAGGATTGCGACATCAACTACTTACTTATAAATTATTTAGTGTCGAACTTTTAACCTCCTCCTTAATTATATAAGGTAAACGCAGCTATTAACGACCCATCGAAAATCTGCAGGTATTACCGACCTATTAACGTATTTCGCATTTCTTTCGTCTATATAAAAGTTAAACTTATAGATTGTGCAGAAATTATGTGTGTTTGTGTATTATCTTCACTTTAAACCTATATTTGTGGGCAAAAAATACATTAATTTCTGTGACGAGTTCGCAGGTCATCTCATACTGGACCTTACTTCCTCTGGGTAGATACAATTATAGCTGAGTCGTACCAGTAAGTACGAATCATACTGGTTTTTAACACTTACGCGAATATTAGACATTGAAATAAAACTACTTTTTACGGATTTTATCGCGTTATATTAATTATTTTAAATTCCCGACGTTTCGGATCCTTTACAGCATCCATGGTTACGGGTGGACTGAGGTGTTGGTCGTCCTAATGTCAAAATTATCAACAGCTACCCTACATTTTGTTGATTATTATTTGATCCGGTCACGCAGAATGAGCTCACCGTATCCTTAGGTCTCGCAGTCTTGTGCTTGGATTTAATGGAATCTATGACCCTAATAGCATTTTTGATTGGCCACAATTGGCCAACGGTAGGCAGATTGATGGGATATGGTTAGTTAAATTGCCCACAGTGAACTTGTATTGGCCCTACAAAGATTAGCAACGTTGTTATGCCGAGCTTATTACCAACAGTGGGCCAATACACTTTTTTGCTACCGTTGGCTGGACAACGTTGGTTTAACGGCAGTGAAAAAAAGTTGGCCCAACAAAATTAAATGACAACTGGCCAACTGTAGGTACATTGTTGGATTATGGTTAGTTAAATCACTAACATGTAATTTGTATTGGCCCAACGAAGCTTAGTTATTGTGCCCATGCCAACTGATTACCAACCATCCATTGGGCCGGGGTGCGGGGTGGGGGGAGTGTAACGGTGCGGGCGGGCATTCGACGCGCGCGCGCCGGCCGGCCGCCAGTGTTGTTGTGAATTTGTGATTGTGAAAATTGAGAAAGAACAGTGAAAAAATCGTGTTTTGTTCAATAGGTACGTTACTTCAATTGTAATGTATAACATAATTGAGTTCGAAGACAGTGCCTTAGGCATAGTGAGAGGGAGCTGGCTGACGCCACGCAAAAAAGAATGCCTGTGGCCACCTTATAAAATAGCCAGCAAATTCAATAAATGCTTTCTGTCGCAAGACTTACCAGACGAAAATTGGCCCATTAAACCCATTGGCCCAAGAAACTGGTAAGTCGGGTTTGTAAATTTTAAAATTAAACTGCACTTCCTAACCTAGTTCGCTTTAAAAGATAGGAATATAAAATACCTAACTACCTACCTACTTTTCTTATTACTAACTTACAACATTCTAACTTCCTTTCGTATAGAAGTTTGTCTGTGAACGTTGCACTTTCGGTTTTTAGTCAAATATTTATTATGTACTAACAGGTTAAAACATCAATTTTCAGATGATTTACCTACTCATAGCGAGGGAAAAGTGTAAAAAGGCAGAAAGTGAGTCTGACCTACTCTCAGATACTTCTGAGCAATGTAAAAAGAGGAGGAAAAGGAAGGCAAATAATAATATATTTCATAGTGACACTGAGGAAGAAGAAGATGAAAACTTCATGAACTTTAAATACCCAAATCCACCTAGGCCAGATGAACTATCAACTTGCAAATCCAAGTCAACAAAAGAAGCAAAGAAAACATTGCTACCTGGTAAGGTTATAATAAGTATAATAATCCAGTTTATAGGTACTTACGTAATTGAGTTGCAAAGGCCATAATGACCATTACAATAGTTGGATAGTTACCTACCGTTTGAATATATATAATATTTAAATTACAGAAGTGAATGTGGAACCACAAAAGGAATACAGAGCAGACGCTTCTCCATGGGACATCACATCAGCAAAATCACCTGCTACAAATGGTTAGTAAGTACTTATAATAAGTAGGTACTTATATATTTTTAATTGTTTTATACCTATATTATTAAAATGTAATTTTGTTATAATATTTTGAAAGCAGTAGTTTAGGTGTATATAAAGTAAATATAAGTTATTCTAAGGAAGTCACTGTATGTTCGTCTACATTGAATAAAAAATGTTTTCTGTTATCAAATTTTTGTGATACCGATGATCTTGTGTGCATTCCATTTGTGGACAGAAACTTGTGCCATTGAATAATGTTAATTATTTCTGAATTTTAATAAATGTTGATTATGCGACTTAAACAATGTTTTTAATTCCTAATTATAATTCTGTCACTGTATGTACATTTTATTATTTCTTAAATTTCTTAATGCGATATGTTATTGCTGTTGCTATATTAAATGTGATTGAATACAGTGAGAGTATTATATAATAATCCTACCGGGAAGTACCAAACCACAACCCCAATGACGTTGCTAGATTGTATGATTCCTATACAAAGGCCCTACGGAGAAAATCAATATGTGGCCCTCCTTAGGAGGTTTCACATAGGCCCTAAGTTGTTGGGCCTTCAGCAAAACATGCGGCCAAATCTAACCGTTGTCCAACCAAAGACATGCATGTGGCCCTACCAAATGCCTACCAAAAATGCTAATAGGGGATGGGGTTCCAAGCAGATGGTAAGACCCAGCCATCTTCTCTATTCAAATTTGGATGTTTTTTAATTTCAATTTTAGTCTGTAGGAAGGTTATGAATGGCTATTCTAGACTTAGACATTTTTTTTTAGGATACGTAACAATGAATAGACCATGAATTGGACTGTCTAAGAGACCATAATTCTCTGTTACAATGTTATTTTTCAGATAAACGCATTTATTGGCCATAATGCTATAACGTACAATGGAAGTACTGTGTACTTTTTTTAGAATTAGAATATATACTAAATAATAGTTTTTTCAAATTGTTTTGTTCGGTTGATATAAAAAAATTAAATGTGTAAATTTGAACCCACTTTGAAAAATTTCAATAGGTTTTTGGATTCACTATGATACAAAAGTTATGAACGAAATAGCTTATCATCAGGCTTATTCTACACCTTCTTTTTTAATGTTTAAAACTATAGGCATCAGCCTTATCGCTTTTTGCCCTATAACGCATGGAACGCATTTAACTTAAGCTGACTAAAAACCTATGGGACCGGAACATACCGGCGAACTGTGAGTATTCAAAAACTATTCGGGGAATGCTATGTAAATATTTGTAAACCTTGATAAATAATTTATCATATTATCCAGACCTTATTATTCTAAATCCGATAGTAACTTTGTACGCCTGACTGTTACCTTTTAACGCTTAAATCCCTGAACTGATTAAGATGAAATTTGGTATAGAGATAGTTTGGGACTCTGAGAAAGACTAATTATGCTAACTTTTATCTCAAAAAGTCCTTTCGGATGTCAGTAGTGAGCAACAGCTAGTATTGTATAGTTTTAAAATAATCATAGCATTTTATTTTCACACTCTGTTATTAGAATATCGCTGCCATTCTTAAAATTATTTAAATTACATCTCATTACTTAATCTTAATTATTTTGGCTGTGGTAGAAAAATTATTTCAAAATGTACTTATGTTTTATTATATTTGTTTATGCATCTTTTCTTTTCTTTTTATTATGGTATTCATTAAAACAGTTTCCATTTTTTCCAATTTTCCATTTTCAATTGTGTAGCCATTATTAATTTCCTTGTTGTTGTTCTCATTGATAACTTTGGTTGTTTCTTGCAACTTTCCCTGTTTCTTTGGTGTTCTAATATAGCTTTTGATGTAGAAGTCTGTGAACAGTACCAGCATGAACAGATTTTGTGGCAGAAAGAGAGCGCTGGTCCAACGAGGATATTCGCAGTCAGTCTTGAAGACTATAACGCCCATATGGACCACGTAACAGCAGAATTGCAACTGAAAATGAAATTGAATTATTAGAAGTCTGCTTTTAAAAAGTACAGTATGTTGGTACGTAGAGCATATTCAAGCTACAATGATATATTTTTTTACGACACATTCAATGTAACAAAATCATCAAAATAATTTATTTACAAGTTTGTTATAGGTTAAATGTTTTGATATAGGAGGGCATAGCGTAGGGCATCCTAGTTTGGGCTCCTGACTCCCACAAATAGTATTATTTTCTTGTATAACTAAATAAATGTTATTATTATTATTAAAGACAAGCAATCTATAACTCTCTAGTATAAACTGGCCTCGTATTGTATGGAAAGCCTTTAATACCAATGGGAGCTCAGCATATACTGGTTTTTTATTTGTATAAAGTATAATGATCACATCTCGTCTCGCGACTGAAAAAGTGGCTAAGTACCTAAATCTTACAATTACTCGTTAGATTGTTACAAACGATTTGCAAATTATCCACTTTTCAATTGCAGTTAGCGTAACTCGTTTTAAATTTATCATCCTTTTTTTAAGCCAAATAGACCGAGAATAGGCAATTTATGCTTTTTTGAAATAGCTATTTTTATACAGTACCACTTCACCACTTCTGGGCTAAATGAACACTTATTATATGTATTATATTAGAATATAAGGATCGAGAGGCTATGCATTAAGAAATTTCTCGGAAAATAATTCATATTTGGAACTCTAGCAGGTCTTAGAGCTCCTGCTGCCTAATGGATAGCAAAACTAAGGTCTTCAATGGACCTCACCATTAAAGTTGAGCTCCGTAGATAATGGTCAAGCTACACAATGACTGATGCATGCGAGCCGTCAGCTGGGACTGGTCTTCTCAAATCCGTTATGGCTCTTTCCTCAAAAGGCTATCCTAAACATTGCACTGCATTGTAACACTCACATAATTATATTATTTCTACAACTAAAAAGATACTATGATTCTCTAACTTTGTTACAGTATTTCTCCTCAGATTTCCATAATATCCATTTTTTTGAAACTAGATGGCGCCAGCGTTCCCTGCTGGCGCCATCTAGTTAAAAAAAAATGTAAAACGCGACTCGTTAAACTGTCTTAAAAATCTATTTAAAGTTATAAAATGATAAACACACCTAAATGAACTGTTTGGCGCCGGTCTTACATCTAAAAGTGTTAGCCTAGCCACAAGCGAATCATTAGATCCTACCGAACAACCAAGGCTGGTTCTATTGGTTCTCAACGTGCGGCGTTTAGTGGAAGTTTAACAAACAATTGCAATCGTTTCTGTTACTGATTCTGTAGAAACTGCTTTCGGCTTTCGGCTAAACAAAAACTAAGGTAGTATATTTTAATATTAGGAGGGATAGACACCACGAATATACCGTAAGGAAGAATATATTACTACCTATCATTTATAATTATGTGCACCTGAAAAAAAATCAAATCAATTTGCAGAATATAAGCGACCAAAGCATTAGGATTTATAACCCGGCTCTCTAAATCTTTTAAAAATGTCAAAACTTTAAAAATTCTTTACTGTACCTTGAATACGCATCAGAAATTTGGAATCCTTGTTATCAAAAATATATTGAACGAATTGAAAATATTCAAAAAAGGTTTATTAAATTTTTGTGTTTCCATCAGAAAACTCCATATAATTCCGAACAATACCTCCAACGTTGTAAAAAGTATCACTTGTTACCTCTGGCAACTCGTCGTGAGATTTCAGACTGCGTCTTTCTGCTAAAGATCTTCAAAAATGACATCGACTGCCCTGACCTTGTATCTAAATTCAGTTTCAATATACCTTCAAGGACCCGACTTAATCCACCTATTTGCGTACCGTTTGCTTCCTCAAATTATAGGAAAAACTCTTATATTGTGCGGGCGAGCAGAAATTTCAACAACTTGTGTAAACAGTGCGATTTCGATGTTTTTAACACCAGTTTATATGCGGCTAGGAGGTGCCTAAATCTTGATTTTTTCAAATACCAAAGTGTAAAGTAGTATTTGTACGTAACGTAAGAGTGTAGTGTACTTAGTCTAAAATTTACTTTCGTTTTCATAGTAAGCAAAAGTTTAATGTTCTGGGTTCTATAAGCGAAGACTTGTTAGTAGCTGTCAGATTACTGTTCAAGAATGTAAAGTTTCCTAATATGCTGTAAGTCTTCCATGCTGTGTAAATAAATAAATAAATAAATATGAACTTACAATTTGCAACTGTGTCACGTATTTTTTAATCCAAATCGCATTCTTGGTACTTGGCAGGGCTACCGTCAGTAAGTAGTATGAGTACATCACTACGTGAACGAATGAGTTAATTACTCCAATCAGCGTCCCGTGGCCACCTGAAATTATGGACATTAGGTCTTAAATTATTACCAAAACAGAATATCATGGTTCATTAAAATTTCGTTAGATGGCAGTGTGCGGTGGATAATAGCGAACAGTGACTCCATACGTTAAAGTTAATGTAATGCTATATATACATTTATTTTATATATTATATAATGTTACTGTAGGTACCCCGTAGGGATTCGTATTGTCACTATATATGTATATACCTAAATGACCTTCATGAAACATATTGATTGAAAATAAAGAACTTCAAACTTGTTTACGCAAAATTAACATCATACATTCTTGAAACCAGTTCATACGTATTTAAATAGGGTCATTTACTACATAGTTTCACGGCCATTGATCTCTGAACTTGTGCAGACACACGGGTGGGTGACGCGTTGATTTTCAATGACATTTCGTCATTAGGTAAGTTTCCATAATTTTCGCTAGATGGATCTGATTAGTTTTTTGGTAATCTGTTATTTTTTATACACCTAGAATTTATTTATTTACCTAGAATACAAACTTAACTATATTACAATCGATGTAAAATGGGCAGCGTTCTCGCTTAAGGCTAAAGCGTCGGGGTTGGACGCGAAAGCTCAACCTTAGGCGCCATATTGTTTTTTTTTTGTTTGTCGCAAGTTATTTGTCTATATAGTTAAAAATTGCGATATAACCAATAAATTATTCACAATTGAGTATAAGAACTGGCTTAAGACTCGTGATCATAGGAGCCTGCCTCATTAGTCCAATAAGACGGGTAAGTTGTTAAGTGGAGAAACTCTCCCCTCGAAGATAGATTATCGATAGAATATTAAAAAGTTTCTTCGTTTAAACATGCATACCTCTCGCTCTTCTACTTTGGCGACAATTGCCTCGCAATAGAATATTGATAGTGTCCGTCTAAATATAATGTTAAAGCAATAATCGTATGTCGAGGTTTTGTGCAGTGCGAGAGGGTGGGCTTGGTGTTTTCGTTCTTGCGAATACTGACTTCTCAATGATTATTTTTTACAGTAAGTAATTTCTTTGAGACCAAGTTCCTCAACCCCCAATTCTCTTGTCTAAACTTAAAATTTTGATTCCCTTGAGAGTGTCAAAATATGGTTTTTTGGCATAAAAAGCCGTTTTTTTTTACGTTAACTTAGAAGTTTGATTTTCTCACAACTTGAAGGGACTGTAGACCTGAGTAATTTCAACTCGATACCTCCACTCGTTACTGAGATAAAATGACAGACAGACGGACGGACGGAAAACAAGATCCTATGTGTTCCGCTTTTTCCTTTTAAGGTACGAGAGAAATTAAGACAGAAATTGTGTCTTTTTAGGGTTTATTTATTCGCATTAATTATTCGCCATCGCATCTTTATGTAGAAAATATATGTTAATAAATTATAGAATTAGTGCTTCACCTTAGCTGCGAATATAAGATGGTTGATAAAATACAGATTCTGACAAATAAACGTTTTTATTTTTTTTATTTTACATACCATCACGCCTGTATTCCCCGAAGGGTTAGGCAGAGGTGTACTTAATGTACACCCACAGTTCGCCGGTATGTTTGGGTCCCATGTAATAGGGGGCGAGCCTATTGCCATTCACCGGGCACAAATCCAGACTCCGAGCTGCTACTGAGAATTTCATAGAAAAACTCAATAACACTTTGCTCGACCTAGGGATCGAACCCAAGACCTCTAGCGTAGCAGTCGTGATTGGGACCACTAGACCAACGAGGCAGTCTTTTTATTTTATTTTATAGTAATATTGAATTTACCTGGTAAATATGTAGCTGCACCCCATATTAACAGCACCATTCCACTATGGTGGTAAATATGTAAGAAAGATACTTGGTTGAATTTTTTTCGAAGCACGAAGAATACCTAAAATTATTTATACTCATATACTCATGATTGGTTGTTTTTTTTTTTTGTAATTTGCAGTATTAAATAATGCGAAATATTCACAAAGATAGGCATTTTCTAGTAAAAGACAAATTCGGTCACAGTCAGGAATCGAACCTGCATTTCTCCGGTTAAGTACACTGGACACTGTGCCAACCAAGCCACCGTGACCACTGCCAATGATTTCAAATATTTTTTCTAATAGTAAGTTTTTTTTTTAATTTCAGATCTTTGTGAATAGTTCGCATTATTTAATGCTATAATATACAAATACAACATAGATAAAGTTGTTTATGTATTACATAACCCTTGCGTAGATAAAACGTACACTGGCTACGTCTTTTCTGAAAACTACAGGTCACTCAGTGACAACTGAGTGACCTTTAGTTTTCATAAAAGTCCCATAGTTAGTGACCACGTCGCTGCGCTATATAGTATCACTGGTTAAAGACCAGTGATACTATATAGCGCAGCTGTATGCTGTATATAAGCACTGTAGTATTGTTGACTAAGAGTCATTGCAAAGATTCCCGAATGCTGCCAGGCACCAGGGACCACTTTCTCGAAGTTGGACCTACTAAACAGCCTACCTACCATTTATCCCAGATAGACATGCTAAAAAACAATTTCAAGCCAGAGTTCCCAACGTATGGGATGCGCACGATATGGGCATTCGACAAGATTTTTGTCTTGCTCCTGTTAATTTTGAGATCAACGTGTTAGGAAACTTTGTTGAGATCATTGCGATGATCTCTTGCGATTTTACGACAAGTATATCATCAGCAAATCTATGTAAAGTGATACACTGGCCATTGATGTTGTTGCCGAGTCCTTCTCAGTTCATACGAATAAACGAAGTTTGGATTAAGACAGGATTTTTAGAAATTCTCATGGGATTCGGGAAAACAAGATCATTGTCGAGGATCAGCTAGTTGTTAAATAAAGTAATCATTTGACTAAAGATATCTACTCACTGTATCTAGAAGATCAACCACTTTGAGTAAGAAGTAAAAGTAGGTGAATTTTGCAATGTTTACCGCATTTGGAGCATTTGAATAGTCAATAGGTTCACACACCCATTTGTAGTTCCAACCCCACGCAAAAACAATTGCCTGTAAAATAAATCGTAGTTATATTAAAATGTCGTATCGACAAGATGACAGCTCCTTCACTGGAACAAACAAACTCTGCGGCGAAAACAAAACACGCAGGCTCAAAATGTATAAAAAGCTTATGCAATGCGGGGTCTGCTTATATTGGAAAGTAACATAGCATAATTTTTATGTAGTCGTGTTTTTTATAAACTAATAATTTGATGAATCGGAAATAAAGAAGAGGGTGATGACTGTTCATTATAGACATTGAAGAAAAACTTATATGGCGGTCTTAATAAGAGCAATTGTACTCAATGTACTCGCATAACGCAAAAAACTGGACGAAATTGAATGAAATTTTCACATAAAATGTGTATTGATGGAGGTCTAACTGAAATTCTGGTATATGTTTCACGTTGATACGCCTCGAAGCCAAGTTATAGAAAGTAAATATAGGCGACGGCTAGTTGCCAATATAAATAATACTGTAATCCTATTGTGATTAATTAAAGGGGTTATTTTAGCCCCCAAGGCAAATATGAGTTTCGGTTGAGAATCGAGGCTACGACATTTATTCAACCTGATGCCATCCAATGCTGGATTTAGGTCCCAAGACCTAAATCCAGCATTGGATGGCATCCTTCCGCATGCAGTTCTTTCCGGCCACCTTCGCTCGATCGTCTTGAAATCTCATACTTTGCCTACCGCCGCTTCTGCGCCCAATTCGTGGTCTCCACTGTAGGACTTAGGGTCCCATCCTATGATCTTTTACTTCCACTTCTGTTTTGCGATCACTTAGCGGATACAAATTGTGTAGTTGCAGTATGTACTAATAACCATTTTATCATGTTTTCTTTTAGTGATAATTTCATAAAAGAACACAATACTTACTCCAATAAATAAAAGCAAGCAAGCTACTACTTGAAATGCGTTGTATACAATTAGTATTCTGTCTAAATTAAATGGTTGCCGATTCTTCATATAGTTTGGTCCCCATTTTAACACAAACATCAGATACAGGGAAACCACCACCAGAACTTGGTAAGGCTTGGATACCAGTACCCATTCCTTTGTTCTGGGATCTAAAATTAAAAATAATATTTTATTTTATTGAACTGGCTCATTATTTTAGTGATCATAGCCGCGATTCTTGAGCAAGATTTCTTGGGTCTGATTCCCAGTTCGAGCAAAATGTTATTGGGTTTTAGGATCAGTAGTCGATCGAAGTTTGAATGTCTGCCCAGTCAACGGCAAAAGGCTCGTCCCCTATATCATGGGACATACCATCACTTTGTGGTTGTAAGTACACCTTAGTTATGGATTGTGACTTTCGCCACCACTATGACAGGCTGTACTTTAAAGGGCCTTGCTTCGCATCATACTCGAAGGCGCGCACGTGACTCGTAAAAGTTTGGATGACTTGACGATTTTCAACTTATAAATGTGCCTTTTGAAGATCTATTTAAAGAAATAAGTAAAATTTATCTTAAAGCCTTTTACCACGTAGAATAATGTATCCTTAAAATAGTGAAATAATTTTTCAAATAATTACGACGGTTCTGGAGATACTAACCCAACACAAAAACTTGCAAAATCCACACTCTCTTATTAAAGATATTCAATGTTGCTTACCAGGTAACTCCTCGAATAAAAATTGATATCCGAACCAAGTTTTGCCAAGTATCGCCGCCATTTTCACAAATCACACTGGTTGTTATGTCAAAATGATTCTTCCACTAAAGCGTTTAGCAACCAATTAGAAAATATCGTTTTATTACTGTGTACAGGTATGTAAAATTTAAATTTGTTTCTCCAACATCAGCAATCCTGTGTTCATTATAATTATTGATTTATCTCATTTCTACTAAGTTTAAAAAAAATACGGTCCTGATAGCTTGAATACTGTTAAACGACTAGTCCAAACTTGTAAATTTCTTTTAGTAATTGATTCAGTGTTAAAGGGTTATTTATTTGCATTTGAATTACCTATTATGTTCCTATTGTTAATTAAATAAAACAGTTGATAACAGTTGTTAATTGAACCTATGTTGTGACCGTCCGCTGAAGCCCAAGAGCATTGAGTATTGAAATAAGTTGAGTTATAAAACTATATCTGAAGTGTGTCGGTCTAAGGAGGAGCTAGGTAATAACTAATGACCTGCAAGGTTTAGCGGCGCTTGGCAAGTCACTAAGGATGGGTGACCATTCTTAACACATCGAAACCTTTCTGTACCTCGGATAGCACGTAATGCCGTTAGTCCTGGTTATCATACGAACACTGTGACAATCGTTAGAAGTACTCTGAATCTCAAAAAGGCTGATATCCAGTCAACCAATCCTCAGTATATATATATTATACAACGTTAGTTTTTGCTTACCCGAAAGCTGAAAGTAGTTTGTCCAGAATCAGTAACAGAATCGATTGCAATGGTTTTTTAGCCTATGTTATTTTTACATAAAAAAAATATTCAAGTTGGACATCCATTTTTATTGAGAAAATCGGCGCAAGAAACACCGAACGGTAAGATCAATCCACTCGCCTGTGCCAGTGTGTGAGTTTTTTTTTTTTTATTGTGTATTTTTTTTCTAACTGTTAAATCAAATTAAAGTTGGGGTGTTTCGGCTTTACGGTAAACAAAAATTACCGTTGTATATATCAGGATTGGCTCGGCAACGCATCTGCAACTCCTTTGGTATTCCAAATATCCATGGGCGGCGATGATCTTAAACAATCAGGTAGCTCGCCTGCTCATTTGCCGAGTGATCGCATAAATTTGTATTAATTATATATATAGGTATTGGCAAAATATTGGGTATTGCGATGAATTACTGATTAAATTTGGCCGCACCTTAGATTGGTCCACCGCTACATTGTTGATAAAAGGCTAGGAGAAGGATGAGGCAATTTATTCATCTAAATTTGTTTGAAATCCTTTATGTTAGCAAAATTTGCTAATTTATGTTGCTCGCCGGTACGTCAATGACTGCCTCATTAGTCTAGTGGTCCTAAGCGCGACTGCTACGCTTGAGGTCCTGGGTTCGATCCCCAGGTCGAGCAAAGTGTTATTGGGGTTTTCTATGAATTTCCCAGTAGCAGCTCGGAGTCTGGATTTGTGCCCGGTTAATGGCAAGAGTCTCGCCCCCTATTACATGGGACCTAAACATACCGGCGAAATGTGGGTGTACATTAGTACACCTCTGCCTAACCCTTCAGGGAATACAGGCGTGATGGTATGTTATGTTATGTATGGAATCTAAGAACTAGCTAGCACTAACTAGCAATACTACTACTAGCACTTAACTACCAATAAACAGAGTGACAATTTGGCTAATTTACTAATCGTCTGTCCTTGGGCACCAAATACAATTTTGTTTTGGGTTATCCTCAGATCAAATAAAAAGTTAAGATGGAACTTTGCGAACAAAGAAGTGACGCCGGCTTAAACTACGCCTTGCCGTGTACAAACACAATTACACACACACACGTATACCTTATCTACCGAAACTACTCCATATCTTGTCAGTCAAGCTATCGAAAGCTCGACTGACAAGTTAAGGCGTAGTTTCAGTTTACGTGTGTGCGTGTAATTGTGTTTATATACGGCAAGGCGTAGTTTTAGCCGGCCTTAGTTCTTTATTCGCAAAGTTCCATCTTAACTTTTTATTTGAACTGAGGGGTTATCGCCATTTTTTCATCAATAACACATTTTAGAGTCATAGTAGAATTGCGAGAGTGATTAAAACTTATTCATAACTGAGTACATTTTTTTTTGCGTGTGTGCCAAAATCATTGTAAAAATAGATTAATTGCTTAAAAAAAAGTACTAGTTGATGTCGGAATGTCTACTGTTATGAACCTAGAATGTGTCACAGACCTGCAATTTGACATACAAATAATACGAAATTTTCACAAAGAAATGAATTTTCTAATTAAAGAAAATTTCTAGTGAAAGAAAAACACAATTACGTCGTACGACGTCGCCTCAAGACGTAGAAGGTGGAAGAGAAATTCGACATCACAGGCAGTGGTCTCGGTAGCTTAGTTGGTAAAGCGTCTGGTGTACTTAACCAGAGGGACGCAGGTTCAAACCCTGCCTGAGATCGAATTTTTCTTTCACTAGAAATTTTCTTTAATTAGAAAATTCATTTCTTTGTGAAAATTTCGCAATATTTAATGCTAAAAAATAATAAAAAATAAGCATAATACGGTAAGGCAACATTGTTCGACATTGAACTACCTGTAAAGGCAGTCGTGTTGGTTGAAAGACATAGTAATGTCTTCAATAGATGGTGCCGACGTCGCCTCAAGACGTAGAAGGTGGAAGAGAAATTCGACATCACAGGCAGTGGTCTCGGTAGCTTAGTTAGTAAAGCGTCTGGTGTACTTAACCAGAGGGACGCAGGTTCAAACCCTGCCTGAGATCGAATTTTTCTTTCACTAGAAATTTTCTTTAATTAGAAAATTCATTTCTTTGTGAAAATTTCGCAATATTTAATGCTAAAAAATAATAAAAAATAAGCATAATACGGTAAGGCAACATTGTTCGACATTGAACTACCTGTAAAGGCAGTCGTGTTGGTTGAAAGACATAGTAATGTCTTCAATAGATGGTGCCGACGTCGCCTCAAGACGTAGAAGGTGGAAGAGAAATTCGACATCACAGGCAGTGGTCTCGGTAGCTTAGTTGGTAAAGCGTCTGGTGTACTTAACCAGAGGGACGCAGGTTCAAACCCTGCCTGAGATCGAATTTTTCTTTCACTAGAAATTTTCTTTAATTAGAAAATTCATTTCTTTGTGAAAATTTCGCAATATTTAATGCTAAAAAATAATAAAAAATAAGCATAATACGGTAAGGCAACATTGTTCGACATTGAACTACCTGTAAAGGCAGTCGTGTTGGTTGAAAGACATAGTAATGTCTTCAATAGATGGTGCCGACGTCGCCTCAAGACGTAGAAGGTGGAAGAGAAATTCGACATCACAGGCAGTGGTCTCGGTAGCTTAGTTGGTAAAGCGTCTGGTGTACTTAACCAGAGGGACGCAGGTTCAAACCCTGCCTGAGATCGAATTTTTCTTTCACTAGAAATTTTCTTTAATTAGAAAATTCATTTCTTTGTGAAAATTTCGCAATATTTAATGCTAAAAAATAATAAAAAATAAGCATAATACGGTAAGGCAACATTGTTCGACATTGAACTACCTGTAAAGGCAGTCGTGTTGGTTGAAAGACATAGTAATGTCTTCAATAGATGGTGCCGACGTCGCCTCAAGACGTAGAAGGTGGAAGAGAAATTCGACATCACAGGCAGTGGTCTCGGTAGCTTAGTTGGTAAAGCGTCTGGTGTACTTAACCAGAGGGACGCAGGTTCAAACCCTGCCTGAGATCGAATTTTTCTTTCACTAGAAATTTTCTTTAATTAGAAAATTCATTTCTTTGTGAAAATTTCGCAATATTTAATGCTAAAAAATAATAAAAAATAAGCATACAAATAATATTTTATTTATAAAAAAATTAATCAATTCAATCAAACAAACACTTGAAAATACTATACTATCTGGTTGAGGTACTAAATAAAAAAAAAATTAAAATTAAAAATTCTTTATTTGACATAAGAATGTTACATAGACACATGAATACCCTGGATCCTGAGCTAGTTATTAGGTAACTGTATTACAGGATCCAGTGCAATCCCCGAATAATTAGGTACAGTTTGTTATGTCAACCGTGAATTACATGTATTAGGTAGGAATTTAAATTATGTTGGTAGTATAAACTAACAATAGACAGAGAAACAAAAAAAAATATTACTGCGCGCGCGTGTGTGTGTGTGTGTGTGTGTGTGTGTGTGTGTGTGTGTGTGTGTGTGTGTGTGTGTGTGTGTCGTGTGTGTGTGTGTGTGTGAGTGTGTGTGCGTGTGTGCATGCGTGTGATACATGGTATGCATAATATGAACAAGTTTGGAATTATTCCGGTATATTTAGTAGGTTTTCAGTAGCGTCATAGTCCAATGTTTTGAGCCACGTGATAAGTACTTTTTTTAATTCGGTGTGGCTGAGTTTTCGTGTTTTTA
The DNA here is from genome assembly GCA_958496365.1 of Subacronicta megacephala. Classification (NCBI taxonomy): domain Eukaryota; kingdom Metazoa; phylum Arthropoda; class Insecta; order Lepidoptera; family Noctuidae; genus Subacronicta; species Subacronicta megacephala. Next base: position 14,275,431 of record OY292518.1, read on the forward strand.
ATGATTTATTTAGAATATTGTAGATGCGAGGTGCTATTACTGAGAAGTGTTTTTGAGCAAAAGAGGTTTTTACACGGGGCACCGGGCAACGAAGTATTCTGTTGGATCCGTCAGCCAAGGTAGGTATGGTGACTTTATGATATCTTCTGATGACTTCATAGATAAATATCTTTCTTACAGATAACACATTCGCTTTTTCATCACTGAGGTGGTGGGATGCCTAAAGGGTAAGTACATAAGGACTTTGAGAACCGTACGTTGAGCCCTTTCTGCTGCTATGAGGTAGGTTTTACCAGCACTACCCCATACACATATACTGTACCTGATCAAACATTCACATAGTACTCTGTAAGTTTGGATAAGTAGTTGATGATCAGCGACGGTACGTAAGTTTTTAAATATGTAAATCATTTTCCGAATCCTACCCACCAATGTTTCTATGTGAATGTCCCAGGTGAGTCTCTCATCCAGAATTACGCCCAAATATCTGATGTGAGTGACCCGAGACAATATCGCGCAGTCACAGTTCAAGCGGTTCGCTGCACGGTTACAGGGGTAGGTATGTATCTTGAGTGCAAGGTCAGTTCGAGCCATGGTGGATGCTGATTTGGTGAAGCAAATATACTTGGTTTTGGTGGCGTTTAGTGACAGAAGACTGTTTTCAAGCCACCTCGTTATAGTGGCCAATCCTGTCTCAGCTAGTTGAAAAACTCGCTCCCAAGTCCTATCACGGAAGAACAGGACGGTGTCGTCTGCAAACATGAGAATATCCAGTCCCGGCAGGGCAGCACCGCATAGGTCGTTAATGTATATAAGAAATAATGTAGGCGCTAATGTGCTGCCCTGCGGAACACCGTAGCTGCAAGTTGTACTATCGCTTTGGTATTTGTCGACCCTTACTTGCAGGGATCTGCCCGAAAGATAGTTTTTAAGCCAGTCCAGCGGCACACCTCTGATACCAACATTTTCAAGCCTAGTTAACAATATAGGAACGGACACAGTGTCAAACGCCTTCTGGAGATCCAGAAAGACGCCTAAGCATCTGTCGCCTTTGTCTAAAGATGATGTCAGTGCTGTTGTAAATGCAAGCATTGCATCTTCGGTCGACTTGCCTGCCCTAAAACCGTATTGTTTGTTGTGTAACAGACCATTACTTTCAAGGTAACCGACAACTCTTTTATTAACAATTTTCTCCAGGATTTTTGATATTGTTGACAAAAGAGATATCGGTCTGTAGTTTGTTGGTTTGTCTTTATCACCGGACTTATGAATTGGGCAGACGACAGCTTTTTTAAGCATATCAGGGAAAATGCCAGTATCGAGACTCAAGTTGCACATATGTGCGATCGGACCTGCGAGTAGTGTGATATTTTGTTTCAGGATATAAGTTGGTATGTTGTCCCAACCAGGGGCACTATGTGACTTGAGTCCCAGCACCACATTCCGCACCTCGATAAGATCAGTCGGTATCAAGGACATAGATTTTAACGGCGAGCTTGATGTTTTTGCTCGGATGGCTAGATCAACTTCGTGTGTTTCCATTTGATTCAGAATCTGATTGGCCAGTGACCCTCCTATGGAAGTAACAGTAGTATAGTTTCAAATAGGCTACGAAATAACCTGTAATAATGAAAAACAGTGCCCTATCCCTGTAGGGTGAAAAAATTAGTGTTCTACCAAAATAAACCATTAAATTCCAATTAAATATATCTGATTTCAATAAAATATTATTTAGCATCTGAATCACATCACTGGGTCTTTGCCCAGCAGTGGGACAGTAACGGATAGAGAAAAAAAATACTTAAGTCTGTGACAAACAACTATATTTCAAAGTGTCTGTAATTTGTTTGTTACTGGAGGGGTTAATAAGGCTATCTTGTGGGAATATTAATACAATTTTATTTATAATAAATTACCAAAACACATTAAAGAAATTGACTATGAAAATAAATTTATAACTGAAGTAAAAAAATACTTAATCCTTAAAAGTTATTTTAGTATAAAAGAATATATGGCTGAAAAATAATTGTAAACATAAAAAGTAAAAGAATTATTAAGATATTACTTAGAATAATATATTAAGTACCTATATAGATATAATAAGATTATAATTGAGTCTTTAATTTGTTAATAAATTCTATAAGCTAATTAGATATAAGAAACTAATGCTGTGCCCTAACAGGGTTCATGTTCTGGAACATTCAAATCTATCCAACACCTTGTAAACAACATGATTGCAATAAAGTTTATGATTTATGATTTATTTAGGAAAAAACTAAGCATGTACACACGGTTACAGGTCAACCTATACACATCCAATTTAAGCTGATCTCGCATTGTATTGGCTTCCCAAACAATAAGAGGTCAGCGTAAACTGGATTTGTATAGCTTGATGTGTAGCCGTGCGTAGGTACACGTAAGTTTTAACGTTACATAGTGAACCTAGAATCTTATTTACATATATAAAATCACTGCCACATTTTTGTTAGGGCAATCGTCAAGACAGTATAATTATTATTTGTAACCTTGAACGCGCTGAAATCCCAATAAGCAATAGTTTGAGATATTATAGGATTAGATAATATTGTTTTTGTAAGCGTCAATGTGTGTAAAAATTTAATATTATTTATTTTCTTCTATCACGAGAAAAGAACAGCATCCCCTCTCAATTACCTCAAAACTTAAAAATACAAACTTTTTTCAAAATACAAATAATATATCACAATAGGCTCCCCCCTTTTTCAGTTTTCTAATACTTTGAACTAGTTATTTTTTTTTCCCCTAAGAACTAATACGTTCTCATGGACTAATAAAAAATTACGAAAATTTAATTAAAAACTGACGACTTCTTTAACATCGCGCGTTTTTTGGATTAGTTATTCCAGTTTGAATGGAATATTCATAGCTACGACCGAATATCGTCCGTCGGGTCAGCTACTTTTCAATAAATCTAATTCAGGTGGAATTCTTAAAGCATTACTTGTTTCTTTCCTATTTTGTATTTTTGTATCAATCTTTTGCAACCAGTACTTCCGTCAGATATTTTTTCTTTAATGAATAAAACCTTTTTTATCTTTCCTTAACCGTTAAAATAATAAAATGATTTTATATCTCAATTCTTATCTAATCCGGGTTAAGATCAACTTGATATAAAATTGGATCTCTAATAATCCATATACAAAATGTACGAAAACTATAATAAATTGAATAGAAACGAATTTTATAGATTACTAGCTTTCCGGCCACGGCTCGCCCGCGTGTTTTCTCATTGTACATACATATTATAAACATTCCTCTAGAATCACTCTGTCTATTAAAAAAACTGCATCAAAATCAATTGCGTAGTTTAAAAGATCTAAGCATACATAATGGACAGACTTCTAAAGTATCTAAGTCTTAAAAGGAAAAATCTATTTGAATTAAATACGGCGTAAATAGTTTGTTCGGGGCGTTTTTATAAAAACAACGTAAGTATGCCTCAAAATTAACATAAGCAGAAGTCATTGTATTATTTTGTTATACAATGAAGAGTCATTGGCACTTCAGAAATGTGATTCGAATAACATTGATTTACCACATAGCTGCCTAATTGTATAATTTTGATTGCGATAGTTGGTACAGTTTATATTGTTTTAATGAACTTTCAACAGAAGTTAGCGGTAGTTAGAAGCTCAAAAAGCTTGACAATCGGTCTATCCTTTGAAAATCGGTGTTGCCAGGGTTGCGGAGGTCTGATGGCAGTCGCTTTGTGTACATTCTGCCGCATCCGCTTAGACTAAAAGCTGACCCCATCATAATTAGGAAACAGATTCCTCTCCCTAACGTATACTTACATATATCATTAATATTCTTATGAACTGAGATAAAAGGTTGTGAAAAGATTCATCAAAAATTATTAACGGTTTGGAGATTAAATGGTACATACCAAACAGATTTAAGTACCTACTTTCGGATTGAAAAATAATTATTCAGACTTTCATCATCATCAGCCATCCATCCGCCATTTCACTCTGTCCTCCTTTTTTCGTACCCAGCTTCTGCCAGCAACCTTTCGCTAATCATCGCTCCATCTTTCCGGAGGTCATCATATAGGTACTACGTTTTCCGAGTCGCAGTCTCCACTGGAGAACACAGAATCAGAACATAATTAGCTATTAAATAAATAGCCACAAAACTTACCTATAGAATATACATAAGTACGTTATTTTGTATGTAGGTAAACAAAGGCTAAAACACAAGGTTACAAACATGAGTTCCCCGACCCCTAAACTAGGTATAAGTACACTTTAAATTTTCTGTAAAGTACTGGCGCGAAGCGAATGTATTTCTATGCGTCTACATAAAAAATATTAGGTACAAACTTTTCGCCCGTGGCTTAACCCACGTGGACTATACGTGGGATACTCAGAAAGTTTTGAGAAACTAAACAACTAACTTCTATGAAAAAAATATTTTTATTAAATCTTTTCAAAGAACTCTCCACCAGCCTCTATACAAAGTTTCATACGTCTGAACCAATTTTAAAATCATTTTTTCCAGTCCTCCGCAGACTCCTTTTCCACGGCCTTCTCAAACGCTGCTAGCGCGACTTCCGGCGACGAAAATTGTATCCCTTTGAGTTGAATCTTAATTTTAAAAGTCACACGGAGCCAAATCAGGACTGTAAGGAGGGTGTCCCAAGACTCTGACCGGTGTGGAGTCCAAGAAGTCCCTCATTTTGATCGCAGAGTGCGCGGGCGCGTTGTCGTGGTGAAGAAGGACCCCGCGGAGCCCGGTGTTCGGTCACTTGTTGCTCATTGCATACCATTCGGCGTTGATGCTGCTTTAGTCTCGAAGTGGAATTGAAATTAGGTACCCCATCAAAGTGAAGAAACTAGCAATCAAAATGTTTCCTGCGCTCCTCGATCGCTTCACTTTCGTAGGCGTTGGTTCATTTTGAAACAGCCAAACTGTAGTCTGACGCTTTGTTTCTGGATCGAATTGATAAATCCAGGATTCGTCACGTGTCACAATGTCGTAAACGCGCCGTGACGAGCCTGCATCAAATTTTTGTATCATATCACGGCACCAATAGCTTCGGTTTTGCGGTACCCAGCCGGAAACTATCCTCCTTACTAAGGTGCTCGTGCAAAATCTTGTGAACACTTCCTGAACCAATCAGCAGAGTATGCTGAATCTCTTCGTACGTAATTCGTCTGTTTTCTTGAACTATTTTTTTTACTGCCAACACACTTTGTTTGGTGACAGCCTTCGTAGGACGACCACTCCTTTGTTCATCCGCCAAAGTAAAACGACGGTAGATGGTTGCTTTTTAAAAAAAAAAGCTTACTAGCAATGTGGATCACACATTACTAGTATTCTTGTTAACCCCTCGTGCTAAGCTAAATGCTTGTGTTACGAGTGGATTCACGTCGGTAGTGCAATGGGTGGGGTTCGAACCGGCAACCACATGATCGCAAGTCCGACGCCCTAGCCATTTGGCTACCGCCGCTTCAAATAGAAGGTCCTTCATCCATAAAAGCAATTCGAAGTCGATCAAATGACTCATCAGGTTTTAAGCCACATTTGAAATCATACAAAATCATTGCGCGAAAATGTTCTCGATGCAGATCAAAGACATTTAATACACTAGTAAACTATTAAATCTCTTTGATGCAGATCCATTTTTATGAGACAAGAAAATTTGAATTGGCTCTCAAAAAAATGCGTAGGGAAATGAAAATCGAACAGTAATATTGTTACTTTTAAATAATCGAAGTTTTCAAAATAATTACAAGTGGCCAGTGTTTTATACTTACATAAAAACTTTTTGTCGCAAAACTTTCTGAGCGGTCTGGTATATTATACCTACAAACAATTAACTTAAGAAAAGCTCACAGGTATACTATGAATAAATGAACTTTTACTGTATTAACTGCGTTGAGAAAATTACCCAACAAAAATTAGGTCCAACTAGGCGGGGCTTCAAAATTGTGTCCAGCGCGCCGTCAGTCGGACATTTTCTTTGCAAGCGAGCATATTATGTCAAACGTTTTAGCTTATTATCATTGTGAATCATCATGCCATCATGTGGTGTGAAGTGGTACAGGAGCCATACAAGATTAAAATGTCCAGAGATCACTTTTCACTTGTAAGTAGTAGCTTAATTAAAATTATATTCAAAGTTGTTCAAATACGTTATCAAAACGAGATGGTCAATATTAAGCAAAATGAAGTCAGTCAATTTTTTACCTAATTTAGAAAGTATTATTTCTAGATGAAATATTGAAAAGTAAATCGATAAAATTTTGATATTTTTATAAGACGATTTTTTTTTTTCTTTAGTTTCCCCGCCGATCCCATTCGGCAAAATAAGTGGATAGCTACAGTTAAATTAGAAAGACGAGGGTATGACTGAATGCCTGTGAAAACTAGCAGAGTATGCTCCATGCATTTTGATGAAAAATATTTTTACAAATTATTAAAGGGATATACCATGTTACACAAAACTGCAGTACCAGTTTGTACAAATATCCACATACAACTGAAACCACCAGGTCAACAGAAACCTTAAAGGAACCTGGTGACCTATTGCCAAGGTTATGATTAGAGCAAACAAACAACCCAATTGAATACACTAACACTATTTCAACGCTCCAACAATTATAGATGAAGTCGCAATTCTTATTGGCAAACCATCGGCTTTGTTCGTTTTAGCACCATACAACATGGTATAAGAAGATGGTATAAGAATACAAGATGTAAAATACATTAAGGACAAAATCAGCCCCATACTAGCCAAATTCATTAACCTCTGTATCCAAAAGGGAGTGTATCCAGATTATTTAGAAAAATCTATCATTCGGCCTATTTACAAGGGAGGCAATCACCTGGACTACTCAAATTATAGACCAATTGCCATTCTACCTGTTTTGAACAAAATAGCTGAAAAAGTAATTGTAAAAAGAATCAGTAATTTTTTAGAATCTAACCATATAATTTCAGACACACAACATGGTTTTAGAAAATCACGTAGTACAACGACTGCCTTGTCACAATTTGAAGATGATATAAATTTACAGTTAAATAATAAAAAGTATGTTGCTGTTTTATTCATTGATTTCAAAAAAGCTTTTGAAACTTTGGACCACGAGATTCTTCTATAGGCCATGCAAGAATGCGGAGTTAGTGGTCCTCTTAACAAATGGTTTCAGTGTTATTTAAAAAATAGAACGCTTTGCACCAGTATATGTGATCAGCGTGGGCAAGAAGTAGTCGTTAAAACGGGTGTGCCAACCGGATCAGTATATGGGCCTGTTGGGTACATTATGCACGTTAATAGCATGAGCAGAGTAATAAAGAATTGTGGTGTATATATGTATGCTGATGACACGTGCCTAATGTATGCAGACACCGACTTAGATACTATAGAAAAATGTATGCAAATAGATTTCGAAAATGTTATCAAATGGTCCCATGACAATGGCATTATATTAAATGTATCCAAAACAAAATGCATGCTCCTTCACTCACCATATAATAAAAAATCAGTAAGAAAAATATCCATTATTGGTCACTCGTATGAATGCTTACATAATAATATGCAGATATGTATAAATTGTGAACATATAGAATTTGTGGAACAATATAAATATTTAGGTTTAACAATAGATTACCATTTTAACTGGAAATCCCACATCGATATTGTTTGTAACAAATTAAGATCTGTTTTATGTAAATTCAAGCAACTTAAATATGTAACAAACCGAGCCACACTGTTTATGCTGTATCATGCACTGGTTGATGCAATTTTGAGCTATGGACTGAGTGCTTACGGAAGGACATTTAAAACGTATTTGGATAAGGTCTTGAATATACAAAATAGGTTCCTAAAGAATATGGTAGACAAAAACACAAAAAACAAATGTAATAAAAACTATATGAAATTGTTTAAAATATGTCATATATTACCAGTGCATCAAAAAGTTCAATATATGTTAACTGTCGAACAATATAATAAAGCAGAGTTTAAGATACCTAAAGCTGCACATTGTATGCTCAGACAAGCTGTAAGAAATAAATACAAAGAACCTGTTTCATGTAATTACTATGGTGAACGAACACGTATGTTTATAATACCAAGACTATATAATAAAATAATGTTTGAAGAAGATTGTATAAACTTAAACATATTTAAGAAAAAGTTAAAAGGACACTTGTTACAAATTTTTAATGATCAAATTGAAGATTAACAGCATTACTACTATTAAATTGTATCTCAAAACCTACCTAGGTATATTGTCATAAATGTGTTTACATATTTTAGATTGTAAAATGAGCGCACATTGTTCGCCAACAAACTGTCACGCAGTTTGGCGAAATCATTTAATATGTACCTAAATGTATCACATTTGTAATAAATAAATAAAAAAAAAAAAAACAAAACAAAAAAGTACCCAATCTAAACCTTTTTAGTAACCGACGAAAAATATCTACGCGGGGGGGGGGGTCCAGAATCGTGTACTGAATTCATGGTAAGCGGTTGTGCGTCGATGTCCCTTCCACCCTGAATTAATAGGATAATTTAAAAAAATCACAATAGTATAAAATATTTAATAATTATAATTATGATATTGTTTTAGTATTGACTTGGTCCGGTCTACTTATTTCATAATATCATCCAGTGTTGGCATTAATCGATTATTTTTTTAATCGATTAATTAATTTGATTAATTTTAATCTGATTAAACTTAATCGTAACTAAATTAATCTCAATTAAAATTGTAATCGTAATCGCGATTAAGACACTTAATCATTAATCGTTAATCGTTAATTTGATTAAGCAGATTAAAGTATTTTTAATAACAAGAAAAAAAACATTATTCTATTTTAACCTAAAGGAGATTCTATCTGGCGCTACTTAACAGACAAACAATTAACAAACTTAAAGTTATGGATGCAGTCTGCTCTGAAAAACGATGACTTTTTTTATTTTAATTCGGATTATATAATCTTGTTTTCCAAAGTTTGTACGAGTATGAACCTCGGAAAGAAATAAAGAAACATAATTTAGTTTGCAAATATGGGTACAAACTACAAAATGAAGTTATACATGAATAAAGTTCAGCCATATTTTACCAATCGGAGTAAGTAGGTACCGACTAAGATACTTGTTTACCTGACCTCGTAAGTAACCTGACCTCTTATTGTACGAAAGTCTATACAATGCGAGCTCACCTTATACTGGATATGTATAACAAGCTATACCTAAATCACCAGTACAAGCTGACCGCTTAGTGTACGGAAAGTCTACACAATGCGAGGTCAGCTTATACTGGATACCTATGTTTAACAAGCTATACATAATTACCAGTACAAGCTGACTGTTTATTGTACGGAAAGTCTTTACAATGCGAGATCAGGTCAATAGGAGCCGCGTAGTCGATATTTTCATGTCACCAAAAGTCGTTATTTCCCTCTTTGTCGAGACGTATTTTAAAATCCCAGATGGCAGACATCATTTCAATAAATTGATTATGGGTGTCAATTTCGAGGTATCTTGGGGTGCTGATTATGAAAACAGTATTAATTTTGTAATCCAAGATGGCGGATATTAATTTTCTTTCGAAATTGATATGGGTGTCAATTTCAAGGTTTATTGGGATGCTAATCACGAAAAAGACATTAATTTTGAAATCCAAGATGGCGGACTTTATTTTTCTTTATATATTGATATGGGTGTCAATTTCAAGGTTTATCGGGATGCTTATTACGAAAATGACATGATTTTTGAAATCCAAGATGGCGGACATTATTTTTTTAAATTAATTGATATGGGTGTCAATTTCAAGGTTTATCAGGATGCTAATTACGAAAATGACATTAATTTTGAAATCCAAGATGGCGGACATTATTAGAAAAGTCTACCTAATAATATACTCTACCTGGGGAATCAAACACTCGATTTCAAGCTCAGCAGGCGCGCTAGGACCATTATATTCATTTAAATTTATAGGAACCTTGTTAGTTTTATTATATTTGTCTTCGAAAATAAAATTAATAAAAGTAAAATAAAACGCCAGGATAATTTGTTAAAAAAATAGATTATAATATTAATTTATCATACCGCACTACTATGGTTTGGTTGCATTACATTACAACGCATACAAAACTACTCGTATGCCAGAGACGTAAAGTAGAGATTTGAATGATCGACGCTCTATCATAACACGTAAGAACTATAACATAATATTTTTGCCTTAATACATAACATATGCTTCATTCACAAAAAAATAACACAATAATATTTAAAGAAATATGCTTATAAATAATTTATTGACTTTGATGCTTGCTATTGTTTTTGTTGTGGTAGAGCCACGCTGTTCGCAGCATGAATGTGCCGGCTCGACCGGGGAAGTACCACACTCTCGCAGAAGACCGACGTCCGAGTAGTAGCGTTTCGTTACTGCGCTTCGTTCGGTGAGCGAGAGGGCCGGAGGCCCAATTCCTTCCTTCTCCTTTTCTCCTTCCCCTCCCTTTCCCTAAATAGGCTTGGCAACGCATCTGCAACTCCTTTGGTTTTGCAGATGTCCATGGGCGGCGATGACTACTTACCATCAGGTAGCTCGCCTGATCGTTTGCCGAGTTATCCCATAAAAAAAAAATGCCCAAGTAGGTACACCCAAGTAACGCCTGACCATAGTTTGTTAGCAAAATTTGTACAGACATATTTAATATTATTGTTCTTAAGGGCGGATTGTTCCGTCTAGATCACCAAAGACAATATTTTTATTAGGTTTTGCGCAAATTGTACATCTTAAATACATTTTAGATTCAGTCAACAACTATAACATATAAATATTCACAACTGATCATAAATATCATTATCATGTAAATTGAAATATTTTTTTTTATGGAATAACTCGGCAAACGAGCAGGCGAGCTACCTGATAGTAAGTAGTCATCGCCGTCCATGGACATCTGCAAAACCAAAGGAGTTTTAGTAATGTGACATGAACATTATAATAGTTGATGTCGCAATTCTTACTGCCATGAACTTCGAATGTATTAAAGACGTAGAGTAAAAAAAAAAAACAAAAAAATATCCGATCTGTCAGATCCTTCTTAAGGTTAAAGCTTCGGGGTTGGGCGTGAAATTCGAAAAAAATTGCCAAAAACTAAGAAAAAATTGAATTTCGCCCAATCCTGACGCTTTGGCCTTAAATAAAACCTTCACAAAATTTATGGTTTGTATCACAATCTAAATAATTATAATAATAGATACCTTACTCAAAAATCACTTTCAATACACAGATGATGCCAGTCTCCGATAAATTAAACACAATGGCGACATCGATGAACTTGACATAGTTAGATGGTCTAAAACATATTATTAACATTATCGTTTGAAGTCTATAGTGTTAGCCTTACAAATATTATCACATCACCACATAAAAGCTTAAAATCCTTATTTTGTTAGGAGAATAGTATCCTAATAAATCAATACCCAAGAAATAGACAGCAGGAAGCAAGACTTTCTACAGTTGTACTAAAAAAGCTGCTTATAATAATATCTAAGCTGCATAGCTTAACGCTAAAATTACAATAATACCTGCTGCTTATTGGTCAATTTACATAGTGACTATCTATAGATAGTCTAGTCTAGTATTTTTATATTCATGGGTATACCCATGAATATAAAAATAAATCTCTATTTCTCTTGGCCACGACATAACATTAGACCGACTTTATCCGTTCAATTTTCATTCGACTTCTTTTTAAAATTTTGTAATACTTTGTAGAAAGGTTCTTACGGAAGAAAAAATAAGAAAATTGCGCAGTAAATTGAAAGATATTACAAAATTGAGCGACTATTTAGCTTAGCGCGCGCGTACATTCATATTCGTATATTTATAATAACTATTCTTAGCTAAGATAGGGCAACGTCAATTCGGCTAAACAATGAAGTTGATCGCTCAGGGCCTACCCATATTTTTATTTACAGATACACGTACTTTATGATAGTCATATGCTTGTCTTGCGAATTGACAAGCATAGCCTTTTTAATTCCTGATTTAATGACAAGTCTGCTAATAGACAGACGGCATCGAATAGGCCTACCGTGTTTCATGGTGTAGATATATGTGAAATCCAGAGCTCGAACTGGTATTAACTGAAATTGCATTCTGTGCCTTAGATTTTAAAAGTGCTTTTCATAAATAGATAAACCAAAACTATCATTAAATATGCTTAATTCAGCTAATCAGGCAGATAATAAGGTCCTACCACAAACATTCATAACTGAGCTGCTTGGTCGTGTATAGCCACGAATAAGTCCTGTAACGGCCTCACTGATGATACGCGGACAATTTATAATGGCACCTATTACAACAGCCATAAATATCACTTAATAAGATTTAAAATTTATTCTTCTTTTTCGCAAACCGATACGAATCTCTTTCTGTTTCCTTGCATGTAGCTGTTGTAGTAGAACTTTCCGAACATATAGAAGAAAGCGAAGCAGTTGAACATGACCAGCCAGCTCAAGTATCGCGGGTAGTTGCAACTGCTTGATGATAAGCTATTCACGTTCAGGAATACCACGACGCAGAACTGGATCTAGAAGGAGAGTTAACAATAATAGCCTTTTAGTGAGAATAGTTGGGTAAAATTTATAGAAACTAAATAAAAAAAATATTGTCGCTGGTTCATATCTGGCCAAAAGGATATGACGGAACAAAGAAAGAGATATATGCATTTTGCTTTTAGTTGAAAGAAAACATGTATTTGCTTGATCGACTAATATTTGTTTAATTTTTTGACAGAAGTGCTAGCGATCATCACAGAATAGGAAAACACCAAAAGACGAACAAGGATTTAAAGCCCCAAAACAACAAATATTTTAAAGCATAACTATTCGACATCAGCGACATCTAGTGATAAGTTAACCTAGTTTAGGAAGGTGAAGTTAATATAGCAAAATAACAGTAGATGGCAGCAGTGATCATAACTTCCTTCATGACTTACACTGACCTTTTTTTTTATTTGCCCAGTAATTTCCAAATCTCTATTTAAACAAATTAATTGAACGCAACCCAAACGAACTTAGCAGCAGTCTTACTTCTCGAATAAAATTCATTTCACGGACAGGTTTCCTTACCAGTTGCATAGTAGTAAGATGCTTCTTCCACCACAAGTATTTTTGATATTGGGGTCCTAGACCGGAGATCAGGTAGTATGTATACATGACGACGTGGATGAACGCGTTGATGGAACCTTCGGGAACTGCTTGTCCACCTAAAATACAGACGATTGAAGGTTTATTTAAGTTTTTAATGCTGTAGGATATTAAGGATGCTGGTCTGCCGTGTAGGTTTTATTTATTAGTTATGTCACAAACGAGTAGTACAAAAAATCTCTCTTTGTATCCAATAAGTTAAAAACCATGGAGAGTTGTTAAAAGAAAGACCAAAATATTAACTATGTTCTACCCACCTGCTGCGTATTTGACTCCGATCCATCCGATGATTGGCATAATTGTGTGATGGTATAAATGCAGGAACGAGATCTGTTTGTCTTTCTTTCGTAGCACGAAGAAAACGGTGTCAAGGAGTTCAGTAATCTTGGCAAAGAAAAACCACCAAACACCTGAAGCCCACTGAAATAAGAAAAAAAACAACAATAAATATTTGTGTAGCCAGGTCACATAATAATTGTCTTAGTTAGGTTTCAAGCTCAAATACAAAGCACGCACCGACTTGTGATAATCATGATGGGAAAATCTGCAAGTCTAAGAGTTTTGCTCGATGGCATATGAAGTTTGCCAACCCGCACCAGGCCAGCGTTGGGGACTAAAAGTCTAATTTACTCTTATAATTATGAGACTTAAGAAGAGTTGCATATATTTTATCCCAGATACGAACTATTGAAACTTATCATGATGGGAAAAGTTGCAAAAGGAAAAGCTGGTCGTAGTAAAATATCATGGCTGAAAAACATTCAAGATTGGAATGGGATCGCGAATGTCGTAGAATTATTTTGCCTCGTATAATTGATAATTTTGACATTAGGACGACCAACACCTCAGTCCACCCGTGACCATGGATGCTGTAAAGGATCCGAAACGTCGGGAATTTAAAAATATCAATATAACGCGATAAAATCCGTAAAAAGTAGTTTTATTTCAAAGCTAAATATGCTGAGCTATCATTCACTAGTTGAAGAGGCGCTAAAACAAGAAGAAGAATTATGAGACGGGACCCTTGTCCAGCAGTAGGAGAGTTTAATTGAGAAGATTCAAAGCGAAGTTGTAGCAAGCGACACGCATGTATGACAAAATTTGCACAAATGTCAACAAAGAAAACGTGTTATTCAATCATTGTAGCACGTGATGTTTTGTAGTTTCTGATTTTAAAAGTAGGTATGTGTGTGTGTTTGTGATAAAATATTTTTTCCTAGTAATACGACTTTGTCATTCTTATACGAGTAGTCCCTAAGGAGTCGATTTCATTTCATAATAAAACAAGTTATTGTTAGTATAATGCTCGTGGTAAATTGTTATATAACATTCCGACAGTTTACCATTGAAAGCCAACGTACACTAATTTGCTTATTAATTTTACATCAAATGCTGATGTAAGTGGACTAACTCCGGTAGATTTTTTTGTAATCTGCATTGGGTGTTGCAGACGACTCAATCTACTCTCCAAATAAATAAAAAATGGACCAGAATTTGTATGAAATAAACTATTGAGTAATTTGACAGGCACTTATTCGAAGTAGGTGAAATGCAGCCTTAGATAATTAAACTCTAACATGGGTTAACCGACGGAGAATGAACAGGATACACCCATGCTTAAAAAACAATCAACAAATAATAAGACCAGTTCATCCTAAGGACAGGAGATCTTTATACAGATGAAAATTCCTACAGAATTGGAAAAAGCTACAATAGACCTATTAACTTCCTAAATGAGTACTTACTAAGACAGGATTTTCGAAAGTTCCTACAAGAATGGAACAAGCTAGAACATTATAGGTATAAAACCTTTTCCAAATCCTGATCTACGTAGGTATTAGCTAAAGCATTTTTATGTGTTACGTAATATGTGTTACGTAACGATCTACAAACCATGGGAATCCCAGTAGTTGTATACCTATAGTAATATTAATTACATAAAGGAAACCCAATTATCAATTTGATAGTAAAAATAAAAATCTATTCACACAATTTTACAAATTAGGAAATAAATTTAAATGATAAATTCTTATTGTTATTCTGATTACCATACGCGGTGACGTCATTCGTTTCCGAGATCTGAGAAATAAATGTTGTCCAAGCAAACTTTATTCTATTACGTATGTGGTTTTTCTAAGTAAATTAGGTATCTACCTACTTATAATTTTTTGTCAACAACTAATTTTCTAATAATTCTTCATTGTCAAGGTTGCAAAAGTATGCATCAGATTTTGAATTGTTGTGGTTGGCTTCAAGTCCAACTGAGATGCGGCTAAATAGAAGTAGAGTATTTTAGCAAATTGTATGATATGGTCATGTTTAAAAAAGAAAAAAAAACTGTATGTGATGGTCATGTTGGAATACTCGATGCATACCATTAGCTGGGAGTTAGGACTAGTTTACTCTGAAATGGTCTGAAACTCAAATATTTGCTACTAATACGTCTGGATTTTGGATTCCAAAAGGGCCCATGATTCTCCGATTTTGTTTTGAGAGGTCGTCAGTTAGGACATGGCGGTAATAGGAAACATTGACTTATAAAAGTGTCTGTACAGAAATAAATATCAATTGTAGTATAATTCCATGCCTTTTTAAGCAGTATTATCATTTTATTAAAAACAAGTAGGTTGACATAATTAATTTATACGATTGTGTAATGATCCATAACTGTCCAGTTGCATGACCAGTTAATTCATTTAAATAGGTGATGAACAATATATATTTCGCTTAAAATAATATCTGTTTCCGCAGTTTAGGCCACTCTCGGCCCCTCGACCCCTTAAAAAAAAGGATTATTTGTGTCCTCTTAACCCCCAATCATCATCATCTCAACCCCCAGGGGTTGAGTCTGAATTTCCATACAAAAGACAGGCATACCTCGTCCACTTTCACCCCAAGTTCGGTAAGTACCTAAAATTAATATTGTCGTAATGTAGAGTACATAATAGCTTAGGCCCTTCTACTGTGGAGTCTGTTGGAGGCCGAATAGCAATTGTTTTTTCTATTCCTTTATATTCCTTCATTATATTCCTTTGTTTGCAAAATCCTGATTATGCATTTTTATATGGTGGTAATTCTTCGATAACATTAGGCTTGGAGTCCTTTAGCACAACCAACCATATAATGATGATATAGTCTGTTTGAAGTTATAAATTTTAAATATTTCCTACTATCACTTGTTCACATTGTTGTTGTGCACAATTTCTATTTCCAACATGTCTGACATGGCTTTATCAGGCATGTTGGAAAATAAAACTTGTTAATGCCCCAATCACTTGATAACTACGTCGCTAAACGCTTATTATTTAAGTAAGTATTATACAAATTATATAAAGGGTATTTTAATTAAAATTCCAATAAAGTGTAGATGATTTAACATCGTAACTGTTCTGTACTTTGAGAGTTGACGGTAAACTAAACTTGGCTGAAAAATAAAATCAACTCTGCCCAAAGTGTCGTGAATAAACTATATATAGTTAGGGGTCCAGTGGACTCTTTATTTACTGGCGGTCGAGGGGCCGAGAGTGGACTAAACGGTTTCCACAATATGAAAATCACTGCAAGGATTGAATTACATTTACATGTAGATAAATACTTTTCTTTACTTTTTTATGCTATACCACTGATTTTTGTAATGACTTGCGTGATTGTGAAGGAATTAATCACATCCGTCGTCCAAGGATAATAAATGACATAAGAACTAACAGATTACTAGACATATCTGTCAAATGTCAACGAACAATCTTAATTGGGCATAATTATTTTCTTTATAAACTTTCATTATTATACGTTTTTTCCATTTCACTTTGTCATCGGCAGAATTGTCGTTAGCGGCATATTTGCAATTAACCTCGAAAAAAAAAATAGTCACTAAATGTCGATTTTCTCACAATGGCAGATGAGATTATTTAGAGTTTTTTTTTAATGTATTACGTAATACACTGTGGCTATAAGCAATGTGTTTTTTTTATTATTAAAAACTTGTGGCTTCGAACGTCAGAACGTTATCGCTACTCCTATTTCCATTTTACAAAACAAAAATATCGAAAGGTTCATTGGCCGCGTAAGAACGGGTCTTTGCCCTTCAATGAGCTCATTTATTGATATCAGTCCCGCTTACAAAAACCTGTTCGGATTCGAAAATGCGAATTTCGATGTCCCAATAATTTATTAACTATACCGATGCAACCAGAAAATACTTATAAAAATCGCAAATAAGGGCCAACGCATATTAACGCGGAAGAAAACTCATGCTTTTGGGGTCGCAGTTTTATTGGTACACTATGAGTTGAAATACCTATTTTCTCTTAGGTAGTTGGCATTACTAGATTTGATTTTTAGATTTTTGGTTGCTCGATAGAATTAGAGATAGATTTTGGTATAAACACTGACATAACGACAAGTCTTTATTATAATTAAAATTAATTTTAGAACACACGGCTACAGGTCAAGCTATGTATACCTATTTTCAGTTTAAACTTATTTCGCATTGACTTTCCATAACAGGTCAGCATAAACTGGGTTTCTATAGCTCGACGTGAACCGTGAGTAGCCGTCTTTACGGAATTCAACCTCCACTGGTTTTTAATATTTTATAATATTTTCCTTATACGACCCGAATTTATATCTAATGTCTTCCTTATAAGACATTGTTATAACACACATAAAACAAATTAAATCATGCGAACCGACTTGCAAACTTATTACTACATAAATACGGCTTATTTAATATTACCTACCTAGTCGATATAAAATTATTTCATTCGTTTAGAAATCGTTAGCGCAACGGCTACGCTAGAGGTCTTGGGTTCGATTACCTGATGTCTTCTTCATAATTTGAACACGTAAGCTTAGAAACACTTATAAAAAGATATACCTACAAATACTTTGTATCTACATGCATTACTATTAATATATGATACCTACATATTAGATACATATTAAATTATCAATTCATCGTTATTAGTTATTTGTTTATTGCACTTGTTTTTTTACAATTCATCCGGTAACGTTTTAAAAGCAAACATTGCCTCACAGAGATACCGAAACCCAGAACATTTTTTTTTTCTATAACATGAAAATCCTTCATGTCTTGGGGTGTGTCGCGGAGTCTTGTCGCGGGTGGAACTCGCGGTGGCTTAGCGGTCATAGCGTCTGCTGTATTAAGTACACCAGACGCTATGACCACTAAGCCACCACCAGAAGACGCGGGTTCGAATCTTGCCCGCAGTATAATGTTTCATAAAATAACACAATAAAAGCAAAATTGATAATTACATAGGATGTATCCATTATATAAAGATCACAGTGCCTTAAATATGACCTCAGTATCTCTGTTAAAGAAATCAAAACAATTTAAGAATGATTAAACAAGTAGGTACTTAATTAATTCAATTTAAAAATCTCACTTATTTTTATTTATAAAAACTGTGTAATAATTAAGGTTATTAAATTTAATTAATTGTAGTAACTACAATTACTACATTATATGCAGTTCTTTTTAACCCCCGACGCAAAAACGACGGGGTGTTATAAGTTTGACGTGTCTGTGTGTGTGTCTGTGTGTGTGTGTGTGTGTGTGTGTGTGTGTGTGTGTGTGTGTGTGTGTGTGTGTGTGTGTGTGTGTGTGTGTGTGTGTGTGTGTGTGTGTGTGTGTGTGTGTGTCTGTGGCATCGCAGCTCTGGAACGTATTAACCGATTTTGATTTAGTTTTTTTTGTTTGAAAGGTGAATTAGTCGGGAGTGTTCTTAGCTATGTTTGATGAAAATCGGTCGAGATATAATGCAATTGTCGGGGGTTTTTTAAATTTTAAATTTAGTAGTTATATAAGTAATGGCGTACTTAGTCATAAGTTGAAATGTTAAGTAGAAGTCTATGGGGGAGGCCTTCCTTCAGCAGTGGCCTTCATTTGGCTGATATTATGATGATAATAATAATAATATACACTGTGAAATAGTAATGGTAGTTTTCCCGCAGGTAGGTAAATGATTTTGTCTTGATTTATAAAGAAACCCATTATTGGATTTTTTTTAAAGCTTATTTTACTCTGAACATTAATAATGAATTGCTCTTATTTGTAGGCAGCGTGATTGGTGAGGCGGTGCGTTCGTTTCGAATAGTATCTACGTTCTGTCTAGTGATTTACTATCGTTTCTCACGCTTTCGAGTAATAACTTTTTTTATTTTATTTTAACATTATGTTTTGATAGTATGGTGGTACCACTACTGATGGTAAATCGGTATACGTAATACGTAAAAATCTAGTTTATTTTTATAAATAGCCCATAACCAGATTGGTGAATATTTAAAGACTTAAATGGTAGGGATCGTTACTGCTGTTGCTATGATATTTTATTACACGTCAAGCTATACAAATCCAGTTTAGACTGATCTCTCATTGTAAAGGTTTTCCGTACTATGCAAGGCCAGCCTGTGTAGCTGTGCGTATCTACCTACGTCAAAACTATTTATATTGCTATGAATAATTAATAAGTTTACCATGATTATAATTTCAAATAAACCTAATTAATGGTGTCTACCTATAAAATTTGCATTAGCGTTACCTACCGACAAATAAATTTTATTTTTTCCATTGAAAGCCATTTGAATAGAAAAATAACCACTTGAAACATAAATTTATTTTTGTAGTTAATACATAATGTCTGAAACTATTGCCATCAAACGGGTACTGATCCAAACTCCGAGCTGGTATTGGGAATTTCATAAACATTTGCTCCACCTGGGAATCGAAACCATAATCTTTTTTTTCACGTAGCCGTTGCGTGCGCTTGAAAACACTTGACTAATGAGGCAGATTTCCAATAATATAATTTTATTGCCAATAACCACATATATTTAAGCGGCGGTATCCTAATGGCTAGGGCGTCGGACTTGCGATCATATAGTTGCCGGTTCAAACCCCACCCATTGCACTACCGACGTGAACCCACTCGTAACACAAGCATTTAGCTTAGCACGAGGGGTTAACAAGAATACTAGTGTGTATGTGTGACCCACATTTCTAGAAAGCTTTTTTTAAAAAAAAAGTATATGAGCTATTTTTGACAGCCCTTCAAATAAGTTTTCATTGCAATCCCATTCTGTCTCACTGCTAGGCACTGGGCTTTTCAGAATGAGAGGATAGTCTGATATCGATGGATAGATAATTTTTGCATTCACAATAACAAAAAGTATTTATTTAGGCAAAAACTAACTCTACGAACAAACATAATTACACACAAACATTAAACCTAATATCGTTAATACAGTATGTCTAATTAATTTTGCGAAATCGATTCAACAATGGTAGGTAATTCTTGCCCAATTCGAACTTTACCCGTAAAATATAAAGTCATTAGGCAATTTTGTCAATAGAATTAATCAATTGAAATAATTTGAAGGTTCCTAGACTGGATCAATTTAAAGTTTTAAAAGGCATTTTTAAGTACGTACATACATGATTGTATACATATACTCACGCCTTTTTCCCATAGGGGAGAACATTCAGAACGCCATTTGCTACGATTCTTGCATACTTCATTTGCTTCGTCCACATTCACACATATTGTCATACACACGCGCCGGATGTGGGTACTACGCACCTGACCTTTATGAAGGACCCCACCAATACGGTCAGTCCAACAACCTCACCAATAAGGTACGTCTTTCTAGGGCTTCAGTTGATCCTGAAGTGGATCCTATTGAGAAGAATCCGGCAAGAAATTCCATGGACACTCTTAATAAATAAAAAGGTGTAATATTATTCACTAGTACCTACTTCTTTTAACTATAATCTCGAATTAACGCTTAATTGTACGAGTCATTATTAGGCCTTAAATCGAAATTACAATAAAAAAAGGTTCCCAGCATGTGTGAGAACTCAATGTCATCTTAAAAACAAAGAATCTACGTGGAAGAACACACATCATCAAAACAAATATGCGATGTAAATGGCTACAATGTAAATGTGTACACTTAGTAAACTCACATCTTAAACCAGCAGGTCTAGAAACATGTTTTTTCTAACTTCAACCACACAGTGCTAGAATCCCTAATAAACCTAGGTGACCACTAGGATTTGGGAGCACGTAAATTCAGCAAGATAACTGCACAGGTAGCATCAATAAGATATAATTATTTAAAAGTGGTTGGTAAAACACAATTTTTTTTTCAGGGATATTTAGGGGTGTACTTTGGAACACCGCCAAGACGGCAAAAAAAAGGTCTATACTAATGTAACGTTTTTCTGAGCGCAACTTCACAGGAAATGTTTAAGGTGCACGACATGCCTTAGCCATGGTCCATGCTATCTTTACGGAACTGCGCCGATGTTGCGAGCTCAGAGACCGTACTATATGAGTTTTCGCGGTAATTTACAGCTTGAGAGAAAGCGGTGGCACTATTTAATGTGTAGAGCAGCATCTCTTTCTCTCAATCGTAGTCATGGGAGTGACTCAAGAGTATTCACGGTACGTAGCGTGACACACCATAAGTACGATGTTTCTAGCTGCACCAACGGCATGCATAGAAGTTGCTGATTCAATCGTTTATTTTTATTTACCGATCTACTGAGCGAACTGCTGTGTTAGGCTGGACTTCAAATAGTAGGGATAAGTTTAGCATGATTATGAGTGTAGGTACCTTATTGTTAAGTTTTCAGTATTTCACATGACCTACACAAATGTCCTGCTGATCTGGTATCGTTGTGCGACGGGTCGTTGAGCTCCCTATAAAATGGTTGAGCTACACGATGACTGATGTATGCGTGCCGTCAGTTAGGACAGGTCAACTCAAAGCTGCTATGGCTCTTTCTTCAAAAGGCCTGTTCAGATTTTGCCCTACATGGTTAAACTCGCATTTCTAACAACAACTATTGTCTGGACTTTAAAAGAGACCATGATTCTCTGAGTTTGTTTCGACGTTTCTTCTCAGAGGTCGTCAGATAGGAAACGTCGGCGCCATCTAGTTAAAAAAAAATGTAAAAAATCGACTTGTAAAAGTGTCCTGAAAATATCTATTTACAGAAATAAATATCATTTCATTTCATCATTTCATTTCATTTATTTAGGGTGATTAAATTGAACAACAAAATAATAAAAATATTATGGTTCATTATTCTATAAAAATATCACTTTTGCCCTTCAACGGTCAGGCAAAATCAGTCAGTCATATGTAATTATATCTATTTATATTAGGTGTTTTATGATTAACTACTCGATTCGTCACTGAAATTTAAAGATTAAGCAACAATTCAATTAAGAAACTAATAAAGCAGACTCGGTCTACCAAGATAAAGATAATAAAAAAAAGCATTGCAACGTCCAATAGGTTGCAATGTTTTTTTTAACAGAAATTCTAGAATAAATATTAAGTTCCTATTTGTATATCTGAACCATAATTATATTTACTGTGAACTTGTATTGAACAAATACTATACAGGCAATAAACGTTCATTATTTTCCTTATTCTATTTGAAACTGAAATAAGTAAATAAAATTTATATCATCTTACTTGTATTCTGTTTGTAGACTATCTTATGAGTCTGGTGGTCCGAATCGCGACAGCTACGCTAGAGGTCCTAAGTTCGATACCCAGGTCGAGCAGTGTTATTGGGTATTTCTATTAAATTCTCAATAGCAGCTTGGAGTCTGGATTTGTGCCCGGTTAATGGCAATAGGCTCGCTCCCTATTACATGGGACCTAAATATACCGGCGAAGTGAGATTGTACACCGTGTAAATTAGTACGCCTTGGCCTAACCCTTCAGGGAATACAGGCGTGGTTTGTATGTACTTGTATTCTCTGGATGCACCCAGACTTAGGCAGTTTTTTGGAGTATTATTAGGTACATAATACGTAGATTCGGTTGAGGTGAAAATGCTTAAACGTTTGTATAAAAAAAAAATAGTTAAAAAAATCATAATTTATTTGTTTTTTTTTTTTAATCTTACTAGCTATGTGTGTCATACATTACTAGTATTCTTGTTAACCCCTCGTACTAAGCTAAATGCTTGTGTCACGCGTAGGTTCACGTCGGTAGCGCAATGGGTGGGTTTTGAACCGACAACTACATGATCGCAAGTCTGACGCCCTAGCCATTAGGCTACCGCCGCTTCCAAAAAAATATACTGGGTCCAGGGTCGATGGAACAAAGACGTTTAGTTTAGTATGTTGGTACAGACGACACATAGTGCGGGTACTATCTTAAAAAAATATATATAAAACTAGCTGTCCCGGCAGACCTTGCTCTGCAAACTTCTTTAAAACAAAATGAAAACCAAGAAAATGCTATGCACCGAGGAAGTAATGATGACACGTACATTAGAAATAGAAATGACATGCAACCTGTAATCAACTTGAAGGCATACCAAAGATAATCATAACGCGCCTTTGTTTTGTTTTGATTGACTTCAAATGATTGACACCTAGGGACAGAGTGGTTTGTATGGGAAAAGAGAATTGTTGTTTTTTCGTTTTTCCTCGTATTTTTACGTTTTTTCTCTCCATAAGAACCTTCCTCAGACTTCATCAAACACAGTTAAAAGAAATCAGTTAAATCGGTTCAGCCGCTCTCGAGTTTTGTGGCTAGCAACACATTTAGTGATACATTGTTATTATAAAGATAAAATAAAACTTACCCACATCGCCCTCGGGCTTTCTGAAAAATCCACTGAATAACATTTGTTATCGTAACTTTCGGAGAATATGAACCTAATACCCTGAAACAAAAATAAAAAGGCACTAAGTAAAAACTCACGATATACAAGATATATATAAACAACCATGATGTACAAATAGTTTGTTATGTACACACGGCTACACACAAAGCTATTGCCAGTCAAATTCAAAGTCAAATGTTTTACCTATGTATTTTAATTATCCCATGCAAATACTTTTTTTTGGAAGTGAAAAATTTGGTTGGCCTGTTTCGAAACGTGGATCTTATCTTACATACATACATATACATGATTACAATATTATTCTTGGTTTAAAAATTTCTAGATAGTTTTCAACAATAAACTTAACAGAATAACTTAACTTACAATTCAGAATAAAACAATAAAATCAAATATTAAATAAAATTATTAAGATTGATCTATTTACAGAAATAAAATATCATTTAATTTCATTTTAAAGAAAAATAAACTTTCGGTAAAATGAAAGATCAGTGTTTATTGAAAATTTTATGTCAAGCTTTATGTTCAGCCGAGAGCACATCAAGTTACCACAAAATGTAAATTTTTGTCAGTTGATTTTGACCTTAATTCTCAACATTTGAAGGTTAAAAATCATTTGATGAAATTTTATCAATTTTGTATAACCTAATGTGCCGCCAGCACATCAGGTACTGTACATAGAATTTAGTTTTCGTACACAAATCGTGACTGGAGCGTCTGTATGAGTTTTGGCTTGCGGAATTTGGAAAATCAGTCGGAAAATAGCCCTAGTAGGCATGTTTATGCAAACGTGCAATCGAGTAAAAAGCGGGGAAAGGCAATCCTTTGAAGGGATTAAGTGATTGCGGGACGACAACCTGTTAGGATCATGGCCAATATTGTGATATCGAGTCCCATGCCAATTAGTGCGAAAATAAAATTCACTAACACTACCCAATCAGAGAATCGAACAATCGATCATCCGCTCTGTAGATGCGGTTGCGCTAGTTCGAGTATTATCGCCGTAGTTAGTTGATAATTTTATATTTTGAACATAATCATCCATCTCATCATCATACATATCATCTCCCTGATAATTATGTTAGGCGGAGCGGTACTAATGTACATAGTTCACTGATACTTTTTATTCTCACGTGATAGAGGCGAGCAGTGCTAATATACACAAAACCAAACTGCGAGCTGCTTCTGAGAATTTTATTGATATTCATAGAACTCCGCACCACTTTGCTCAATCTGGGGATGAAACCCATGACTTCAAGCATAGCAGTCGTGCTTAAGACCACTAGACTAATGAGGTAGTCACTTTCATTCTTTTATGTGCATTACTGATAATGAAAATGAATGATTCATTACAATTTTATATTGTCTTTAATTGGTAAATGCATTAGTGCATTCTAAGCAATTACCGGTTCGAACCTGGTCTGGTTCGGTACATCGGACACTTTAGAGTATAACTACTGAAGCAACATATCTAGCATATCTCTATCCACATGAGAAAATTCTCAGTCATTGTTTCCAGTTGTCATCAGAATTCCTATCACAATTGTTAGCAGCAGTCAGAAGACTTAATGCCAGCCGAAAACTAGTTTATCCTTAGGATGTCAATTGGTCTGTATTCCCCGAAGACATAAATATAAATGTACAACCACAGTTCGCCGGTATGTTTAGGTTCCACTTAATAGGTGGCGAGACTATTGCCGAATCAAGGACAAATCAAAACTCCAAATTGCTGCTGAGAATTTCTTAAGAGGATATCAGTTTTTAAGTCGAGGGTTTGTGACTTTTTGGAATTCATTTGCGTTTTAATACATCATTATCATGCGCATACAACGGCAAAGAAAAACATCTCAAACCTGCATGCTTCAGCGATTTTCTTTATGTTGTCTGCAATCCGCCAATTTGCATTAAGCTAGCATACATACATACATAATCAGCCAATAATGTTCCCACTGCTGGGACATTTTTTTTTATTTTTTATGGGATAACTCGGCAAACGAGCAGGCGAGCTACCTGATGGTAAGTAGTCATCGCTGCCCATGGACATCTGCAAAACCAAAGGAGTTGCAGATGCGTTGCCGAGCCTATTTAGGGAAAGGGAGGGGAAGGAGAAAAGGAGAAGGAAGAGGATTGGGGGAGGAATTGGGCCTAGGGCCTAGGGACATAGGGCCATAATCCACCACGCGGGCCTAGTGCGGGTTGATAGATGTCGCAATCATGTCTTCGAATGTTTGGTTCTGGGACATGACGCGATGTTTACCTTCACCGTTTTGGGAACAGTGGTCAAGAAATAATATACACAAAGTTAAGCACCTGTCTGAGTTTAAACTTACAAATCGAGTAGACTAGCGTGGCCGAATATAGCCTAACCCTTCTCATTCTTAGAGGAGACCCGTGCCCAGCACTGGGATAGAAAATCGATTCATGATGTTGATATTAGTATTGCCAAATAATTGGTTGTACAGGTTTGACCTCGTAAGGCCAGGATGATAATAATAATAAAAACAAGGATTTAAAAATCCCCCGACAATTGCATTATGTCTCGACCGATTTTCAACAAACATACCTAAGAACACTCCCGACTTATTCATCATCATCAACCCATTACAGTGTCCCACTGCTGGGCACGGGTCTCCTCTCAGTACGAGAGGGATTAGGCTGTAGTCCACCACGCTAGCCTACTGCGGGTTCGCAGACTTCACACGCCGTCAAGAAAATCTCTCAGGCATGCAGGTTTCCTCACGATGTTTTCCTTCACCGTTTAAGCGCGTGATAATTAATTTATTAATACGCACATGGCTTCGAAAAGTCAGAGGTGCGTGCCTTGGATTCCAACTCGAGACCTTTGACTTGGCAGTCCACTAGTCATATCACTAGGCTATCACTGTAGTAACCGACCCGACTTATTCACCTTTCAAAAAACTAAATCAAAATCCGTTCATCCGTTCGGGAGCTACGATGACACAGACAGACACACACACAGACACGTCAAACTTATAACACCCCGTCGGTTTTGCGTCGGGGGTTAATAAAACCATTATAAAAACGTTACTTACGGTATACGTCATAAATATACTGAGCGCGATTTGGAACACGTTGTAAATCATGACTAAATTCTTCAGATTATAAGGTTTCCTGTCCTTCATATATCTTGGACCTGCTTTCGTGCAGAAATAGAGGTATGTGGCTAATATTGTTAGCAACGGACCTGGTCCTGCTGAGAGCCACCAGTTCTTCGTTCGAGGGTCTAAAAAATATAAAAACATTATTATATAAATACACATGTATTCCCGCAAGCATGAAGAAGTGTTAAATTCACATACGATTCTTATAATTTGCCAATTTAAGCGAGCTTACATTTCATTTATTTATTCTTATTTTATTATATAAGGATCTTCAGCAAAGAATACACTTTACGTGCTATAGCTGTGTTCACAATAATAGGTACCTATTATATTCCTAGGTATTCCTTCCATTTATTAAGCAATGTTATACCGTTCGGTGATTTTGGGGTGTATTGCAGTTTAACCCGGCAAATGTAGTTTGCACACCAAGTGTACAAAAAAAATTGCGTTTTTTTTTATCATGGAAATTCGTAAAAGAATATTTTTCCTGCTCTAATTTGCAAATTGTAGGGAAACGAAAAGGATGGCAATAATAGTCATGCTCCTATGCACCTGCATACTGCACATTTTTGCATAGGTTGCATTCTAATCGTGGGAGAGGTTAAGCCTATTGAAGTTTATAGGGAACATACATCGACATATAGATATAGAGATTAAAAGGTTTATTCAAAACAGTTTTATATCTAAATTTATCAAATTATTACAGTTGCGAGGCTTAGCTTAGTATGACGTCATACATATAATATATTAACGTCAAGTACCTACTAATTAATACATCATTTAAATGTAACTTAGGCGTATCTATGTAACGCCTAAGTTACAATTATAAACATTAAACAAAATTGAATTTACATAAATAAAATGTAGTTACGAATAATTATGTCTTTATCTAATTTATAGGACAATTATATTTAAAATACATAATTATACAAAACATATTTTTTTTTACTGTAAGTACTTAATTATGTTATTGTAAATTGGATTTCTTGTAATATTACTGCGATTCCAGGCCTAAATGAAATCAAATGATTAATTAAATAATGTGATTTATTTATTACCTACAATTATTTAAATTCCTAATTGAATTATTCTCATCATATCGAAAACTATAATTGAAATATAAATAAATTGATATCATTATGTAGGTATTTAAAATTCTTAAATTAAATCTATAATAATATAATATATGCAGTGGGAAGATAATGGCTGAATAAAAAAAAAACTATAATAATTGTTTACCTAGTCATAATTAATGTTAACTCATATCAGTTTCAGTAATTGCCAAGTGTTAGCTACCCTAAGTCCTGTTTTAATATATAAATACTGTTTACTCACCAGATAACTCTTCAAAAACATATTGATATCCCTGCATCGCTCTTTGGACAACGGCCATTTTTTTAAGATATTTTTTCTAATTATACCAAAAAATCACAACTCATCCACTTATTGATTACTATATAAATTTTACTTAATTAATTAATGTTAAATATATCCTGTTGGTAATCTGCCGGATTCAACCTGCCGGCGCAAGAGTTCGTGATGGACTAACAATATTTCATGTACTTTTTAAGTCTTATATTTCGTGAGTTGGAGCACAAATCATACGGTTCGATTTCCCGCTTTGTTAGTATTGAATCATTAAGTGTGTAAATAATATACTCAGCGAACTTGGATCAGTGAGTTTTTGATTAATTCAATCATATTCTTGTTTTTTTTATTTGACCCGACACAATGAACTGGACCTGATAAGTATTTACCTACTTTTTATGAATAAACATAACAAAACTGATATACAACGAACAAATAAAACCAGTCGTTCAACTAGTACCTACCTGCGAAATTTTGCTAATGACTGCCCTCTATTGCCTCGATAGTGTGGTCCCAAGCGTGAATACTACGCTAGAGGTTGCAAAATGTGTTTTTGAGATTTTCGATGAAATTCTCCGTATCAGCTCCGAGTCTGAATTTGTGCCCCATTAACGGCAATGGGCTCGTCCCCTATTACATGGGACCTAATCATACCGGCGAAGCGTGAGTGTACATTATTACACCTCTGCCGCACCCTTCGGAGAATACAAGCGGAATGGTATGATGGTATGGAGCTAGTATAAGATGGTATTTTGGGGAAATTTCTAGGGGTTTTGTGTTAGATTAACTGACAAGGAAAAGTTAAAACTAAATAATTATTACGAGGAAAGAACGTGGCAGTATTAAGTGCTTAGGCATAATAAATATCGTGCTCTTACTGAGGACAAAATAATTAAATATAAGTTGAAATTGAAAAAAAATGCTAAGGACTGCTTAGATTATCCTAGAAGAGTAATATTTATCTACACTAATAAAATTGTAAAATCTTTTCTCTGTACGTTGAAGCTATTTAAAGAAAAAACAAGTGGGTTAGAGTATATAAACTTCTCCATTATATAATTGTGACATTTCGATATACCTACCTACAGTAATAGGATAAAACCCGGCCTCATCGTAGCTTCTGGTTGGAAAATAATAAATTTCTATGACAGGATAATAACTTTGACTTCAATCTTGTAAGACAACCTACAATCGGAACTAATTTGTTTGTAATAATAATATTTTATTCTGAAAAAAAAACCAATAAAAACATTTTATAATTTTTTTTTATATGAGTATCGACAAGTTCGTGTTTTATTTATTTTTTTAACTATGGTGCCGGTTTTGCCTTACAGACGGTTTCTGAGAAGTAAAACAGAAATTAACTTAGAGAGAGATTGAGAATTGAAATTGAGAATTATTGTCTTCTCCTTCCTCTCCCTTTTCCTTAAATAGGCTCAGCAACGCATCTGGAACTCCTTTGGTTTTGCAGATGTCCATGGGCGGCGATGACTACTTACCATCAGGTAGCTCGCCTGCTCGTTTGCCAAGTTATACCATAAAAAAAAACTATTTTAGCCTTAGGTAGGTACTTACACAAACTGCATTGTCTGAATGAAGTCTAACTAATTATAATAAAATAACTATACTTATATCATGTTACACAGATCTGATTGGCGAGGTCAAAGTAAAAAGAAAAGTCCGTAGTATTTGAAATTGGCGCGTTTGCGTAAAAGTATTAAATTTTAGCAACTAGCAACCTGCAGTCTGTGGTTAGCCCTGTAGGAAAAAGGCGTAGGTACCATCGAAGATTTATATATTCGTATATAGAAATTATTTTGAAAATATACCATAGATAGGTATACCAAATATGATCAATCATATTAATTTATTTAAAAAACCAAGTCCAGTTCATTGTAAAGTCCTTAGCTTATTCGAAGAGTTCAGCATCCATGTCAACTATTTATAAGCATTTTTAATTCACTAAAGAAACATATTAATAATTTATTGGAATTACCACCGATTATTAAACGTAACATGTCACTATGACAATTTGAACTTTTTTTTTCTAAAATGCGTTCCGTTATTCAAATGAAACCTCTTTTTATAATAAAACTTCTTTTATGGAATTTTAAAAACACTGTGTCAATGATACTGGATAGCTTGATACCAATAATTAAAACTCGATTATTCGGATTCATCAAGAATTAAGTAATCTATACGAATATCATAAAGTTTTTGAGACCTATGACTTAACAGTGGTCATATCACAAGGCTATCTCTGCTTTTACTTGTGTATTGGGCCTATAACTACATATATATTTATGCATTTAAATAAATACAAGTCTCACTGTAGAACTTCCCTTTCTGAAACACTTTTTTCCCGTCAGCGTAAAGTTCCTGTGAATGTCCGAATGGTTAGGTAGAAGTGTAGGTACTAATGTACACCCTTCATCATCATCGTTTCAGCCAAAAGAGGTCCACTGGTGAACGAAGGCCTCTCCCATGTATATGCCGACTGCATCCAACGAATCCCAGCGACCTTTATACCCTTAGTTTACTAATCTTTTTTCGATCCAATGAGGAATCGAACCAAAAACCTCAAGGTCAGAAGCCACGCTAATAACATTCAGATCTCATTATCAGGGTTCAAAGTACCTCAAGTTCGCTTCGTATTTTAATGATAAGTAATTTTAAGCAAAGATTGACGATCGTATTAAAAATTGCCCGCAGTAGCGAATACCAATAGCGAATAATAACATGGTCATATAAACATGACTTTGTTAAATAAATGCTAATCAATTTAAAGGAATACCTAAGTCTGATTACCTACCTTTATTACTTATTGTTGTTTTGAAAACTGGTTAAATTACATTTTTGTTAATCATATTTCTACTGCTACGCCCTTCAGAATATATTTATTTCCACTAATAATTCAAACATTAATCCATTACTACATAATATTAATGTTTAAATTACGTTAAGGGACTTTTTAAATCTACTTATATCTCTGCAGGTAATTTGTGGGTGACAAATAAATATATTTAATATCTTTATAAATAAACTAGCTGTCCGCCCGTGGCTTTGTCCGCGTGGAGTATACGTTTCTCACTTAGGGGTATGAAAAATAGATAGTAGCCAATTTTGAGACCTACTGAATATCCATATAAAATTTCATAAAAATCGGTCAAGCCGTTTCGGAGGAGTATGGTAACTAACATTGTGACACGAGAAGTTTATATCTATTATCTATACTATATATATTATGTGGGAATGTCAGGTGTGAGAGCGAGAGTATGGAACGTTAAGAGTGACAGTGATCCCACATTATATTATATATTATTATTTATTTTTAATATAATATTATAAAGCTGAAGAGTTTGTTTGTTTACTTGAACGCGCTAATCTCGGGAACTACGGGTCCGATTTGAAAAATTCTTTCAGTGTTAGATAGCCCATTTATCGAGGAAGACTATAGGCTATATATCATCACGCTAAGACCAATAGGAGCGGAGCTTAAATGAAAAATGTTGAAAACTTGGGAAAAATTTTAATGAAGAAAAGCCGAGAAACCACGCGGGCGAAGCCGTGGGCGGAAAGTTAGTATAAGATATAACTAATTAGAAGCTATTTTTCGAAGTTATTTAATTATTATATTTTAACAAAATTAGGAAAAACATCTCATCACGCGCTTACAAGGTGAAGGAAAACATCGTGAGGAAACCTGTATGCTTATGAGATTTTCTCGATGGCGTGTGAAGTCTTCTAACTCGCAGTAGGCTAGTGCGGTGAACTATAGCCTAATCCCTCTCATTTTGAGAGAAGACCCGTGCCCAGCAGTGGGACAGTATATGAGTTGATGGTAACTAATTGAAGTTATGCCTGTTCATGATTTCAATCAATTAAGGTTCGAGGAAGCTTATTAAGTTCCCTAAAAACGAATATAATATTTCCATTTTTAATGATTATTACGAATGCAAATGATTATTCAAACCTTTTAAATTTTGCATGCATTTGAAACTAAAATGTACGTACCCACAAAAAGTCAAAATAAAACGTTTGCGGTCAGGGCTAGGGCACCTTGTCAGAAACTACATAAGTTCCTGGTAATATCCTAACTATGCCGAACGAAACCGAACAGCCCGAGTGGGGCGTAATCTTCCTTACATGTCGACTTTTTTTTTTTCAAACCAGTTTTACCCTAGCGTGATAAACTATATATGGAAACTATATAATCTGCCAAGTCAAAGGTCTCGAGTTCGAGAATCCAAGGCACACACCTCTGACTTTTCGAAGTCATGTGCGTATTAATAATAATTAAGGTGAAGGAAAACATCGTGAGGAAACCTGCATGCCGGGGAGATTTTCTTGACGATGGCGTGTTAAGTCTGCAAACCCGCAGTAGGCTAGCGTGGCGGACTATAGCCTAATCCCTCTGAGAGGAGACCCGTGCCCGGCAGTGGGACAATATAATAGGTTGATGATGATGATGATATATCTGTAGTGACATCTAACGCGCTACAAGGAACTACCGCGAAACAAACCCGAATACCACAAGCAAGATTCACTTCGCAACCACAATATACAGACTGACTGGTGAAATACTAACGATACTCAAGGACGTGGAATTGGGCGACCATATCTGATCTATAGGTATAAGAAGAAAAAAAAAACATTGAAAATAATTATACATTGACAACTTGTAAACATAGCCGAAAGTTAAGTAATTAATTATGCAAGGCATGGACACCGTTCGAACACGCCGTGCTCGTGAAATTTGTAAAAAAAATAAATTACATACATACATACCATCACGCCTGCCTTTCACGAAGGATAAGGCAGAGGTGTACGTACTAATTTACACCCAAACTTCGCCGGTACGTTTAGATCCCATGTAATAGGGGGGAGCCTATTGCCATTAATCGGGCACAAATCCAGACGTCGAGCTGCTATTGAGAATTTTATAGAAAAACCTAATAACACTTTGCTCGACCTGGGAATCGAACCCAAGACCATTCGCACTTCGGACCACTAGACTCTAGGCATGAGTTGATGATAATGGCAGGTATCTTAAATCTTAGTATCACTGTATTTAACTAAGAACATAAACGTTCGCGTGCGCTTCCTCTGCGCACGCGAACGTCATGTTTGGCTAATTCGACAGACAATTGAAAAAAAAATGTCGTCGACATTAAACACCTTAATGTCTATAAAATTATAGTGTTCTCGTATACTTTACCTACTGCATCTAATGGTCGGTTTATATAAAAAAAATAGCGGAGCTGACAGACATTAGCTTAGAGCTTACCTTAAATACAATGTTACTTTGGTGCTACTAATAAGGTATGTTATTTTTTTTAGAAATAAATCCTAAACAAAGCTTTTCTTTTATCCACCTAAATGTTATATTTTGCAAAAGATACATTACACAAAAAACATACAAATATTTTTTTAAACTTATGTATTTTAAGAAGACTGCCTCGTTAGTCTAGTGGTCCCAATGGCGACTGCTACGCTAGAGGTCTTGGGTTTGATCCCCAGGTCGAGCAAAGTGTTATTGAGTTTTTCTATGAAATTCTCAGTAGCAGCTCGGAGTCTGGATTTGTGTCTGGTGAATGGCAATAGGCTCGCCCCCTATTACATGGGACCCAAACATACCGGCGAACTGTAGGTGTACATTAAGTACACCTCTGCCTAACCCTTCGGGGAATACATCCGTGATGATATGTTATGTATTTTAAGAATTCAAATTTTGAAATCCGCTCAGGTGCTATTAGTTCAGACTGAAAAGGATTCTGCAACGAACCTATTTTTTGGGTTGCGGAAAATCATAGACCTCAGGATATTTTATGTGGCATAGTCGTGAGTTCGTGATAAACACCACAAATTTCAAAACAAAACACAATCGCGGCCTGAGACTTGTAAACATCATTATATTGAACGGTATTATTTCTCGAAGTTGAACGTTACCTAAGGCCAAAAATATTTTGATTCTACCGGTTTTTCGAAAATTTTGACAGAGGCAATAATTTACAAACTGGTTGGGTATACCAGACTTTTTTTTTCAATTTTTGATATCCAAGGACCAGTTGAGCTCGTTTTTTAAGAGGTGTGGTTTTTTTTTGTACAACTAAGGTGGTAAACAAGCATACTTATATACTTATGGTAAGAGGTTACTGTAGGCGATGGACGTTTCCGACAAAAAAAAAAAAGGCTATGGACGTTTGCAACACCAGGGCTGCAGGGGTATCACTCGCTCGTTACCGAATCTGTGGAAAAGGGAGGTAAAGGAGAAAAGACTGAATCGGGTTCCGGGTCCTAAACTTACAGCTTGCGTCTTTTATCCCTAATGTTCACGTTAATATCTACTGAATTACGGAATATCTGATTATTACAAGCTAAGCTGCGTCATTCGTAAAACTGCGTGCGCCTCTCATCCACTCCTATAGGTATGATTTATGACCAACGCCTTCTTTGATCTGGTACCTAATTAAATTTATATAACATACAAAACCTATTAATTATTAGTAGTACTAGGCAATGATGATATTAAATATAATAAAAAAAATGATATTATTATAGTGGCACGAATTGTAAGGAGTATGCTAAGATGGTTTGGGCATGTTGAGAGAATGAATGAAAGACGATTAACGAATAGAATTTATAAGGCGAATGTTAGTGGCAGCGTCGGGAGAGGTCACCCTAGAAGGATGTACACCGATCTTATCAGCGAGGTTTTCCAAAAAAGTCAGATGCGTGCATGTATGAATGTGGAACAAGCGAAAGAGATTTGCAAGTGGCAGTCCATAGTTTCTGCCTACCCCTGTGGGAAAAAGGCGTCAGTGTATTATGTATGTATGTACTAGGCAGAATAAAAGTTGTACTTGTAAAGTAAGTCGTGTTGGTAGTAAGACAAAGTAGTCTTCAATAGATGTTGCTGACGTCACCTTGAGACGTAAAATATGGAAGAGAAATTCGACATCACAGGCAGTGTTCTCGGTAGCTTAGTTGGTAAATTGCCGGTGTTAGTCCGAATTTTTCTTTCAGTAGAAAATTCATCTTTCATTCATTCAATTCATTCTTTGTGAATATTTTGCATAATTTTAAGCAATGTGAAAAACAATCAGAACAAAAGTGTTCCATATCAAATCCTAATGTAAATTGTAAAAATAATTGCAGAATATCATTAAATGTGACCTCTGTGACAGTGATCGGTAGTTTTACGTTGTAAAACTATTAACTCATTGCTTTCAAGGACAATATTATTTAAATTAATGAGTTTTTTCCATTAATCGTGTTTATAACTAAGAGTTCTAAGCGCGACTGCTACGCTAGAGGTCCTGGGTCGTTTTTCGATGTAGGTATGTTCACCGATTTCTCCGTCAAATGCGAACCGATTTAGAAAATTTTTTTTTGTTCGAAAGAGTACACTCCCGAGGTGGTTCCATTTTCATCAAGTTACATTCTGACGATGGGATCCCGGAGAAATCGAGGGAACTCTTCGAATATTATATGCAACAAGATTTTTAATTTTTAAAGTAACGTAAGTATGTATGTATGTATAACTAAGAATCAATTACGGGTGTGCTTCATAAACATAACATCAACGTATATTTTTATTATTTTATCTGCTATAAAATAAAATTCGGGCGAATAGGCCACGACAAATTTTTAACGGTGACAATTATTTTTAATTAAAGTTTTAAGACTACGAAAAAAATTTTATTTTTTAAGTTTAAAATTCGAGCGTATTAACATCGAGTTGGCGACAACTTGATTAAGGCTTAAGCGTCAGACTTGGGTGCTAAATTCAAATCTTTGTTGGTTTATCGCAAATTATTCGGCTATAGTACATTCTAGGTACATACATGGCAGTAGAAATTGCGATGTACTAATATACAACTGTGCAACATTGTTGCGCTCGCGAGGGACACTCCTCATAATGGCACGATTATCGACAATTCCGCCAATGACATGAAAAGTAAAATGAAAAAAACGTTTGATCAATATTAAAAGCAAAAAAAGAAGGAGACTGAATGATAAATTCTGAATGAGACGTGTGATCTTATTCATCTTTATCAAATAGCAGAGGGGTCTTCTATTTAAAAAAAAAATATTTCACCATTAGAAATCTACATTCAATTTACTAGGAAGGCGAAGCCGAGGGCAACTCTCTAGTGTCTATTTTAAATCACAGGTCAAATAATTCAGGAAATAGTTTTCCTCCATATCATTGTAAAATTTTGCATAAAATTGCAATTTAAATAACCTGGTACTCCATTATTTATAAGGAACGATGTATAAATATTTAGAAATTGAATTATTTATGAGTCCACATTGACATTCTTTGTATTATTGAACAGTTTTAAAGTTTCACCAAATCATGTTTAACTAGAGTAGGGAGAATGCCACCCGTAGTCGTTCATTAACCTTTTGAACGCCATTGTCACATATATATGACAAACGAAATCTTACCCTGAACGCCAACGTCACAAATATATGACAAAATATACGTCGCACCGTATTATGAAATAAACAATTTAATCATTACTTTAGTGTGTTTTTACTACCTTGTTTAATTTGTCAGAAAAAGTGGCCTGGCGTCAGGGTTACGGCGATACGTTTATACTCTGGCGTTCAAAAGGTTAATCCTTGTTAGTATTAACTTGAATGCAAAGAACGTAAGGTTGTAGTGAGCCGCTCTGTTGAGCTCACAATTGATATGTGGAATTAGAGCAGTTTATGGTATTAAGTGTGTACAAACTTTCTTCAGGATTCTATGATTGCTTTGAAAGGATAATGTATAAACATACCATCACGCATGTATTACCCAAAGGGCTAAAGAAAGGCAGAGGTGTACTAATATACCTACTCGCACGCTTCGCCGGTATGTTTAGGTCCCATGTAAGGGGCGAGCCTATTGCCATTAACCGGGCACAACCCAATACTCCGAGCTGCTACTGAGAATTTTATTGAAAACCCAATAACATTTGCTTGACCTGGGAATCGAACTCAGGACCTCTAGCATAGCAGTTGCACTTGGAACCACTAGACTAATGAGGCGGTTTATTATTGTCTCAGTAAATATGTTTATTACTCTTCTTTACTAATCTAATTTAATCCTGAACATCGATCTTTTCTAAGAATTTGATATCTATATAGACTAACCTTCACTTTGTTTTAATAAATATTGATTGCACATTGGTATAAGAATAATAGTAGGTACCTAATTGTAGCACAATTGAATTAGGTTATTGTCAAACTGAATTACTCAATTGGGGCAAATAAATAAGAAAAACTAAGTACTTATTTTAATTCATTAAATAATGCCAAATGTTCACAAAGATAATTGAATTTTCTAATGAAAGAAAATTTCTAGTGAAAGAAAAATTCAATCTCAGGCAAGGTTTGAATCTGCGGCCCTCTGGCTAAGTACACCAGACGCTTTGCAAACTAAGCTACCCTAAAAAAACGTAATAAACGTGTTTTAAAATTAATATCAGATTAAATGTGGGTAATAAATTGTTCTGTAAACAATAGGCTCGCCCCCTATTGCATGGGACCTAAATATACCGGCGAAGTGTGGGTGTACATTAGTACACCTCTGCCTAACCCTTCGGGAAATACAGGCGTGATGGTATGGTATATTGTTCATGAACACAATTAATTTATTCTTCATAAATTAATTAAGTTTGTTGACTGGAAAATGCATCAACCACACAAGTTCCTTATCTGTACATTGTAATAAAAAAATGGCATCCGCAAAAACGCAATATTCCATTTTTGAATTATTCAA
This sequence comes from Subacronicta megacephala, assembly GCA_958496365.1. Classification (NCBI taxonomy): domain Eukaryota; kingdom Metazoa; phylum Arthropoda; class Insecta; order Lepidoptera; family Noctuidae; genus Subacronicta; species Subacronicta megacephala. The sequence continues at coordinate 14,313,587 of OY292518.1, forward strand.
TTATTACGTCTTGTGCTTTGGCTCACCAATTTGTATCACCTCACCACAGAGGTTTGTTAAGATAATAAAAAAAAACCATTTGTTTAGTAAATGTATGTTCGAAATACGAATTTAGCATTCCTTTGCTATTAAAAAAAGTGATATGTTATCTGTATTAAAAAAAAAATATTAGATTTTCGTGCGTCTTTTTCTTTTCTTAGATACATTTTCCGAGTAAGTGAAGTAAAAAAGTAGAATTATAGGATAATTTGTTACATTGAACTGCGGAACTTTGGCTAAATCTGTGAAGCTGTGATAGTTTTGTGATTTTTATTTGGAAACTGTTTGTAACCATGCCGATTTATATCAAGAATGCTAATCAGTTGGAGGCAAGAAAAAGTTGAACTGCAATATTGTTCGTACATAATATAGATTGTTATATCAATGGTTCACATTATTATAATTATATCATTAGATAATCGCTGTGCGCCGCGATTCCACCCGCAGTATCTTTTTTATCTGATGGATACCAAACTATAGCAAGAAAGAAAGAAAGAAATAAATGTAAGTATTATGGTACTTATTTGATTTTATCAGTTTTGTAATGGAAACATTTTGATCATAAATAAAAAAAGTATTATTTTTGCTACTGGCATGGTCATGATGCATGCCGTGACGTTATGAGTTCTCATTGGCTAATAATAGCGAGGTCCCTGAGATAAGAGCTGCGCATTGGCTACTCATGCTGAAGCTTATAGACGTGCGTGTATGCAACACTAGCTTTCCGCCCGCGCTTTCGCCCGCGTGGACTTTCTTTTCTTTTCATTTTCCGGGATATTTCTATGTCATTTAGGAATAATGCAGCTTTATATAGCTATTGGTGAAAGATTTTTCAAAATTGGTTTGGTAGAGCCAAGGAGTAATCCCTGGCTCTACCGATATCGACCCCTGGGGGCCGATATCGACTCCTTGGGGTCGATATCGGTTTCCTAGGGGTCGACATAAAGGAAAACTGTTTTTGGGGGTTGACGAGGTCTAAAAATTGACCCCTATTAAATTAACACAAGTTTAAAACTTAAAAGATAGGTAGGTAGGTACTGTATTGTTTATTATTCATAATGGTCTGCTAACTTAAAGCATTGCTAATTCTCACTCTGTCTTCTTTTATTGACCTAAGTCAGAATGAAAAATAACACTCTGTAGCAGCTGTAGCAGCTGTTTTAAGTTAGCGGACCATTATGAATAAGGACTGCTACTAGGATACTTTTAGGGTCAACCATCCTAAAAGTAGGTCACTTAGCCATGGGGGTAACAGTTCATTTTGGAAAAGGGGTCACTTGACCAAAATAGTTTGGGGATCCCTGCACTTGACTAATGTGGCAGTCACCTGAAATCGCTAGATTATAAGATAGTTGACTAATATAATGCGTGTATGAGTTATATTTATTTGCAAATCTAGTTTTCGGAACGCGGCTTCGCTCGCGTGGTTTCTCGGCCTTTCCCTAGTCTATTTAAAATAAAATTTTAAAACTAAGCCTAAGCTACTCCTTACTACTTCAGATATCTGCCAGTGCAAGTCCCGTCAAAATAGGTTCAGCCGTTTCAGAGATTAGCCGTTACATACAGACAGACAAGAATTGATATTTTGGTATAAGTAGGTACCGTGTAGGTATACATCCATATGCATTTAGTTAAACGCAGTTATTTTAATATTACAAACAGACCCTCCAATTTTATTTATCTGTATAGATGTTAACATATTGACAAGAATTGGCCTGGTTTCAAGCATATTTGGGACTTAGCAAGGTACTTAGATAGGTATTTGATAAAGTGACCGTAGAAATATCAAACAGAGCAAAGGAATTTCGTAATTCTCTTTTTGTTCTAAAACCCTTGAAATTGCAGTGCTGGTGTGTTTTGAAGTCTGTGAAGTGTGTATGTACATTCTTGTGTATCTTAAACTGCACAGTTTCCATCGGTTAAGCGGCTACTTCTGGTAAGTTCATGCATGATTTTAATCGTAAATTATTATTCCTAACTTAACTTTTTAATCTAGCTAGAGGTACAGTCAACAAAAGAGTTGTTATACAGGCAACTAGGTATATTATGTATTGCCTTTTATATATATGCGTTTTGACAAAGTTTGTATAAAATCGTATGAAAATGTTCGTATTGTTAGCAGCCTTCGTATAACACTTTTTGTTAGTAGCCTCCATATAACACGCTTTGGCGTATAATTATTTAAAACAAAATCTACTTATATCAAGACAGATGTTCGGTAGCTGCCCGTATACCTAACTATTTTGTTGACTGTACATCTGTACAGTCAGCATCAAATATATCGGAGCACATAAACTGTTTATTATCATCTGCACTGTTAGGAAAAATAAACCTTATCTCAATGGAATATAATACATGTCAGTATGGCAGCTGCCGTGTATGCTGATCATTCTAAAACATCCTTTGCGTGCCTGAGATAAAGTTTAATTTCCGTAATTGCCCAAATGATTTTGAATAGATTGTATGTGCAGATACATTTATTGCTGACTGTACAAGTCCGTACATTTATATGTTGAACAATGATATTTTTTCTGTTTTTTTTTTGCAAAAAAAGCTTACTAGAAATATGGGTCGCACATTACTAGTAATCTTGTTAACCCCTCGTGCTAAGCTAAGCTAAGCTAAGCTTGTGTTACGAGTGGGTTCACGCTGGTAGTGCAATGGGCGGGTTTCAAACTAGTAACCACATGATCGCAAGTCCGATGTCCTAGCCATTAATTAGGCTACCGCCGCTTTAACGATATACCCATATTTAATTGTGTATTAAAGTCAATATATCGTGGTATATTATGAGGGGCTTAGAGAACCCTGGCTTATGTTATGACTGATCAACAGATCTGCTAGATTAAGTTACGCCTGCCAAAGTTTGTAGATATGGCTAAAGATCTTTATTTTCTCAAAAGAATTACAAATTCACTTACAGAGAAAACACTTATCACTAAAGCTAGAGTTTTGCCATTAAGTTTAGAGTTTTCCTTAGATGGGTGATACATTGACAAACGAACACCTATGACAATCGTTAGTGGTAGTTAGAAAAAAAAAAATTTAAACATATTAAGCAACACTGGTTATGATGATTATTGCTCTAATAGAAACGTCAGGCACTTGGTTTGCGTTCACTATCTATTCTTTCTAGAAAATTATGGTACAAAAATTCGGAATGTAAGAATGTTTTAACAATAACCGTGTTAACAATTTGGAGCTTAATGGGTCTGCTAGAAGTACCTTAGAATTTTGATGATTTGATGAAGTTATCTCCATTATGATATAGTAGACGCTATGAATTTCACGCATATAAATTTTATTGGACGCCACAGATGCATTCTTCGCCTTAGCAAAGAATTTTACGTGGTAATTTATACATTTTATACTATCAGTAAGTAAGGATCAATTATAAACAAACACTAGATTATAGAAGAACAATTTAATTGTTTCAACCCAAGAGCAAGAGCAACTAAAATAAAAATATATTCACAATGTTTATTATATTTTCTTTTATTCTTCAGTCCCGTTTATTGATAACTCCACATCTTCATGGCTTTTAAAAAAAATACATGAGCAAAACACTAGGCTAGGCCAATATTTTGATGATTGATTGATTCAATGTAATATATTTTATCATGTTCTTTTCTTTTATCTCAAGGTGACATTATGGGTCAAAAAATATCATTAATATACAGGAAATCTTTTTTATCACGTTCCAATTTTTTTCTAGGAATTACTTAGGTATCTTACAAAGACATATATTATATAGTATATAATAAAAAAGTTAAGGTTACTTTTGAATTACAATGAACAAATTCGATTTTTTGCAATTTCACGGTCCTAAGCCTGTGAAAGTATATACAATTACGGTAACATTTTCAACTTATGTTTTGTATGTCAGTTTTCGACGCGCGCATTATGATCACGAAGATTTACTTTTTTTAGACAAGTTTGTGATGCTATTATAAAGATATTCAACTTTGGAACGAGTTACATAATCTTTCTGTATATTTTGTACCTTTTGAATAAATAATAACATAACAGTATAGCTATTAAAACTAAGTAGTCTAAGTAATTATTACTCCATATTTTATTGTCCCACACTAAGTCTTTTTCCTTTACGGGCATTATTTCCTTTCATTTCCGCAGCTGAGTCTTCAGATTTTTTCGGGTTTATTTTAATGTAAGTGTTATAGTAAAACTTACTGAACATATAGAGTAATAAGCTCATGTTTGACAGAAGGAAAACATGGAGGGGTTTAGGGTAGTTACAGTCGTTGAACAAAGCAATGGTGTTGTGGATTATCAATGTGACGAATTGCGCCTGGAAGGTAAAATATTTAATAATTAGTCTCTAACCTAAAAACATTCATATTACTTTATCTCCTGCGGTATAGCGGTATTTAGCAGTGATTTTTAGTTTTAACTAAAATTTTCATAACATAACATAATATACCATCACGCCTGTATTCCCTGAAGGGTTAGGCAGAGGTGTACTTTATGTACTGCCAAAGTTCACCGGTATGTTTAGGTCCCATGTAATAGGGGACCAGGCACAAATCCATACTCCGAGCTGATACTGAGATTTTTTTATAAAAACCCAAATAACACTTTGGTCGACCTGGGGATCAAACCCAAGACCTCTAGACCTACGTGGCAGTCCTGAAAATTTCATAGAAAAACACAATCACAATTTCCTTAAAACCTGACTCAGTAGTCACTCTTGGAACTACTGGTCTAATGAGTTAGCTGGCTTCTTAGGTATACTAAATAAATATTGTCCATATTGTCACGTAGAAAGACACAGATAACATCCACTAATTAGTTATCATGTAAACAATTATATACATATACAAAACTGTTAAAATTGTATGTAAGTAATTTGTCAGAAAAACCAACAAAGCCTGACATCCAATCTGTGCTTCGAATATCGTTGTTGCTCAGAAATTGGATTGTGGAGGTCTGATGGCAGTTGCCTTGTTTAAACCTATACTGATACTTAGCCGTATCTAGTAAGACTAGAAGATAACCCCAACTTAGTTGGAAGAAAGCTACCAGGATGTTGATTTGGATAAAGTGTCCCCCAGTCATAACAACTGGAGAAATACTACCCTCCCACATAATATCAACGTGAAGTAGCAGTATGTATCCTGTTGTGTTTCGTACGGTGATTGTAGAGCGCCGGAGGCCCAATTCCTCCTTCAGTCCCCTTTCTTCTCCTTTTCTACTTCCCCCTGGTGTTCCCCCTCGTGTAAGCGTCCATAGGCTACGGTAACTGCTTACCATCAGCAAGCCGTATGCTTATTTGCCAACTAAGTGGTTTAAAAAAATATCTTACCAGTTGTACCACCGTCACGTATTTCTTCCACCACAAATACTTTTGGAACTTGGGACCAAGACCGGCGATGAAGTAATAACTGTACATCAATATGTGTACGAAAGAGTTAAGTGTCCCCACTAACACTATAGGACCACCTGCAAAGCAACAGTTTCACATTTAACACAAAAGTACTTAAATGATATTGATTTCTGCAAGTCGAGTTTTAATTATTATTTTTTAAACTAGATGGGTCCGGCGTTTCCTATCTGACGACCTCTGAGAAGAAATGCCGAACAAACTCAGAGAATCATGGTCTCTTTTAAAGTCTTAAAATTTGATTACTTGTAGGTTCAAGATAATAACAATCAATCATGTCAAAAATACTGTCCTGCATTCACACATGTTTGGCCCTAAAAAAGCGGTATAGGAAAATGACTTCACTTTACGTGTCAGTTTTATTTTTTTTAAACTAGATGGCGCTGGCCGTCCTGTTTTATGCATAGGTATGATGTCTGCAATTATAAATCGCAGTAATTTTTCTGTTCTGTCGCTACAATACTTTATTCAGGAAAGCTGAGAATCCGTTTTATACAAATAGTTGCAATTAGAATTTCTAAATATAATAATAATAATAATTAGGTGGAGGTGCGCGCCTTTAACGGTTGGGTCATGCCGGTCCTGATGTACTCCTTTGGCATACTCAAGTGGACCCAGACGGAATTGGACGCCTTGGATAGGAGAGTCCGGTCGCTGTTGACCGCAAACCGGATGCATCACCCACGTTCGTCTGTCATGAGGCTGTACATCCCGCGGAAGTGCGGGGGTCGAGGTTTTTTAAATGCTAAGACCCTCCACAACCGGGAGATATGCAGTCTCAGAGAATATTTTCTCAAGGCTGACGTGGGTATGCACCGAGATGTGGTCGCAGTGGACAAGGGACTCACCCCGCTATCTTTGGCTAAAGAGAACTGGCGCAAACCTGTGGTGCTTAGTACCAACGACCGCAAGGAAGTATGGCAGAGCAAGGAACTTCACGGACGCTTTTTCCGTGCCCTTCATGGGCCCGACGTAGATTTTCTAGCGTCCGTGGCCTGGCTACGCTTCGGAGACCTCTTTGGGGAAACCGAGGGTTCGGTCTGTGCAATTATGGATGAAGTTATGCTGACGAACAATTACCGGAAGTATATCATGAAAGACGGGACGATCGACATATGTCGGGCATGCCATTGTCCCGGTGAGTCTATCAGGCATATTACTTCTGGGTGTTCTCGTCTAGCTAACGGCGAGTATTTGCACAGGCATAACCAAGTGGCCAGGATTATCCACCAGCAACTTGCTTTAAAATACGGCCTTGTGGATTCTGAAGTACCGTATTACAAGTATGCGCCCGACCCAGTTCTCGAGAATGACCATGTCACGTTGTACTGGGATCGATCTATTATCACTGACAGGACTATTGTAGCCAATAAGCCTGATATAGTGGTAATAGATCGATCAGCGCGCCGCACAATGATTATCGATGTCACCATCCCGCATGACGAGAACCTCGTGAAGGCTGAGAGAGAGAAGCAGTTGAAATATCTCGACCTTGCTCACGAGGTGGTCGCCATGTGGGATGTGGACTCGGCCATCATTGTGCCGATAGTCGTTACGGTCAATGGACTTATCGCCAAGAGCCTCGACCAACACCTCAGGAGGCTCGAGTTGGGTGGCTGGGTTAAGGGCCTGATTCAGAAGGCAGTACTTCTTGATACGGCGCGTATCGTGAGGAGGTTCCTGTCTCTGGAGCCCTAACCACCGGTAGCTTGGACCCTGTTCCCCATGCCGGTGGATCACTATTTTTATATTTTTAAATGTTTTTATTCTCTCTTGTATTTTATAAAAATATTTAAAAATGTTATGATATGCTTTAAGATTAAATAAATGGAATAATAATTACTTATTGTGTACGTTAACTGCTTGTTTATCCTGGCGCCATTTTTGACAATGGCTTTTATCAACATACCTAAGAATAGTTGAGTGCGACATCAGGAACATAATAATACAAAAAATGCGCTAGAAATTATCGCTTTGAGAAATTTATGAGAGTTGACACACGGCTACACATCAAGCTATACAAATAAGGTTTACACTGATCTCCCATTGTAAAGGTTTTCCGTACAATTCAAGACCAGTCGATGCTGGTTTTGTATAGCTTGATGTGTAGCCATGCATACACGGTTTAGTTTATGGTCGTGGCGAATATCATGGTTTTGGTGAATGTCACCAATGCCATGACGCCGCCTCTCCAGGTGGTAAATTATAAATGAGGATTTTTCATACTAGAAAAAAGGTATTCCATTTTCATGCTACTTCTGCCGCACCCATGTACGCATGGTATACATCAACATCAAGCTATACAAAACCAGTAAAGGCTGGCCTTGAATTGTGCGTATACCCTTTACAATCCAAGGTCAGTCTAAACTGGTTTTGTATAGCTTGATGTGTAGCTGTGTGTACAAAGTAAGTAAATGTTATGGAGTGAGATTAAATTTCCACTCTCATTCGCTTTAATTTTGTCATTCATTAACTAACCTGGGAAATATTTTGCTGATAGCCATGAACATAGAGTGACCATACTATGGTGATATAAATGTAGCGTTGAGATTTGTCTGTTCTTTTTCCTAAACACGAAGAAAACTGTATCCAAAAGCTCGGTGATCTTCGCAAAAAAGTACCACCAGGTGTTGACCGCAGTCTGGAAAACCACAACAAGAAAGGATTATAATTATATGTATTTATTTATATAAGTTTTTATATAATTTTGTAATAAAAATCCAAGGTATTGTCCTGCTTTCAAATAATTTTTCTTCTTTTTCAAATAAATTAATAGTAACAGTTTCAAAATAAGGAACTGTATTTTTGAACTCGGTTCAAATATATTTAATGTATTTAATAGTCATCATCAAACCATTACTTAGTCCCATTGCTGGGCACGGGTCTCCTTTCAGAACAAAAGGGAATAGTCCACCACGCTAGCCTACTGTGGGTTGGCAGACTTCACACGTCGTCAAGAAATTCTCTCAGTCATGCAGGTTTCCTCACGATGTTTTCCTTCACCGTTTAAGCGCGAGAAAATTAATTATAAATACGCACATGACGTCAAAAAGTCAGAGGTGCGTGCTTTGGATTCAAACTCGAGACCTCTGACTTGGCAGTCCAATGGTTTTATCACTAGGCTATTATTACTATTGTTATGCACTCTGTCATGTCGTATATTGGGTCCGAAAATTAATTTCAATAATTATCCATTCCCTATTCCCCTAGTTAGGAATGGCCCTAGACGACATTAGTTAATGCCTAATGTTTCTTTCTCCTGTGTAATAAACGTAATTATTACAGAGTGAATAATTTCCAAAATGTAAAACCATCCTTTTAAATTTCGTTATTGTGGCTTCTAGGTATTACATATTCTATGATTTAAATCTCGAGTGAATCGGTTTCTTCTAGACAAGGGCACTTCATTGTAGTTCTCCATAGGATCAACTTTTAAAAACGCTTGTAAAAGCTTATTTGAAATATAAATATTTGATTTGATCGCAGTATCGCTTAAAATCAGGCGAAAACGGTTAAGCGTAGGCCTGTCACGAATAAATTAAATGGATGCTGCAATGTAGCTGAAATTCTCAAAAGATACTTGTGTTTAGGATGATTGTATTTCTCTGGTAGGTACGGTTCTCTAAGGAAAATCTAGGGAAATGGCCGCAGTTTGAAGAATCCAATAAAAAAATACTTAATGCTTAATGTTTATTATACTTACTCTGTTTAAACGAGGATCGTCATTGATTACCAGTGGATCGCAAACAAAACTGTAATCCTTAGATAAAAAGTAATGAAGACCCTAAAAAGAGAAAATAAAAAAAAAATATTATGGAGTTCGAATGTATTCTGTAAAAAAAGTTTGCAATAAAAGTCCACCAAATCCAACCACAATTTGTAAATTCATTAAAAGTAGTTTTACTAAACAACTTGACTTGTTAACCTATTTAGCCATGAACTAGTAGGTACGTATTGTTTATACCTCTTGTTGATTATAATTTCAAATAGCTTATTTACTATCTAGACGCAAACTTTAATTTAAACATATAGTACATTATGATAATTGCGGTAAGTTGAAAATTACAGACGAGGCGATATTGCTAGTCCGAGTCGCAGGCGAGGGCTACAAGAAAGCAGAGGCTGTAATTATCAAAGCGCACGTATGTCATACGACGTTTTATAACATATTTGCGCGGAAATAAATAAAACTCGGACTTTCTAACGAATAAATCACTTGTTAAAGCAGTAAGAAGAATTTGAACAATTTGTAAAATTCATTATTAGGTTGCCAGTTGGTATTTTTAATGTTGTCAAGTTATTATTATTATTATCTCCCAAAGTTAATATTGTTCATAAAATGTTGACCAATTTCCTGACATAAAAACTGTTTGCTAAGATTAAAAAAAGTACCGTTCGTTTTAGACGGAGCATCTTCATAAACCCTGCGTTTTACATTACAATAACGCACAAGTACGTAATGAGATACATTAGGATACGATACCTTACGAGCAAATGTGTTATAAAAACAAATTACATTACCTATATTCGAAAGAGTAAATTTAGTAACCACATAACAAACATAATCATCACGCCTGTATTCCTCGAGGGGTTAGGCAGAGGAGTACCTACTAATGTACACCCACATTTCAACAGTATGTATAGGTCCCCTGTAATAGGGGGCGAGTCTATTGCCACAAATCCAAACTCCAAGCTGCTACTGAGAACTTAATAGAAAAACTCAACAACACTTTGCTAAACCTGGGAATCGAACCCAGGACCTCTAGCGTAGCAGTCGCGCTTAGGACCACTAGACTAATGAGACAGATAGGTACGTGGTATTTGTCCAACATGAAAACATTGATATTCTATTGATATGATATTTTTTTTAAACTTCATACAAAAATTACTAAGCACTGTCAATGATCTCTATATTACTTAAAACGAATGTAGCTATCATTTTTTTTCGATATAAAACATTGGAAAAATTAAATACAGTCTTAAAAACTTACCTCATAGACTAAAAATATACTGAATAATACTTGAAATATGTTGTAAAACATAATAGGATATTTCAATTCATATGCTTTTCGATTCTTCATGAAACGTGGTCCATAGTCGGTGCAGAATTTGAGATACACTATTACTGTTATGATCACTGGTATTGGGCTTGAGAGAAGTGGCAAATGCTTTGTCCTTGCATCTGTGGAAACAATATTTATGTATTTATTACCTACCGAAAGACGATCGGGGGCCTAGACAATGTCACATTATCGATAACGAAGTTAGATATTCGTAATGTATGGAATTGGCATACCTTCATCTGACATATCGAAAGTTTATGCCTACATTTCCGAATTATCTAACTTCGTTATCGATAATGAAAATGTGACATTGTCTAGGCCCCCTAGTATCTTAAAGTTAACACATTAATTTGAATAGCTTAACAGAATAACGTTAATTAACTATAATTCAAAAATGTATACCTGCTAAATCATTCATCGCATAGTTATATTTTTCAATAAAGTCGTCAATAAACCCGCCCATTTTGACAAGCAATTTTGTTCTCCTACCAAATATTTTATGAGTAAAACACAAGGGCTTATAAACTATTAAAATAGGGATTTTAACATTAAATATATAATAAGTCACCACTTATTATTTATTTTATTTTTCGATTAAAACTAAATAAAAATACTAGTGTTATAGGCTGGTATCCAACCCATAATAAAGACAATATAACTGTACAACGTCAAAGTAATTAAAACATTAGTTAGTATTTAAATTTTACCGAGCGTGATTTGCAATATTTGATTGTACACACGGCAACACATCAAGCTATACAAATTCAGTTTAGACTGACCTCCCTTTGTAAATGGTCTCCATATAATTCAAGGCCAGCCTATATTGGATATGTAGGTATAGCTTGATGTGTAGCCGTGTGTACGTAATACTGACCAGTCATTGATTTGTATTATTAGCCGACTTTTTAAAATAAGACAGAGGTTCTATGTTCGACTGTAAATAGGTACTTACTTCTTGGTACATAAGGTCACCGATTTCTCCGATATTTTTAATTATTTTTTGTTTGAAAGAGGGTATTCCATCTATTATTTTATTGAAAATCGAGCATACTTTCCGGGTGGTCTGATATAATTTAAAAAAAAACAGTGTTGATATTTAGAAAACATAAAGGTACCGTTTAAAGAACTATGACTTCGTCAACATAAGCAAGTAAACATAAGTTTTTATTACCTTTTAACAACAAAAGTAAAACCGTCTTCAAAGCTTAATTAAATAATGTCTCCAAAACAGCTTCGGAAGTCGATGGCGAAGATAAAAGATCCAAATTAAAGGCACTGACTTCCGAAACTGCATAGGTATGAAACATAAAGCGTGTATTTTTTATTGGATAATAATAGTTTTCAGCATCAAATAATGCGAAATTATACAAAGATAATTATGAGTTTTCTAGTGAAAGAAAAATTCAACCCTGGCTGAGGTTGAATTTTTAGATGATTTTTTCATGAATGTTACTGTGTCTTTCATTCAACACGACTTCCATTACAGGTAGTTCAATGTCGAACGATGTTGCCCTACCGTATTTTAATGCTTATATTTTAACATACCATCACGCCTGTATTCCCCGAAGGGTTAGGCAGAGGTGTACTAATGTACACCCACATTTCGCCGGTATGTTTAGGTCCCATGTAATAGGGGGCGAGCCTATTGCCACTAACCGGGCACAAATCCAGACTCCGAGCTGATACTGGGAATTTCATAGAAAAACCCAATAACACTTTGCTCGACCTGGGGATCGAACCCAGGACCTCTAGCGTAGCAGTCGCGCTTAGGACCACTAGACCAATGAGGCTTATATTTTAGCATTAAATAATGCAAAATGTTCACAAAGATATGAATTTTCTAGTGAAAGATATTTTACGTCTGCAGGTGACGTCAGAAACGTCTATTGAAGACATTTCTATGTCTTGCAACCAATACGACATAGTAATGTCTTCAATAGATGTTGCTGACGTCACCTGAAGACATAAAATGTGGAAGAGAAATTCGACATCACAGGCAGTGGTCTTGGCAGCTTAGTTGGTAAAGCATCTGGTGCACTTAACCAGAGCGACGATACGTCAACTAAAGCACTTTTTGCTCGGGAGCTCGGAGGCGACGGACGTGTGTTGTCCGCTTGTCATTGTGATGCGGTTGAGGTTGCAGTCTCTGTCCGATATAATTTACATGTAATTTATTGTGTGTTTGCCCTCATGTAATCCTGACTCTGTTAATTTTGACCGACTCTCCTAACTTTGGCCTAGGGCTATAACCAATATTTTTTTAAACCTTGTCATAATTTCTTAGAGTAGTATTTTTAAATAGGTATTTAGATATAAAAATAGTTCATAATTCTTTTAATAATTGGTTGAAAGACATAGTAATATTCATCTAAAAATCATATAAAAAGTCAGCCTCAGGCAGGGCTGAATTTTTCTTACACTAGAAAAATCATATATTAGTGAAATTTCGCATTATTTGATGCTGAAATATATTATTATACAATAAAAAATATACATAAGTATGATTTATGTTTCATACCTATGCAGTTTCGGAAGTCAGTGCCTTTAATTTGGTTGGATCTTTTATCTTCGCCATCGATTTCCGGAGCTGTTTTGGAGACATTATTTAATTAAGCTTTGAAGACGGTTTTACGTTTGTTGTTAAAAGATAATAGAAACTTATGTTAACTTACTTATGTTGACGAAGTCATAGTTTTTTAAACGGTACCTTTATGGTTTCTAAATATCTGCACTGTTTTTTTATTTATATGAGACCATCTGGAGAGTATGCACGATTTTCATTAAAATAATAGATGGAATGCCCTCTTACAACCAAAAAAGAATTAAATATATCGGAGAAATGGGTGACCTTATATACCAAAAAGTAAGTACCTACCTTCTTACAGTCGAACATAAAACCTCCTCCTTATTTTAAAAAGTCGGTTAATAATACAAATCAATGACTGGTCAGTACTACGTACACACGGCTACACATCAAGCTATACCTACATATCCAATATAGGCTGGCCTTGAATTATATGGAGACCATTTACAAAGGGAGGTCAGTCTAAACTGAATTTGTATGGCTTGATGTGTTGCCGTGTGTACAATAAACTATTGCAAATCACGCTCGGTAAAATTTAAATATTCATTACATTTTCCATGCATAAATTATTAAGTTATTTTAGTGAAGGAAAAATACGACCGCGGGCAGGATTCGAACCTGCGTACACCAGACTGTAAGTACACCAGACGCTATGACCGCTAAGCCACCGTAAGTCCCACCCGCCAAGTTGAAGTACGAAGTGAGAAGCACATTTTCAACAGATGTCACTGACGTCGCCTCAAAGACGTAAATTAAAAATGTGAAGGCAAATTTCGACTTGGCGGGTGGGACTCGCGGTGGCTTAGCGGTCATAGCGTCTGGTGTACTTAACCAGAAGACGCAGGTTCGAATCCTGCCCGAGGTCGTATTTTTCCTTCACTAAAATAACATATATTAACATTTTTGTGTTTTACTTCAAATCTTACCCTCAGAATTTGGACTCTCTAGCTAGCATTATGCGCATTAAAGCTATGAGGTGAAACACTTCGAGAGGTTGGTAGGTTGCGTTGAGGCATATTCCTTTCGGCTTGTCTTGGCGGAAGCACTGCCGTGCTCCCAGATTTATTTCAAACGACAAACAAAGTTAAACAGAACTCCTTTAAGAAACATCATCATAATATTATTCTAGTTACAATTAAATGAATTTTGGTGTTAAATAATAATATAATTTAATACAAGAAGCAATACAATTTTGAAATTAATGATATTTATTTCTATAAATTGATCTTTTGAGGCTGATCTGAAATGGAAGTCGCCCACTAAGTCGAACGGGTCTGCCTTAAACTTATTGTTAAACTAAATGGCGCCGGATTTTCCGAACTCAAAACTTCTGATAAGTAATACCGAAGTAAACACAGATAATCATGGTTTCTTTTAAAATCCAGACGTAATACTACATACGGAGTAAGAGCTAACGAGCTCTGACAGACACCCGTTCACGAGAATGATGCGTGTATCGGCGTAGTTAGGCTCAACCATAGTGTAGGGAATAATACGACCTGAGACACACCTAGGTATACCACAACATGTAACCGCATGATAAGCTCAGATCGCCAAACACTCAGAAGGTACACACGGCCACACATCATGCTATACAAATCCAGTTTATGCTGACCTTGAATTATAAAGGCTTATAGTACAATTCGAGGCAAACTTATACTGGATTTGTATAGCTTGATGTGTAACTGTGTGTACAATATAATTATTTAGGATAAGTTTCTGGATCTCCCATACATTCGTTTTAAAAGTAGTAGTTCGTCGTTGGGATGTCTATTAAGTGTTACGATGAGTGGGAAGTAGTTACGACCCTTCCACAGAATATTGAAGTGAATTAGCAGTATGCACTATTTCGTTTCGTTCGGTGAGTAAAGAGCACCGTATGCCTAATTGAAGCGGCGGTAGCCTAATGGCTAGGGCGTCGGACTTGTGATCATGTGGTTGCCGGTTCGAAACTCACACATTGCACTACCGACGTGAACCCACTCGTAACACAAGCATTTAGCTTAGCACGAGGGGTTAACAAGATAACTAGTAATGTGTGACCCACATTGCTAGTAACCTTTTTTTAAAAAAATAATAATAATAATAATTCTCGCTCAGTCCTCTGCCATCCCATGGTCTTCTTTCCTTCCATTTTTTCGTCAAGCAACGTCTTGGTTGTGTTTTTTCTTGTTTCTCGTCTGCCCGAGTTAATAGGCCCGGTACCACGTCTGCAACTCCTTTGGCGTTGCAGGCGGCCTTGGGCGGCGATGACTTCTCACCATGAAGTAACTCGTCTGCTCGTTTGCCGACTTAACCCATAGAACAATACAACAGTCACAGGTCTTCTCAAAGCATGAGAGGGGTTAAGCTAACGTACATCATGCTGGCCTATTGGCGTTGGTAGACCTCACACACTATAAACATCATATGGCAGTTTTCACGATGTTTTTCGTCACCATTAATAAAATATTCAGTAATTTCATTCAAATTGTTTGTTTCTTTGACCTATCGAATTGAAATGTAATGCTAATCAGCTGAAATGATAAAGGTTTTACGCAGTAGGATGTAATTTTACAACCGACATTCCTTTGTTAATGACGTGTGTTTAATAATTATGTAATCAATTTAGCTATATTGTTAATATAGGTATCATCAATATTATTATATTGCTAAGTTAAATAGGCTTTTTGCGGTTATTTACCACGGTAATCAATCAATGTAAGGTTGGGCTAGCTAGTAGCTGCGGTCAGTCTGCTGATGGATGATCATTTTTGGCTCCACTCAATGAAGTGGAGCCAAAGGAATGCCTCGAAATTGTTATAAAACGAATTTGACAACCGGTAACTTCTACTACAGTACTTACTTGGGATCTCCTCGTTTTAATTCAAACACCTTCATTTATCTTACCCTCACTGAACTAGTTCTAAGATTGCCCAGAAGGGAAGAACTAAGCACTTTTGTTACATAATCTCTGTTAGGTTGCATAGAAAGAACGTAGCCCCAAAATAGGTAGTAGAAAAGATCATGATGAAGGATGGCTATGTTTTGGATTATTTTGATTTATCCCCGTATGGGGACATCCATGAAGGCATCTCGTAAAAGTCCGGGAAGTATTTGACTTCCTCATTGGTAAGACCTTAGATCTGATTGGCTGGCGACCACCTTAACGAACTATTGATTAGCACCTTGGTGTGTATTGCAAGACTGGTGAACAGGTCATTTCTGAGGCAATGCAGAGCTTGTATTCGTGCTGGAGGGAAACAATTTGAGCATCTGCTTTGCTCTTAGGAGGCGTTTTAGGAGGATAATAAAGTGTTACGATAATTTACCGTTTTATTTTGATTAAATTTTCCATGAGTTCCTTTCGCAAAAAATACGAAATAGCAGTTTTATTGGCAAGAAAAGTGGCAAGTGTTGTACTATTTTGAAATCTAGACTAAATGGGCCATCTTTTAAAAAAGCTTGCCATAGGTAGTGTAGTACATTTTTTTTCCAACGTAGAGTGTCAAAGTTGACTGACATAAATTTTATAAACCATAACTCGTCAAAAATTAATTTATTTTACTTAGTTAACAATGATTATTACTTTCATTTGTGGTTACGATTAATATCACTGTTATTTGAGATAACATTATTAAAAAAATCACTGTAAAATTTTGAAAATTGTGATAACAGTACCTAAAAATGCGACCAAGGGTCTCAAATTTTTTACTTTTTCGAAAAATGTCTATCATCGCTTGACTAAGTGACATAGATTTTTTTTCTATTTTTTTTCATAACTGGTATACCTTGGCCTCTCGCCCGGTACCAGGTTATCGTTGAGTTTTGGGACACCCTGTATATATGACTACTTACCATCAGGTGGCTCCCGTTCTGGTTTGCCGACATATTATACAGGGTGGAAGGGACATCGCCGCACAACCGCCATGAATTCAGTACATGATTCTGGACCCCCGTCGATATTTTTCGTCAGTAATAAAAAGAAAAGATTTTACCTACAAAAGTGCAATACCTACACGGCCAAAATGTATGAAACAGCTGATTAAAAAAAAAACTGACGTCAAATTTCGGAGCATTGGGTTCCAGAATCATGTACCTACTGAATTCATAAAAAGCGGTTGTGTGTCGATTTTCCCTACCATCATGTATGGACCCACGTCGATATTTTTCGTCAGTAATAAAAAGAAACGATTTTACATACGAAAGTGCAATACCTATACGGCCAAAATGTATGAAATAGCTGATTAAAAAAAAACTGACGTCAAATTTCGGAGCAGTGGGTTCCAGAATCATGTACCTACTGAATTCATAAAAAGCGGTTGTGCGTCGATTTTCCCTACCATCATGTATATAAGAATGAACATGAATCCCTATTTCTCTTTGTCACGCCATAACTTGAGAACGACTTTACCGATTTCTTTCATCTTTTTTTAAGATTTTTCTCATAATTTGTGGAAGATTCTTACGGTAAGAAAAATTTAGAATTTAAAGCATAAAACTGGTAAACCAGGACAACGTCAGTTGATTCAGTTAGTAAGCAAACAATATGATGAAAATTGTATCTAATATCTCGGATGCAAAATACTTAAATCAAATAAAAAGTTAAGATGGAACTTTGCGAACAAAGAAGTGAGGCCGGCTAAAATTACGCCTTGGCGCATGCCGTTGCGCATGTAATTGTGTTTGTACACGGCAAGGCGTAGTTTTAGCCGGCCTCACTTGTTCGCAAAGTTCCATCTTAACTTTTTATTTGATCTGAGGCAAAATATTATTCTTACAAACTGTTCAGTTGTGATTGAATCACAACCTGTAAGACTCGTGACGAATGTACGTAATAATAAGTTCCATGGCTACAATCATGGGGAAGAAAAGAAAATGAGTCAAATATACCCTGCTATATCTACCAGGGGCAAACGATACATTGGGTTTCACGCACAGCAAAAATAGTAGGTAGGTACCTACCTAATTATTTTGGTAAAAATAAAACAAATGATTGGTAATATTGTTTAATCTACTTCGTCTCTCTTTATCTCTATACCAAGTTCATTTCTTCGGGCGAATAGTATAAATTAATCATTTCCAGTATAAGCTAACTTCTTAGCCTAATACTGGAAATGATTAATTTAAGCTTGGTAGCCGCAATGCATGTATGTAATGCACACTCAATACATGTAGGTTGTTTATCAAAACATAATATATTTCTGAACAGAGAGATCTTTCTTCTTCTCTAGAGATGAGAATCTTTCTTGAGATATTTTTTCTGAATAATATGACATTTGCAGTATCGAACGTACGGCAATAATTTTTGTTACAGTTAAAGTGTACATTTGAATTGATAATTATAATATAAATTGGTGTTTTTTCCAAGAACCTCGTTTATCACACTATTATAATTGCAAATAGTATCAACTTTAAAAAATAAACTACAACGAAACCTTCTTTTTTGGATTAGGTATATCGGATTTTATTACTAACTACATAATTCAAAAAAAAAACATGCGGCTGTCTTTTTACACTGTACACACGGCTACAAGTCAACCTTTACAAAACCAGTGTAAGCTGATCTCGCATTGCGTAAGTTTTCGATACAAAAAGAGGCCAGCGTAAACTGGTTTAATATAGCTTGACGTGTAGTCGTGCGTACAAATAGAAAAAACTTCAACTTAAAGAATAAATTGATTTTTGTAAGAAAATCTCCATCAATATTCACTTTAAGGTCATTATAATTAATTTACAATAAACCTATCACTTAGACCAAATTGTTCCAGTTTATCTTGGCTTAAAGTAACACAATAATAATTGCTGCTAATTTAACAGCATCTTTGCTGAGTATTATCGGTGTTGCAGTATATAATATATTAATTAAGTATTTACTATAATAAATAAATCCTAGAAGCATCACACACTATCTGGACTTTTCTATACTTTTTTTTCTCGTGTCGTATTTGACTTTGGTAGAAATGCGAGTGGTTTTCTTGGTCTCCAACATGTTTTTGTTATTCTTCTCTGGCTCGTTCTTCTTATAACTGTTTATGTAGAATTTGCCGAACATGTTCATGAATGCTAAAGAGTTGACCATACAAAGGATATTGAGTACTTTTGGGTAGTCACATTCGTAGAAGAAGACAGCGGCATTATGCACGAAGATTATGGAGAATTGAATCTAGAAATGAAAACAAATGAACATTATGTAGCTTAAAGTTTTTTCATTGTTTGGTATGTCAACAAACGAACGGATAAGCCGCCTGATGGTAAGTAGTCATCGCCGCTCATCGATACCTGCAACACCGAAGATGTTGCTGATGTGTTGTCAAGCCCCATCAACCGAGGAGAATATGGCTCTTATGCATATTAATCGAAAGGCACACAAAAGTGCTTTTCAATAGACTTTGACGTAAGGGTGATTGCCAGCCTGTTAGACCCCACACCAGCATTAGTATTTCCTACTAGAAGCCAGTCTCAATTTTTCCTTTACTAAAATAATTGTATTTTAATTATTTTTAGCGAAAGGAAAATTCGATACACTTGGCGAGGTGAAGTGACGACAGAAGTGGAGTAGGGCAACGAATGAATGGTGAGCGAGGGAGGGCAGGAGGAGTGTCAGAGATCCAGCAGCAAGGTAGGTCGATGACATAGTGGCATGGAACCGTGAATGGTACAAACTATGGGAGGCTTAGATGACGATGATATAGACTTCATATTTAAAATAATGAAAGAAACCTACCAATTGTATCAGGGTGACATGCTTCTTCCACCACACGTACTTTTGGTATTTAGGTCCAAGACTTGAGATGAGATAATATGTGTACATAATTACGTGTACTATTGAATTCAAAAATCCCATGAAAGTCGCATGACCTCCTGCAAATTCAAGAAAAAGTTAATACCACAGGTGATGTTTATATAAAAAAATAATTATTCGAATAATGATAGATATCTGAATTGTCTCTTTACGTTCTATTATAAGGAGAATATTTAAATCCAAGCGTCATGGCGTCAGGGGATCGTTAAAATCGATCAGCCTTGTATATCAAACTTATACCACTCCTCTTTTTTCGTTAGCCTTTCCTAGCCTTTCTTTTATCTACTGTGTGTCCAGTAATACTCGCCTATTTATCAACATATTTAACACTCACAGCACATTTCTGTTTCCACTTTAGCATTATTTTAAACTAGCGTCCCGCTACCCCCAATGAACATCATATTTCAGACAATTCATACAAAATCTTAACAAAGAAAACCGCATGACACTGAACAGATTCAGTAGTTTTTGAGTTTATTACACAAAAAATGATAGACAGATAGATGCGGTGGGGGACTTTGTTTTATAATATGTAGTTATAGTAATACTCTTAGCGCCTTGTAGGTAATATGTTATAGCAAAGTTGTCAAGTTGCAATAAAAAAAAGTACCTGGGAAGTATTTCACTCCCATCCAGACAGCAATTGACATCAAAGTGTGATGATAAACATGAAGGAATGAAACTTGATTATATTTCTTTCGTAACACGAAAAACACTGTGTCTAGAAGTTCCGTAATTTTTGCAAAGAAGTAAAACCATGCTGAGCTTGCAGTCTGAAACAAAGTATAGTGTATATAGTGTATAGTAATATGGCCAATAAAGTGCCAAGTCATAAATGTCTCGAGTTAGAACCCAAGGACTTTTTGTAATCATGTGCATATTAATGAATTAGATAGGTAGGTATCACTCGTTCTACGGTTAAATAACAACATCGTGAGGAAACCTGCATGCCTGCGTGATTTACTCGACGGTGTGTGAAGTCTGATAACCTGCTTTACAGAAAAAAAAACTGACGAAGAGTTAATATTTGTAGGCACAGGACGTCAAAGACCATCACAGGGTGTCAGTTATTAAGATTTATTTTGAACTAGCTTTCCGCCCACGGCTTCGCCCGCGTGGTTTATTGGCTTTTCTATACTAAAATATGTATGTATTATACATATAAACCTTCCTCTTGAATCACTCTATCTATTAAAAAAAACCGCATCAAAATCCGTTGCGTAGTTTCAAAGATTTAAGCATACAAAGGGACCTAGGGACAGAGAAAGCGACTTTGTTTTATACTATATAGTGATGATTTAAATTTGTAAAGTTCAAGACCTAGATTTTTTTACATATTTTTCTAATAACTGTCACACCTTGCCATATTGCCCATTTCCGGCTTGACGTTGATTTATGGGACACCTTGTATAATTCCCTATTATATTTAGGGGTCCCCTAACTGTAGTTTATTCTCGACTCTTTGGGCGTCAAATAGTTGCATACTATTTAACTAAAATACCCTCAATATAAACTAAAATCATTTGAGTTTTAGTAGTTATCAAGTGATTGGTCCATGCACAAGTTCTATTTGCAAACAATGACATTTCTGATATACCGATTACAAGTGATAGTAGGGCGAATTTAAAATTTTGAAAATTATAGAATACGATTCCAGTTATTATAAAGTTCATAAGATGACAATCTTAACGAAGATCATGATATTGACAACAAAAAACGCATTCGTTATATTCAGTTTGTTAATAAAGAAATACGAGTAAGTCTTTGTTTAGAAAAATTAAGTCCCTTTATTTATTAAATTTGTATACTTGTTGTGGAAACGTAAAGAGGTTATCGCAGATGATAAATAAAGAATTATACTTTTAGTATTCTGTAATATTGCTCGTTTTTTTTTTATATAAATTCCTAAATTTTGCCTTTATTCTATATCTCACTGTACCAAAATATTAATTTTACCGAGCCAGGGGTTGAAAGTAGATGAGGTTTGCCTGTCCTTTGTATGGAAATTCAGTCTTACCCCCAGGGGTCGAGTGTGAACTATGTTTAAGGGTTAAGAGGAAACAAATAAATAAATCTTGTTTTAGGTGTCGAGGGGCCGAGAGCAGACTAAATAGAAAAAAAAAGTTGTTCACCTACTGTTAGTCGGTATCTGTTTGGGTTCATGTAACATGGAGTTTATATAGCTAATAATTTATCGTTTACTAATCCTAAATATACTGAGTAATATGTGTATTATACATAGACCTTGATACCTTTCGGAAATCACTAAATGTTAATGGAAATCGTATCAAAATGCGCTGTCTGGTTTAGGTAAAGTCAGTAGAGAGAGAGAGACGAAACCAGCAACTTTTTTATAATATGGAGTGATAAATGTCTTACATCTAATGCTCTGGGGTTATCGGAGTAATCGATTGGGTCGCAGGCTATGTTGTAATCTTTAGATAATACGTAGACAGCTCCCTGCAAAGAAACAAAACATAAAATTAAAAAGAAATCATCTTCTTAGCCGGTTCCCAATCTTATTGGAGTCTCATTCCAATCTGATGATGCGGCTGAATATCAGTATTTTACACAAAGCAACTTGATATGACCATTGCACTGCCAAGTCAAAGGTCTCGAGATCCAAGGCAGGCACCGCGACTATTCAAAGTCGTGGGCGTATTAATAATTAATTATCACGCGCTTAAACGGTGAAGGGTTACATCGTGAGGAAACCTGCATGCAAGAAAATATCTATCTTGACAGCGTGTGAAGTCTGCCAAACCGCAGTGCCGCTCGACGTGGTAAACTATAGCCTAATCCCTCTCGTTATCAGAGACGACAATGTAATGGTTTAATGGTGATGAGACAAAGCGACTGCAATCA